>JAAKGJ010000008.1:600000-923233 GCA_020827535.1 Ustilago esculenta
TGGAAGCGTCGACAGCCTCGGCCAGCGACTTCCCGGCACCGAGAGCGCGGCAGAACGGGTCAAGTGCATCCACCAGCGTTCGGTCGCCTGGTCGAGCAGGCGTGTATCGGCCCAAGTTCTCGAGTGCGTCAAGCGCTGCTTTACCCCACACTTTGGCGTCCGCCTGCGTGCCCTGCGGGTGGGACAGCAGCGACTGCACCAGTCCAGCAAAGAAGAGCGCATAGATCGCACCCGATGTACCACCCATCGCATACTCGAGCACTTCGCCGATAGCAAGCAGAGTGCCAGCGGCATTGTCCACCGGGATCTCGCCCTTTTCAAGCGCCTTCTTCACCTCGGTACCAGCCTGCGCAAGCGTCTCACCGCAGTCACCGTCACCCACGATCGTGTCGTATCGCGTCAGCGTGGGCTCCACCTCCACAGTCGCATCGCAAGCAGCGATGATGGCCTTCTTCACCAGCTCGGGGTCTGGGTTCGTCGGTCCGTTCGAAGACACGCCAGGGTCCGCGAGGCCGCTGACCGAACCACCCGCCTTGCGCACAGCCTGCAGATGGTCGGCCGCCTCCTTCTCCTCGGCCTTTCGGTCGCGTGGGTAACCGCTCGAACCACCCCAGCCGCTCTGAACACCCAGCCACGAGTATGCAGTGGTAGGATAGTCGAGCAGCTCGAGCAAGCTCTGGCCCGTGTTCTTCTCGAATCTCTTCTGGTTGATCAGCGAGACGCCGAAACCGGGAGCGTTGAGCGACGTCATGTAAGGGCCGCACAGAACGCGGCAAGGGTGCAGGTTCCACTTGTTCTCGAGCAGCTCGATCGTGAGATCCGTGATGGCGTTCATCTCGAGTTGGCTCATGCCACCGAGGTTGTTGACGAACAGAACCGGAGCATCGTCCTTGTCAAACGGCGTGTACGCACGGTCCGCATCGTCGGGGTTAAGAAGCAGGTCGAGCATTTCGCCCAAAAGCGCCTCGGGCTCGGGCTTCTGGTCCATGTGCTTGAAACCTGGCTCGTTGTGGATACCCATACCGAGCTCAGCCGCGTCTTCGGCGAGAGCACCTCGCTCTTCAGCGCCCTTGGGTCGTCCAGGAACATGGCAGTGGTCGAGCGAAGTACCGATCGAAACCATGTTGTCCATCAAGTTACGGCCGAGCTCGGCAATTCGTTTGACGTCCATGCCCTTGTCCGAGGCGGCACCAAGGATCTTGCAGGTGAAGATGTTACCCGCGAGACCTCGTCGGCCAACCAGGCCGCCACGCTTTCGGCCGACGGCGACGTCGTCTGCCACAATCACCGCCTCGACGCCAGCATTCTGCTTACCAGAGTACGCAAGAGCAGCACGCGCCTTCTCGGCAGCGAGACCAAAGTGAAGGCAATCACCGGTGTAATTGTTTACCACCATGACGACACCAGCGTCGTGGTTGATCAGATCGATACCGGAGCAGATCTGAGCAGCCGAGGGAGAAGCAAAGATGTCACCGGAAATGCAAGCGGCGAGCATGCCCTTGCCCACAAAGCCGGCCTGGGCAGGCTCGTGGCCAGCACCACCACCAGAGATGATGGCGACTTTCTTGTTGTCGTGTGAAGGGTCATATACAACCTTGTGCGGGGAATAGCTGTACAAGATGCGAAATAACAGCGAGACATAGCACAAACGAGAACGAGAAGACAGGTCAGCAAACGGGGGACAGAAACACGCAGCTAAGCAAACACTCGAAACCGTTGTGTCACGTAATCAAACATGAGCAGCTCCAGTGCCTAGACCAGCATGGTGTCGATACTTACTATCGCAGAGCGGGGTTCTGGGCCACAGTGCCACGAAGGTTGCGGTCCACGAGACCGTGGGCGTTGTCGAAGACGTGCTTGGTCGCCATCCTGAAAAGCCTAGCTTTGCAAGGAGACTGCTACAGAGATGAGGGTGAGGAAAGTGCGGTAGGAATAGCTGTCCAAGTATTGAAGCTGAAAAGAATTTGAGAAGGGGTATCAAACTCGTTGTTGTAGTGATTTTCAACGAACTGCTGTGTGTGGTGTGGGAAAGGAAAGGGATCATTGGCGGTGGGAGATGGGATATACCTTGCGTGGTGAAGCGCACAAGTGGCGAAACAGGCAACTAGGGACGCCAACTTGGTATGCTGGCTGCGACTGGGCACTGGTATGGGGCACGGGGCAAGAACAATGCAAGACGATCCAAGCGAGGCCTTGAACAGGGCAAGTGCGGCCTCCTCCTTCCACAGGATACGAAGCCAACCCCACTCGGCGCTATGATGCATTTGCCTGGGAGAAAGTCAAGCATCGGCCGGTCACTTGATCACCGAGTTTTGGATGCAAAGCGGCTGCGTGCCCTGCATGTCAGCTTCTCTTGAATGCATTCGAAGCTCGAGCTCGAGGTGGGGGAGGGACGTGCGCAACACGAGTGTGGATTTTCGTCTTGCCACCGCTGCACCAAGGCAAGTTGCCGAATGTCGTGGCGGGGTTCTCCTCCACTTGGCACACGGAAATTCGAAAATCCCTCCACCCGGCATCACTACTCCTGTTGCCCCGTTCGTGAGCCACTTGGTCGCCTATCCAGACGCCCAAACAGCCAGTCAGACGCGAGAGAACTCGCCGATCCCCTCATCTCACTTTCGCAGCCTTGGTCGCCGTGACTCGGTGTCTTTTTTCTTGCTTGCAATCGATTAAGACATGGCAGGAGAACAAGTGTGTGTGTGGGGGGGGGGGGGTTCAGAATTTGGCTTGAGCCTTGCGAAGTACTTTGCGCGAGCGACAGACTGAAGCGAGCAGCTCGGCCGAGAAGCAACGGCAAGCTCATCCGTCCCTAGTTTCTTTTCCAGAGGAGGGACGTCCCACATGACCTCCACTATGGAGGCGGGAAGGGCGAGATTGTACACGAGGTCACAAGGGGACGAGGTGGCGGAAAATGGTGCAGCTGGTGGGAGTGCGGTTACCGAATCCACGCGTCGGCCAAATTCTGCCGCCGAAGCCGGTGAGCAGCTTCTCTTCCAGCGACCACACAGCATCTTCCTTTTGCCATCCCACGTGACAGGAGGTTGCTTCCATTTTCCGGCCAGCCCTCTGACCACCTCTCCTAGGAAGCACACATTTCCTGGTTTGAATGTTTGAGCAAATCATTTTGCGACCCACCTCTCTTGGTCGCCAAGCGGCTCAGACCCCGCAAGCAGCATTTAATTAGCTTCACAGCTGTGATTTACATGCGACTGACTGACTTTTCAATGAAACAGTACGAATCAAGCGTCACTCATCTGTACTGGACTACCTGTTGATCAACCAACATACGTGGCAGAGTCGGTTGTGGTAGTTGCTGGGAATTGGATTCAAAGAGAAGTGCTGGTGTTGTCAATGTGGGGATGAAAACAACATTGTTTCCGACACGCTCGCACTTGGTCCGGGCCAGCTCTTCGTTTCGATTGTGAGCCGCCGCATTCTGCAGCGCTTGTGGTGGACATGACCAGTGCATCGGCCAAAAGACTTGGTACTGCGTCAGAAGATCGTCTCGGCTACACAGCGTGCAAACCGGTCGCTGGAAATTTTGACCGAGATACGCAAGTCTCCAACGGAACGAGACTGTTCGAAATGCATTGCCACGCACTCCGTGTCATCACCCCCCCTCGCTGTTGCTGACTCGAAGACCTCTCATATACTCAACGCATCCAAACACTCGTCCCTGGCCGATTCTTCAACCACTCTCCTCAACGTCCAAGCCTATTGTAGCCATGTTGACGAATCCAGCAAACGCTGCCCGAGCAGCACGATCCTTTGCGGCCCTGGCCCAGGCAGCACGTCCGGAAGCGCGCGTCTCTGCACGTCCCTCCACATGGGCTCGCACCTTTGCCAGCTCGTCTCGAAGCTTGGGCAAGGATGTCAACCGTGGCAGGGCCAAGCCGCTTGACAAGCAGCCGTTTGCCTCCACCAAGGACGAAGTTGTGGTCCCCTACCCGGAGGACAGCTCGCGTCACCCGTGCGACGATGTCGGTCACAACACCACTGGGGGCCGCGTCGGACGTCATACCCAGCGTACGCTCGCAAGCTTTTCCATGGAGGGCAAGGTGTGTGTCATCACCGGAGCTGCTCGTGGGATCGGTAACTTGATCGTGCGTACCTTCGTCGAGTCCGGTGCCAACCACATTGCCATCGTGGACCTGAACGAGGAGGAGTGCCAGCACGCGGCCAAGGAGGTTGAGGAGTGGTTTGCCAAGCATGGCGGTGTTCAGCCTGGCGAGCTTGACATTCAGGGCTATGGGTGCGATATTTCGGACGAGGCGCAGGTGCAGGAGGTTATTGGTCGCATCCACAAGCGTTTCGGCAAGATCCATGTTGCTGTAAACTCGGCAGGTATCGTCGAAAATTTCCCGGCCACCGAGTATCCTACACCCAAGCTCAAGAAGCTGTTTGACATCAATATCAACGGCTCCTACTTTGTCGCCCGGGAAGTGGCCAAGAAGATGATGGACGACAAGATCAACGGCACCATCGTCATGATCGCCTCCATGTCCGGTTCGGTCGTCAACGTACCTCAGGCCCAAGCGCCGTACAACGCCTCCAAAGCAGCCGTCAAGCAACTCGCCAAGTCTATGGCCGTGGAATGGGCCAAGTCCGGTATTCGAGTCAACTCGCTGTCGCCAGGTTACATGCTCACTTCGCTCAGCCGTGCCGTTCTCGAGAACAGCCCGGACGGCAAGGAGCTCCGCACCACCTGGGAGAATCTCACGCCCATGGGCCGACTTGGCGATCCCGAGGATCTCAAAGGTGCAGTTGTTTATCTCTCGAGCGATGCTTCTGCGTTCACCACCGGTGCGGATCTCATCGTCGACGGCGGCTACACCTCTGTGTAAAACCGCCCGAGCCCCGTCGGGCGTAGAGCTTCCTTCCTCACTTTTGTCAAAGTTCTTCCCATTAATAGATTGTTGCTGCGCGTTACCGAGTTGGCTACTGTCTATGGAAACTGAGCGAGTCATGAGTGAGACTGTTCGCAAGTGGAAGAGACGGCGAATATTCAAACGTGTTACGCCTACACCTGTCAACAAAGTGGCGGATTGGAATTTGTGCCTCAAGCGGAGCCGAGGGCGAGATTGCAACTGGCAGCTGCCCCCTGTATCACTGAGCAAAGCACGAACCACCTCAACACACGTGTTATCCATCACACGTCTTTATTGTACTTGTGACTTTCGTCTACATCCATCGACATCACCAGCAGGATGAGGACAACAACCGCTGTTGCAATGCTGTTTGCAGCTGTAGCTGGAGTTTCTGCCAGCAGCTCTTCGCATCCAGTCCTAGCATTCACCTCGCAGCAAGCTTCGGCCAAAATCGAGCTGCCAACCGAATCGAGCATGACAAGCTTTGTCGACTCGCTGTTGGCCTCTGGCAAGCGTTCGCCCGCATGTCAGCTGGATGCTATCACGCTGGTGTATGCTGACAAGCTGGATAGGGAGACGTTTGCTAGCCTGAAGCATTCCTCGAGCGATTCGTTGAGGGCAAGATCCTTGGATGCGCCTTCGCAGGTCACTTTCAACGCTGCGCCCGACACCGAAGTAGCTGATAAGATCATCGGCGCCTGTGGCTTTGGAAAGTACGGCATTACTTCGATGAAGAGCAAGGATGTTGCTTCGCCAGCTGTCAAGGATGCGTTCAACTTTTATGAGATCGTGGTCAATGATCTTCGAAAAGAGGGTAAGTTGATACTCTTTCGATCCCCAAACTCGCGATCGTGAAGCCAGGTTTCTTCCTCCCACTCGTATGGGTGAATCTTCCTATCGACAAAGGCTTGATACTCATGCTCGCTTTCCGTTTCTGAACTTTCCTTGTCCGGGATCATGGTCAAACAGAGTCGTCGCTTCTACAGTCGCTGGATTCGGTGGACGAAATGCACCCACGAAACCTCGTCGTTGTCATGCAAAACGGCAAGCTGCACCAGCACACCAAGCGCCAGGTATGTACCATCGTCAGCTATCTTTTTGGCCAGGGTCATCCTACTGACATTTGCTACCCGACTCCTTGCTTTCGCATTGCAGAACGTCGCACCCTCATCAACGAATGGAAAGTGGACAGAACCGACCGGTGGCATTTTCGCCAAGTATCAGGTGAGTAAATGGTACCGACCGAAATAGTTCCAAACCCCGATTGGCTTGCAACTTACTCGTATTTCTTGTCAATCCCTCTGTGGTCCCCAATGTGTTAGCTGTTCTCCACCCCCCTGATTATGACGCTGATCCTGGTGGGTGGAGTTCTGATCCCTATCGTGTACTTTGCTGTGTCGCAGCTGGCACAAGTACAGACTCCGGATCAGATGGGTGTTCGAAAAGACCCCATCTCGGGCGACAAAAAGACGCAGTAGATACCAAACACCACGCTCCCATTTCCTTGCGATCACACATGCGCATTTTTGTCTTCGTATCGACCTTGTGACATTCGTTTTGCAATTCAGCATCGTCCTCTTGGCACTATTGCAGTTTCTGCGCAGTTATCGGATCGGTTTGTCGTCGACTTGGAATGCAATATGGGTGAAACACGGTGTGAGACGTGGGAATGGGTTTGATTTTTGGCGGATTCAAACGAAGGGTTATAGGAACAAGAAGGTTCAGTTATACATCGTGGGAAGTGTGGGAAGTGTGGGAAGTGTTCCGCGCGGGCGGGGGTTGTGTGCTACGATTCTCTTTTTGTTCGAGGTGCTCTAGTTGGGGAGGGAAGAGGGACCTGGTTGGGGAGACTTTTCGTCAACTGAGGTAGATTGGTTGGTTTGTTGCAGACGTTGTTCTGCCTTGAGCTGTCTAGCCTCCCTGATGTGAACCGCACGCTTCGACTCCCAGTAGGTCTTCCCACCGTATCGAATAGCAAGTCGACCTTCCTTCCAAATCTGGTACCAGAGGTAACCAGCAACGACAAACCAGTATCCAACATACATAAACACGGAGCCATACGTGGCGGTGTTGTTCCAACCAACGAGAGAGTTGAGAATACCCCAACCAGTACCACCCTTGTTGGCCTCTGGGTTGCAGCAGTTAAAGTGCCAGATGTATCCCTGGGAGTTGTACGATCCAGGACCGTTTCCAGATTCGGCAGCCGAGTCACCGACAAGGCGAACGTAGGCGTAGAATTGGAGATAGTAGATCGAACGACTTGCCATGCCGGAAGCGATAAGAAGGAGGAAGCAAGTGGAGAAGACCAAAAAGATTCGAACCGAGACTACGTTTCCCGAGCGGAAGATGAGGAATCCAATCAACAGACCAACTCCCAAACCAACAATAGCAGGAAGAGGGATCGAAGTAGCAGGAAGACCGAGTGAAACACCGCCGATAAAGACGACACCTTCGAGACCTTCACGCAGCGTAGTGATGAGCGGGATCATAAAGAGTGCAGCAGTACCACGGTTCATCCTGAGCTTGAGATCACTAACCGCACCGGAAGGCTTGGAGAAAAGAGCGCGCAATCCACCGCGTCGTCGACCACCGTTCTGCGATTGAGACATGGCAGGTACAACTTCAACAGCTTCGAGAGGGTTCATCTTTTCCGTAGCGGCAGTCTTTGCACCGGACTCATGCTCGGCATTGCGGGCGCCGGAGGACGACGAAGATGAAGCTGCATCGTAAGCAGTGTTATGGTGGACAGCAGTGGTTTCGCCCTCCTCGTCGCTAGAGCGGTTGGGCTGGATGTGTCGATCGCTGAACGCGTTCTCGAGCTTTCGCTTCCACTTACGCTTGCTGTTACCGGCACGCAAAATGGCCAACGACATGGGCGTGATCAGACATACCGCAACAAGGTTGAAAATACCCTCCCAAAGCTCTTCCGCCTTGCCATACAAATCATCGACCTGAGTATAGAACACCGCCAAGAACGCAGCACCAATGGCAAATGAGATCAGCAGACCTGCCATCGCACCCAGCAACACCTATACACATGGAACCCACACGAAACAATCACCAAAGCGTCAGCGTCACGGAAGCCAAGGGAGACAAAGCGACATGTGGGACGAGGCCAAGTGGTACTCACGATTTTGCGAAGCTTTCGGATAATGGTGCGCTTCTTTTTATCGGCTTCTAACTTTTCTTCTTGGGTTTGCGAGTTCTCGGCTGCAATGTCTTCGGCCGACTTTGTGTGCATGACGAGATTCTCGAGCATACCAGAGAGGATACCGATGACGAGCGACGCCTCGAGCGCCTCTCTGGCGGCGATGAAGAAGATGGCAGGGGCAAACACCTTGTTGCCTGTTGCCGACATTGTTGCTGTAGGGCGAGTGTTTGTCAAAGGGAAAGTGTTTATTGGAAGTAGGGAGGGGGTTCAACTCGGGGGAGAGGGGGAGGGCGGGCAGATAAGGAGGAGATATGTATGAAGATTGGATGACCAGAGTGGGCCGAAGAAGAAAGAGAAAAGAAAAAAAAATCCGAAGCGAGTGGCCTGGTGGGCGAAGGAGTAGCTGATCGGATCTGATAAGGTCAGAACGCGCTGTTTGGGCTTAAGTTTGCAGCACCGTTGCACGATCCCAGCGGGAAACTTGGATTTGGGGTAAGAAGAGTATGTGTTGACGGCGCTGTTGTGCCGAAGAAAGAGCGTGCAGAGACGAGGAAGCGGGCGTAGAAGCGACGGGACAGTTCGGGAGCAAAGCAAAGCCCCCGACCAATAAGCGCTTCGGTTTGCGCGAATTGAGCGATTAAAAGGACCAAGCAAGACGCAAAGACGGCGGATAGAGCGGAGCAGGGTGGCGAGGAGAGGAGACAAGCACGACGAGAGGAAACGGGGCGTGGGTTATGGATTATCAGATGGCGATAATTGCGCAAACAAGCGGCATGCGAGGTACATTACGGGAGGATCAGAGCGCTACGTGTAGCGTGCGTGTGCGTGACTCGGAAGTATGGTTCGTGTTTGCACGGACGGTTGTTCGGGGCAACAGGGGGAAAGACTTGGAGAGAGGCTGGACTCATTGGGATTAGGCAGCCGAGCGGACTTGAAGGTCGGTGTGCTGTTCTCGCAAAGTGCAACAAGAGCGCAGTTGGGATGCACACCGGGACAAGCCACACTGATGCCAACAGCAAATGAGAAGGACGAAGGTAATGTTCGGCATTGCCCGGTTCAACCTGAGCACTTGACATTGGATGGATTGCTCAGGCAGGCGAGTGCCGCATGAACGAGCTAGTGGCAGAATGGTTCGGGAAGCGAGCGCACGATCCTACGGTTGAAACGAGTCTTGCCGTGGTGGCATGAATGAGTCCACGTTCACATGACTATAGCAGCGCTTTGCACCGTGGGTAAAAGCGAAACAGGGCGAGAGGGTTGAAGGGCAGAAGATGTATTAGGGTTGTGGCTTGCGCACCTCGGCTCTGGCTCTTGTATCTGATAAACGGGTCGAGGCACTGCGAGAGTGTCTGCCAGCCGAACTCGCAAAAACAATCTGATTGGGTCTCGGCTGTAGGTTCTCCGCTGCTGGTGTTGCTGCTGGTGTTGCAAACCCCACTCTGAGCCATTTTCTCGAGGCTAGAAAGGTTCGATATGCACGCTTGTGCATTGTGCATTTGGATTGTACTTTTGTACACTGTAGAGCCATTTTCTTTCGTTGCTTACAGTTTTGCTAGAGACTGAAGAGCTGGCCGCGCTCCTCATCAACCGTGGGTTTGGCGGGCAAAGGGCCAAATGCACGCACCATGTTTCGCGCAGACCTACGCCTGGATTAAAGCCAGGCGAGCTGTCGAAAAGCCACGCATTTCCACATGCGTCTCCCTCCCTCTCTCTCTCCCGCTCTGCATGATTGTGAAAAAGTACGCTAAACAATCGGCATACACAGCTCCACTGATCGGCCTCTTTAGATTCGTACTCAGCTCCAATTGCATTACATACTCTGTCACAAAACTGGTTTCAATTTAAGTCTGCACAACCGTGCGCTCCTGTTATCTGATCCGAATCTGATACTGCTTTGCTTCGCCTCTTAGGCTTTGGCTTCACGTTCTTTCTTGTTTTCTTTTCGACCGTCGTTCGTGCGCACATGATTCCCCATCATAGTCCAGCCTAGCAACGGTATCTCGCCTCTCCCTTGCGTGTGTCGTTCTCGCCTGTTCCTGCACTTCGGAACGCCGGCATCTCGATCCGCTCCTCCTTCTGCCGTTTCTCAACTCGTCGCTCTTCCTTCTGCTCCTCGGGCTATACCGCGACGCTCTTCTTTCTTGTCCTTGTGAACCAGCCAATAACAGTGTACCGCCCACCTCCGCCCACCTCCGCCCACCTCCAGCCAATCGGCACTCCAAACTTGCAATCGACTCCAAATTTTGCCGACAGCCACCCTCGTCTTCCCGAAGCTTTGTCTTTGTTCTTTGACTCATAACCCACAAGCCGCTTATCAGATCATCTCGCTCACTGCAAACTTCCTGTCCCTCCTCCCTAGCACAAACTCGACACAAGAAGGGGAAAAAAAATCTTGCTTCTTTCCTCCTCGCAAGCCTCATTTCCTCTGTCTATCCCAGAGTCGCTCCCCTGTTTCCTCATCCGCATACTCCTTCCTCTTGCCTTGCTCTCGACATCAGCACTCTGGCCCCTCCGTGTCCTCTTCCTTGATAAGACGCTCATCAATCATCCAGCACTCTGCTCCACTAGCCTTCCCCCGAGCAATCCTCTCCATCAGTGAATCGTCTTGCATCCTACCAAGTGCTGTTCATCCCCCTTCCCGCTTGCTTGATCACCTTCATCCACTTTCCACTTGTGCTCCTTGCATCGGCGCCTCTGTTCTCCAACATGGTTGCAACACACCGCCGCAAGGCAATGTCAGCGCTTGTCTTCCTTGCCTCGTCGCTGTGTTCGCTCGTTTCGATGGCTAGCGCAGCCACCGTCGAGCAACACTGGAACATCAACTGGGTCCCCGATGTCAACCCTGACGGTCTCTATCCGCGATACGTCATCGGTGTCAATGGCTCCTGGCCTCCTCCCGTCATCAACGTCAATGCCTCCGATCTCGTCCGCGTCACTGCCACCAACAACCTCAACACTGGCGTCGGAACTTCGCTCCACTCTCACGGCATGTTCTTCAACCGCACTGGCTATTTTGACGGTGCTGTAAGCGTTACTCAGTGTCCCATTCCCCCCGGTCAGAGCTTCACCTACGAGACGCTCAACTCGCCCGCCTCGCCCGCCGACCGCAAAAAGCAGATGGGTACCTTTTGGATTCACGCGCACAACAACGACCAATACACCGATGGCCTTCGTTCCCCCGTCATCATCCACCCCGATGACCCTGCCGACATCCACTTTAATTACGACGATGATTACACCGTCATTCTTGGCGACTGGTACCACAACAACTACACCAACCTCGTCACCTCCGAGTTCATGAACCGCAAGAACCCCACCGGTGCCGAACCTATTCCCAAGTCCGGTATCATCTACTTTGCCCACACTTCTAACAAGACCGGTGTCGCCCCTTACCTTCCCGGATTCAGCGAGAATGCTACTCTTCCCTTCCAGCCTGGTAAGACATACCGCTTGCGTGTCATCAACATGTCGGCGCTCGCTGCATTTTACTTTTACCTCTCGGGACACGACATGCAGGTCATCGAAATTGAGGGTGTCGACGTCGAGCCTCGCTCAGTTGACTTCCTCAACATTGCCGTTGCTCAGCGTTTTAGTGTGCTCGTCACTGCCAGGAACGACACTGAGCCCCTCAACTGGAAGCTTCACGCCAACATGGACTCTGAGATGTTTGATGTCGTCCCCGCCGACTTGCAGCTCAACGTCTCCGCAACCATCGCGTACCCCAACGCGCCCGAGGGCAAGTTCGGTCCCGAAAAGATCATTGAAGAGTACACCTACTTTGACGATCTTCAGTTTGTCCCCGTCGTACCTGAGCCTATGGTAGAGCCCGATGTAACGCACCGTCTCGATGTTTCCTTCAGCACCATGTCTAACGGTGAGAACTATGCTGCGTTCAACAACGTCTCGTTCATTGCGCCTCAAGTTCCTGCGCTGCTTTCTGCCGACTCCATGGGTGCGCTTGCGTCGAACCCTGCCATCTACGGTCCAAACGCCAACGCGTTCATCATGAAGCACAACGACATGATCGAGGTTCAGATCATCAATTGGGATGCCGGAAAGCACCCGTTCCATCTCCATGGTCACCACTTCCAGGTCGTCCACAAATCTCAAGATGTCACCTCGAGCGATCCTGCCATCAACCCACCATTCAACGCCTCCCAGATCAACCCTATGAGGAGGGATACTGTCATGGTTCCTCCCGGTGGCTCTGCATACATCAGATTCAGGGCTGACAACCCAGGTGCCTGGTTCTTCCACTGCCACATTGACCCTCATCTTGTCTCCGGCCTCGCGTCTATCTTTATCGAAGCGCCAGAGGTGTTGAGCAACGAATACTTGAGCGTGCCTAGTTATGTCGCTGGTCAGTGTCAGGCGCAGGGTATTGCTGCTACAGGCAATGCTGTGGGTTTGAACTCGACCACCGACTTTGTGGGTCTGCAGAAGGGTCCTACCTACCTCGAAAAAGGTTGGACCGGCCGAGCGATTGCCGCCTTTACCGGATGCACGATTACGGGTCTCCTTGGTCTAGCTACGGTCGTATTCTACGGCTGGCACTCGGGCGAGGAGGACGAAGAAGACGAAGAGGAATAGGAGGACAAATAAACCGTTCAGATGATGCTTAATTTGATCCACGCTCCCGTGACTCGGGTACAAAATGGACAAACACAAAATGTATCTTCTCAATGTACTGTACTGTAACTGCGAAGAGTAACCAAATTGGTCGGAATCCAATCCAAACCGCCTGTGGTTATACCGTATCATGTCATCGCTTTTCGGCAGCGGTTCGGACACCAGATGGGAAGCGCACAATGCTCAGGTGGAATGTAGGAAAGCTTTGAAGGGTACGCCAATACGCTTGGCATTGGTTTGATTGTCCGAGCTTGCCCCGCGATGTGCAAATGATTTTGCAAAGTGAAGCAAGAGGTCCGAGTCCATTGCGCAGAGATTACACTCTGTTCTTGTTGCACTGTTCTCGTTGCACTGTTCTTGTTGCTCTGTTATTGTTGCTTCGTGCAATGTAGCTTTGGGTGTGCGTGCATCAATATTAAGCTCAGATCGTTTCTGTTGCTCTTCCCCGACGCTGTTCTCGTCCAGTTGCTCAGTTCTTGATATGAACCTCGAGTGACAACACGTCAGGCGTTCGAAAATGGCTCAACTGGAAGCGGTCTGAACACCAGGTCGCTCGGAACTGCATCATAAAGCGCTTACATATGAAATTCATCGTGCCACCGATCGCATATGCCAATCTCTTGCCGAGTCGACGCAGCTGCTGGTCAAAGCAAATGTTTGCCACTCTTTTGGTGTTTGCTGGGTTGCTGTTTAACTGGACAAGGTAGTCTTTGGCTTTATCGACAAAGGTGTTGGGCTGATATGTTGGCTGCTGGGGGTAAGATCCACTTTCGACAATGAAGCGGACTGATTCCTTTATCTGTGAGACTATAAGAAGCACCTTGTTCGAAGGAAAAGAACCTCTCACGAAACGTTTGTGCAGCATCTACTCGTTTCGTTTCAAGACCACCATCTCTCTTGCTGCCATGGTCAATTGGCACCTCTCGCCCGTCGTGGGACTTTCCACCCTTTTTGCAATCCTAACTTTGGCCCTTGTCTCGGCCAGTTCCCGTGAAAACCACCACCACCACCACCAACACCATCATCATCATCATGCGTCGACCAACCGACAACCAAGCCTTCACAAGTCCATTCAGAAACGATCGTTTGGGAAACCCATGCGAATCTGGACACCTTCACAAGGACCTTCCCGTCGTTCCGCCACTTCCGACGGTAAAGCGCTCGAGCCTTTCGAAGACGACAGTTACCCAGGCTGGACATTCGACCACATCTATGATGTCCCCTTCTGGGACGGTGGAGATAAATCCACCTGTCCATCGCAAACTCCTTCCAAATCTACCAGAACCATTGAGAATTCGGTTCACAATCACTCTCATCCGCGAATTCGACACAGACGTCAAAGTGCCACCGTTCTAAAAAAGGCTGACTCGAACTTTTGTCGAAAAGGTAATGCTCCTACTTCTGTTCCCGATGATTCCACCTGCAGGAAGGGTACGGGAAGCTCAGAGGGGGAAGCTAGACTTGAACGAAGACTTGTTCCAACATGGGGTAGCATTCAGCAGATAATTATGGGAGGAATCGACGCTGGACGGCAGGTCAAGCTAGCTAGGGCGGGAAGTCAGCCGGGTGGAGTTCCTGGGGGTGCATCCCCGTCTGGCCCTGGACTTGGTTCTAGTGGTCTGGCGTCTCTTTTAGGTGCTGGACCTGGTTCTAATGGTATGACGTCTCTTTTAGGTGCAGCTTCAAGATCAGGTGGTACCGGCGCTGGCGCTGTCCCCGGCGGCACTGGCACTGGAATTGGCACTGGAACTGCTGGAGTAGGTGGCACAGCCGGAGGGGTTGGCTCTACTGGTGCAGGTGCCCCAGGGGGCGGAGGCGCTACCTCGCTTAAACGAAGACTACTCCCGACCTGGGATAGCCTTCAGCAGATCATTATGAGCGGAATTGATGCTGGAAGGCAGGTCGATATAGCTAAGGCGAGAGCACAAGCCGGCGAAGGAGTACCAGGCCCTGATCCTGCTGGTGGAAGTGGAGCCGCTGCCACGCTTGAACGAAGGCTGATTCCGACCTGGGAAATCTGCATTGGCAAAGGAATCGATGCTGGAAGGCAGGCTGGGCAAGCTAAGGCGGATGCAAAAGATAGCGGAGGGGCTCTAGGTGGTGCTACTGGTGCTACCACTCCTTCATGCATTGGCTCTGGCACTACTGGTAAAGGTGGAGCCGCTGCATCGCTTCGACGAAGGCTGATTCCAACATGGGGTAGCCTTCAACAGATAATTATGGGAGGAATCGATGCTGGAAGGCAGGTCAAGATAGCTAGGGCGAGAGCACAGGCTGGTGGAGGCGCGCAAGGTGGTGCTACTGGTGCTAACGCTCCTCAAGGCGTTGGCCTTGGCTATGGCGCTGCAGGTGGAGGTGGAACTAGCGCCCCACTTAGACGAAGGACGATCCCATCCATTGATCAGACAGACCCGGTCCTCATGACTAAGCGCAACCATCTCCCACCAGGCACATCTTCAGATGTTGTCCCTCCTTCATTCTTCTCTTCTGACAAAGAAACAGCAACTTCCGACAGGGAAATCCCTCCGCAAGACTTCGAAATTAAAAACGCAGTCACGCATATCTCCAAGCGTTTATTCTTCCCACCGATGATGGGAATGGGGGGACTAGGTGGATTTGGAGGGGGCGCTGGAATGCTGACCAGCATGATGCCCGCTATACTTTCCGGCATCGAAGGTGCAGGAAAGCTCGGAGGGAGCCTGGCGGATTTCCTCGAAGATCTAGATAAGCAGTTAAAGCTGAAGGGAGAGAAGAACCAAACTTCGTCTTCGACCTCTGAGACGGGTTCAGGTACAGACACAGATGCAACGAGTGGTGGGGGTGGCTCCGAGTCTGGTGGTGGGAGTGCGTCTAGCTTCGCTACTGGTACAGGTGCAGAAACTGTTTCGGGCAGTGGTGGCGAGTCAGACACGTCTTCTACAGGAGACAAGACCTTGGGCAGTCTCAGCTCATCCAGTTCACCTGGATATTCCTTGTACAGTAGTGGAAGCGAGAATGGCGGCGAGTCCGGTGGAGGTGCTGAGTCCGGTAGTGGCTCTGTTTCCGGCGGTGCTACAAAGTCTGGTGAAGGTGCTAGTGGTACCAGTGGTACTGGCGGTGGCACTGGCTCAACGTCGACGGGTGGTGACACGTCCAGTGCAAACGATAAGAGCTCAGGTAGTCTCGGCTCTTCTACATCCTCCGGATCCTCTTCCACTTCTCCTTCTGGGTTCGACGGCACCTCTAGTGGCTCCGATTCTGGCACCTCTGCGGAATCTTACTCACCTGGCAAGTCAAAGCGCGACGAGACACACCGTACCTCGCCCTCACCCGAGTCTCCTCAATCTCCTCGTCCCCCTCCGTCCACATCCAACTCGAATTCCGCTACTTCGTGCGGTGGCGATGCGCACCTGTGTATGCAAATTATCGAACACGCATTCCCTTACTGTCACTCCTCCACTACAACCTCGAAACACCACACGAGAGAAGAATCACAAACTAAGCAGCACGGCAGCAAGTTTGGTGACGCATCATCCAAATTAATCCGCAGCTTGATCTTGCATTGCTCGCTCAAGTGCGTTGGGTTCACTGATCTTGTTGAAGCCGATCCTGGATTCAAGAAGAAAGCCGAGGGCTGTACGGGCGATAGGTCACTGTTTAACAAGAAGCGTTCCAGCGCTTCCGCCGAGCACGATGCCTACAAACACCATGAAGCGCAGACTAGCAAGGATCGACCACAAGACACAAAGGCGGAAGAAAAACTTCATAAGCGTCAGGCTTCAGCTTCTCCGAAAGAAAAGTGCAGTTCCGGGTATCAGACGCTCTTTGCCAACGCGATGCGACCGGTCCCCTCGTACTCCAACAAGCGATTCGGTTCTGTCGTCTCGGATCCTTCCTCATTCCTGCATTGGGGACTCGTGCGAAACGTACAGCAGTGCTTGCAAGCATGTGACGCCACAGACGGCTGCGTTTTCGTCAACATCTATCAGCAGGTGTACAGCTTGGAGAATCCGTCGATCAAGCTCATACAACGTTCCACTGAAGACAACGAATCCATACATGGAAAACAAGGCGACGAGAAAGATAAGGATACCGACGGGACTGGGAAAAAAGACGAGTTGGAAAAGGGCTTTGCAAAGAAGCCTGAGAGGAAGAAAAACTCGTTTGTCCAGGGTAATCTAACCTGTGCGCTCTACTCGAGGTGTCATTTGGAGTGCGAGGCGAATCGGGCCAGCGGCGATAATCTGATCTTTTTCGAACACTCGGTCGGATTCTGCAAGTCGAAAGCCTGTCAGACGGCTTCTTCACAGACATAATTGGCTCGGGGGAAGGTTTGGCATGATATGTGGTGTGCTATGTGAATGCGAGTACGAATGTGAATGCGACTGCGACAGTCTGTGCCAGTGCTCAGTGTGATGAAATGGAATCATTGTGGATAGGACTAGTGACCACAGATTCCTGAGCCGGACAGACCGCTCGTTGGATAGTAAACGGCAGGCTGGCCGTTGGTTAGCTGGATGTTGACCGTCCCACTGCTGGGAACGCTGATCGTTTTGCACGAGACCACATCCTGCAACTGACTCTGAGGCAGTGAAGCAGCTTGCACATACAAGTTCTGAGTACTAGCCGAACTACCGCCACTCGACAGCGCAACCACCATCCCAGCCTTCCTGAGCACCCAAGCCTGACTGCCATCATACACACTCGTCAGAGGCGTCGTAAGCGGGTTGTTGCTTGTCAAACCTTTGACCGCTTTCCTGAGCTTGTTGAGTCTGCTAATGTGCACATACACCTCAGAGCCAGTGTTACAGTTGGAGGACCATAGTGCTTCTCGATTGTATGGGTCGTTGCCTCCATTGTAGCTCTGTTCCTGACCATAGTGGATGATTGGGATTCCATCACCCGTGAGCACGTAGGTGATTGCGTTCATAGCAAGCGAGCGGTCGGAGGTGAGAGAGGGAAAACGGGTCTGGTCTTGGTTTTCGAGGAAATTGGTGAGCAAAAGAGGATCTTTGAACTTGCTGCGGATGGTGTTGATCAAATTTTTGAGTTCTTTGAATCCTTGTGCGGGGCGCTGGAGAGATGGTAGTTGATGATACCATCCTTGACGTTTTGTTAAGGTGAGACGTAGGCAGGGTCACCAGAGAGCACTTCGCCCGTGCAGTATACGCCTGCGTTTGAGTTGAAGCCAGGCCAAAAGTCTTCGCGGATATGCTTCACCGTATCGACACGCAAACCATCGACAGAGTGGTTGCCAACAAGACTCTTTACCCACGAGTAGAGCCCGTTGTAAACGGCAGGGATCTCGGTGTTAAGATCGGGTAGGCCGTCTTGCTGGTTGAGCCGAGCCAGCATTGCTCAACATCGGTCTGGTCGTTGTAGTTGGTGATTGTACAAAAGCTGTAGTAGTGAGAGGGGTTGTTGAAGGGCTTGTAAGCGCTGGGGTTGTTGTTTACCGAGTTGCTATTGACCTGCTCTCCCATGTGGCTGGCCACCACGTTGACCATCAAGTGCATGCCCCTGGCGTGCAAGGCGTTAGACAACGCTTGAAGATCAGAGGCAGAGCCAAAGTGCGAGTTGATCGAGTACAGATCTTGGGACCAATATCCGTGGTAGACATTAGATGAGTCAACGTTGGTCACGACGGGCGAGATCCAGATGGCATCAAAGCCCATGTTGGCAATGTAGTCGAGCTTTGAGATGATACCATGGAAACTGCCGCCGCAGTAGACATTGGTACCAACGTTGCAAGAGGCAGGGGTTGCCCCATTCGAAACGCTGAATCGGTCAGTGACGATCTGGTAGATGGTATGCGTCTTCCATGCTGCTGGGTTGGCTGCATAGCTGCTGCCAGCAAGAAGCACGGCAGCAGCGAGAAACGAGCGAAGATGAGCAAAGTGCATGTTAGGTTCAACCAAGAGATTTGAATTGTCCTCAATGATACCAGCTTTGTTGCGAGTCAAGGTAAGACGAATGAAGCTTCTGTGCTTTGAGCTGGTAGTATATGAGGCGTTATGGGGATGTCCGAGGTTCTTGGTCGGCTATAACATCCTCGCACACGAGTGTAGTGTGTGAACCATGCGTACAGACGAAAGCGAATGACAGATCAACTTTGTTTTGAAGATCTTCGAGAAACTATCCGGCTTTCTCTATCGGGAAGGACCTGCCCTGTCAAAGCAACAACCTCAGCGCCGACGGTGTCTCGCAACGATCTGAACAAGACAGCCGAACCGAACCCAAACGGTGATCGACCTGCGAGCAACACCAATACTCTGCTTTCTTTGGTGTTCGAAGCAATGGTGAGTGTTCAGCTCGCTCCGACGGGCCATGGTTCAGCTTCACAAAGATATATTGGATGCACGCCCGCCAAACGTTCCGGAGCTATTGTCGTAGGCGAAGGTGCGGAGTGTGGGGCTCCGTAAGTCTCGCTTAACATTGTTCCACCGCGGGGTCTACTTTTTCGACAGCACCTTTATTTTTCTTCCTCCTTTCACCATACTCCGCATTACTTGTCAAGAACTGTTCTGAGTTTTGATCGTATCGGTACAATGTATGGTTCTGCGCTATTAATTTGTGGATAGCCCCGGGACGGTGGAAAAATATTGTCCCCGGCAGGAGGATCTCCGGTAGGTTAAACACAATTTCCCGTTCCGCACGCCGCTATTGCCCATCATTTCGGAACTCTACCCATGTCAACACAACGTCGATGGGCAAAGGTTGTCAAGCTCTCAGGCACAATATTCGATGCTGAAGATTTTGCTGGTATCTGCGGCCATAGAACCTTGAAAGCACCGCATCCCGTCTGATCTGCGAAGTTAAGCAGGGTATCGCCTAGTCAGTACTGCGGTGGGGGACCACGCGGGAATCCTAAGTGCTGCAGTTACTCTTTTTCCCCGCTCTCTTTTTTTCACCACGCAGAAGTTTGTAAAGCTATTCTGGCTCGAAGATCCCACTGCGCACGATCAAAAACGCTTCCAATGTTCCAGCATGACTCCGTGTGCGAGTCAAGTCTGCATCGCGATAACGATCTACAACCTCAGGTCCTTGTCTCTGTTTGGGGCGGTGGAGTGGAAACTACTGAGTCCTGTTGAGAATCTTGCTGTTCCGTGGTTTGTTCGGAGCTCTTCAGCCCCTGTGCCTTGTTCCTTGACCGTACAAATCTCCAGCTGAAAGCAAGCATCAAGCCGCTGACAACAAAGCATGCACCGCAGAATCCGATCGAGATCATGTACGCGTTGGCACCATCCCTCCCCAGATCGTTTTTGCTGTAGTTGATGAGGGCTACCGCGATCGGTTGGCCGAATTGGCCTGGGATAACCGTTGCTAGCCAGAACACTGCTAGTGCGGAGGGCAGGTCTCGAATGCCGACCACTTCAGCCGAGATCGGTGCAATGCTAGACCAAATTGTACCGCCAAGAAGACCTTGAGTGATGGCGAATACGACGAGCAGTGCAAAGGAACGTGCGGGAAGCCAAAACGCGAAGCACGTCACTCCAGCAAGAATCTGAATCGTGATTGTACAGGGATGACGACCAACACGGTCCAGCAGGAAGCCACAGAGGGGTCGACCAATCATCTGTCCCGCAGCCAGGATTGATTGCAAAGTCGAAGCCTGTTTCTGCGTCAGACCAAGACCGGACGATGCAAAAGCGGCGAGTGAGTAGAGGGCTACAAAGTAGCCGATCATGGCGAACAATCCAAACATCAGCACAAAGGAGTACCCGGGGTGCACGAACCACTTGAGGTCGAGAGGATTCTTCTTGATCTTCGCGGTCGTGAGTGGTAAAGAACTGCTCTTGCGATGTCGCGAGGGGAGGAAGAGAAGCGTTTGAGGTTCGGTGGACTTCATCAAGGTAATGCACGGGAAAAGTACGACGAAAGAGACTATGCCGTTACAGATGAGTGCATACTTGAGCGACTTTTCTTGGATGAGATACCTCGTCGTGTTTGCCAGCACCAACCCGCCCAATCCGCTTCCTGCAGCCGATAGCCCTTGCGCATAGCTCAGCCTCTGTCTGAACCATTGACTCAACAACGGCTGAGTTGGGATCATGGTCAATCCGAGTCCGATGCCAAACACGAGACCTTGAGTGAAGAGCAGCTGAATGTACGTCTTGCACAATCCCGCACCGACCTGACCGAGCGTGACAAGGACCATCCCCAGATAGAGTGGGGTTTTGAACCACCCGGAAGAGCGCCAGAGTAGATTGACAAAGGGAGCAACGAGCATGCAGGATGCAATCGAAAGTCCGCCGACGTAAGCGTAGCGCATTGGGGTCGCACCGGTAAAGTAGTCATGCTGGAGGTAGTACGAGAAGTAGACGCCAAAAGTGGTGTTGACGCCCCACGTCACCGCGTTTAGGAAAATACTGCAGACGACGTTGACCCAGCCGTAGCCGCCTTCGCGGATAGTGAATTGCGAGTCAGAGAGGTTGACATCGGTGGTAGTGGATAGGTCGAGCTCCTTTTCTTGCGCAGTGCTGAGGATGCGGGAGTCGACAGGGTCTTTGGGCTCGGAAGATACCGTCGGCGGCAAGTGCTTTGCTTCAACCTCGTTAATCTGGGTTGTCATCCTCGGTGAATAACCCTGACGATACTGTTGGTTCTGCAGAAGAAGTAGTGACTAGAAATGTGTGTTTACCTCGATCCTGCCCTAGTTTTCTGCGCTTCACGTGATGATTCCGTCCAAGTGGTCGCTTATTCGGCGCTTTTGCGTGTGTAGGTATCACGAACCCCACCAGATGTTGAAAAGCAAGATGATGAGCGATTGTGTTCGAGGTCCCTCCGATTGCGGGGTGCACGTTGAAGCCAGACCCTGTTCTGCTCCGGTTCGTGACCAGACACAAGTTGACCCCATAAGGCCGAGGTAAGTGCCGGTAAATTCACCATTCCGCCGCGATCGCGACCTGTTCATTACCGCTTTGCGCAAACGATTTAGGCTACGCCACGCTCAATTCTGCAGTGTGATTCTCAGGAATGTAACAGCTTTTCGGCTTGTGGCCGCGGATGGTTTGACAGCTGTCACCGTCTCCCATGTAATTTTCCCATGCATGTACTGTACTGCCCGCGCACTGCACTGCAGTACAGTTAAGAGTTACACAGCAAGGACAAAGTAATATCGAAAAAAAAGAAGGATCGTATTGCGGTTAGAAACAAGAAACGCAAACCCATGACTCTGATGAAAGAACGTAGCAAGTTACAATACACGATCTCGTCGTTCCTTCGTGACGCAACGAAGTGAAACGAATCGGTGAACCTGGCCCGACACGCACTGGTGGGGCCTGGTCTGTTTATCCACTGGTGGAGTCAGTGGTTGAAGCTAGCCGGCTTCTCCTGGATGGGAATTTCCTTCTTAGTCTGCTCGTAGTCGGGTTCAGCGGTCGAGTTGAGCCTGACGCTTCTTCGGCTAGGTCCTGAGGACCACATGTACCAGAAAGCAAGGTCACGGAGACTGCCATCGCCGTTGAAGAGCGCGTTGAGACGCGAGCCGTACGCGTCGGGAGGCGACGAATAGGGGAAGCTGCCAAAGTTGGAAGTGCGTTCAACGTACGACAGCGAGTTGAGCCATCTTGTCGCATCAATGTGGAATTGCTTGACCTGCTGCTGGGAGCCGCCAGAAGAAGAGGTGACTCCATACTCGGTAATCCAGATGGGAAGACCAAAACGGTTGCGGATGGATTGGACGTAACGCTGGAGACCAGCAAGGTCATTCCACGAGCCGTACCAGTGGATGGCAATGAAATCTGAGAAGATTAAGCAGAGAGAAACAAAGAGTTCAGTCAACGTGATCCGGGATTTAGGATACGGTTCACGTGGCAAGGTTGCGGTAGATTTATTCGATGTCAACTGCAGGGAGCCTGACGCAACAAGCTCAGCATGTCAAAGCTAGCAATTCTATCAGAATTGGCTCGATCGACCCGTACCTGATGCCAACTTTGCGCCTCACGATCTTCGATGACGATCGGGCTCGTTTGCAACCAGCTGCTCACCCGACCACTAGGGAAGTAGAGTTACTCACCAACAGTGCAACCTCTGTTCTTGCAGTTGCTCATGAACTGAGCCAGCCAGTCCTGGTTCCAGACGATCTGAGGGCTTCCCAACCTGACACCTCTGCTCTTCCAAGGCTGAATCTCCTTCATCCACAGATCAGCAGCTGTAGCAGGGTCCAAGTTGGACTGGCCGCTGTTGTCGGGCTCGTTGAATCCAAGCAATGCTTTTGGCACATTGGCGTTCATTTCAGCCTTACGGGCCGCCCACTGAGAGTTATACTTGGGACCCCAGTAGCATGGTACGAACTCGAGCTTGCCGTTGAATTTCGAGTTGGGACCGTCTTGCCAGTGCCAGTACCAAGTGATGAGGCCCTTGGAGATGGAGTTACCCCAGTTGTCGTTGGTGCCCCAAGCAAGACCTCGCTGCGCAGCCTGGGCCGAATGCGGGAGCAACACAACGAGCGAGACGAAGGTGGAAAGAAGGAGTAGGAAGAACTTCATCTTTGGTATAGTAGGTCCCTGTCCAGCAGAAGATCCGTGGTATCTGTAGGGTAAAGTGGTAGTGTAGGTATCGGGAAAGGGTTGGGTGGACGGAGATCCGTGGTCTGTCCAAAACAGCAGCATACTTATACCCCCATGCACAAGAATCAAGATCATATCGCATGTTGACAGAGAGCGGGACTCAAACCACACCAGGCAGCGAAAGACAGCCAGTATATGGTCAATTTTGCTGCAAGAAGGGGCCAATCCACCGTTTCCAGCACTCGGTGTTCCAGCGACAGGCGCTCTTCAGCACATAGACAGGGTGGCAGAAGAAGACACGGAGGTCACGCACCTGGTCCCAGAAAACAGGGTGGCAAGCGACATCCCCCTTCTCTGTCCAGGCACTCCCATTCTGCTATCTCCGTTACTCCGATAGGGTTCTGTATCTGAGTGCGGACGGTGCAGAGGAAAACCTAGAGTGGCAACAGCGGGGCGTAGCGGGAACCCTACTTCAAGCAATGTTTCAAGAAGAAAGACGTCGAAAGTATGCAACATTGCTTGGGCTTGGGACCATGTGGCCGGGGACAACAAGGGGGCAGAGGGCCGACAGTTGACACGGGCACAAACATAGGGCATGTGTGACAGTGACGAGAAGCTTGCACGATTGACGTTATTATTGTCAATCTTGACCATGGATCCGCAAGAAAAAGGGCTTAGAGTAGACCTGCAGCAGGACATGCAGACCCCAAAATGGGTTACGGAGGGAAACCAAACGACCGGACGCCCATGCGCTCAGTCGGGCGCAGCCTGCGTCCAACTGCTTTAAAACGGCGTGTTTGAAACGGCGTAAGCAGCTCCATACACCGTAGGCACCGGTGCACTGCAAGTTGGAGATGGACTGAGCTTGAAGGCAACCCACCTCGAAGGGTGAACAGGCTCACACCGGGACAAAGCACGAAATGAAACGACGGCTTGGCAACAGCGGGGAGGAGCCCAAGGCACGGGTGCACCAAACAAGAAGCGAGTTTCTGTGCTTCGAGAGCTGTCTGCAGACTGTCTTTAAAAAACGGGCAAAATTCTTGCGCCCTGGGAAATGAAAAACGAGGACAAAAGAATTCGAAATCCCCTTCCCGCTGCGGTGCGCCGAATTCTAGGAACATATGCGTGGATTCATGATTTGGTCCAGGAGATCTGGGTAAACACGTTGAGCTTGACCCTCCACGCTCCATCAACCCTCACTTTTCCGACGCGGGCAGAGAAGAATAAATCCATCTTACGCCAAGACCGATCATGCTCCTCCGAATCCTTGCTGTTCCGGTGTATAGCTGTGCTTGAGCAGCCCGGTGGGAACTTGGTCGGATGAAAGGCCATGGGTGTCGGATAAGAACAGATCATCCGATACCATCCAGACTCGAAATGCATTTAACAGGATAAGTGTGAAAGTACGATGAAAGTAAAAACACACAACATGCCCGCACGAAAGGAGATGGGCTCAGGTCCTATAGATCGATCATTCATGTCGCTTGTAATCTGTTGTTTTAGGCGAGATAGAGGTATGATCGACAGCAAGGTGCGCATCTGATTGAATCGTGAAAGAAGTCTCGCTCGTGGCGGATTTCGTGAAAGGATCACCAACAAGGTCACTGTATGGCGAGAGTCGATTGGGTGGAGTTGTGAAATTGTCACACGAACGAAAAAGCAGGGTGCAACCCTCAAACATTGTACCTCGTTCTGCTCGTTTTCAGCGACGGGTAAAGAACTTATCCAGCGCCCGCTTTTTCTTGTTCGCACTAGCAGCGGGCTGTGACACCCCGGAACCGCTACCGGAAGGAGCTGGCGGGGCTTGTGACAGCGAGATGGCAAAGTGCCAGTCGAGGTGCTCGTCTTTCAGTTTTTCGACGAGGTAGGGCTTCTCGAACCAGGCCGAGCTGGGCGGTGCGAGGATGAGCTCTGAGCATTCGGGACAGCGCCATTGCGGATCGTCTTCCCGATCGGCCTTGCCAGACGCTTGTTCTATCTCCTTTGCATCTGTGTCGTCTCCTGACGGTGCAGCAGCCTGAACCTCGTGAGCGGCACCGCCGTGTGCTTGATCCTTAGCTATTGAAATACCCGGGTGCTGGGCCTTTGTGGCAGCATGTTGTTGCTGTGTGGCCTGCTGTTGCTTTGTTTGTGTTTCAAACATGAAATCAAGTCGATTTCGTTTCTTCTTCCGTGGCGAGGGTTGCTCCTCCAAGGCAGCCACTACCGCTGGCCGGCTGACAGCTGTTGTCGATGTTGAGCCTGCGTTGGAGCTGGACGCAGCTCTGCCCGTTGAGCCCAGGAACCCTGCAATACCACGCTGTCCAACCTCGCCCTCGGCCAATCCTCCAAAGCCCAGCGCGATTGTTAATACCTTTGCTTCTCCAACCCCTGGTGCTGACACACCTAGACCTAGTGCCTCCCCGAGACTCTCCTCCCACAGCTTCTGTCCCTTCTTCAGTATCACCTTTGCCAGCTCGTCCTGGTTGCTCGGGTTGGTGAACGGGAACGCCGTCTGCCGGCTGCGTGGAACAGATCCAGCCCTGATGTATCTTAGCACCAGCGTCTTGGGCCACAAATTCAGTCTATCTTGCCTGGCCTCTCTCAGCCTGATTGCCAGCTCGGTTGCCAAGATGCCCAACCAGTGCTTCGCCTCTTCTGGCTTGGTTATCGCTGGTCTGACTGACTTGCTCGCCAGCATGGTTTGGTTGTTCACCCTCTCCCTCACTTCGCTATAATCGATGCCACGCAAGACGTTATACACCCACCGTGCCTCCTCCCCAAACTTGGCCTGCATCTCATCCAGCCCGACCTCCCACAGATCCGACACAGTGGCAGAGTTCCATTCGACACCCATCGCATTTCCCAGCTTTCCTCCAAGGAAGCGGATCTTTTGGAACGGGAGAGAAGAGAAAAAATTTGCGACCGAACAAGGGCGCATGATGGTCTGGCCATTGGGCTTGCGCCAAGAGGAGCACAGTTTGGAAAGCGTCTTGTTAGATGCAATGCCGGCAGACGTGGTGTAATTGAGCTCATCTAGGACGTTCTGGCGCACGCGGTTCATGAGTTCAGCGCCCAAGGCGAGAGCCACGTCGGTCCAGCTGGTCTCACCGTATTCGATACGATCCCAGAGCGCGGCTTCTGCGTCGAGATCGTCCGGTTGACTCGAAGAGGGGTCGGTAATGCGGTCTTGGTCAGAGCCCCAGGACGATGGCGCTAGCTTGCCCTTTGGCCGTTTTTCGGCAGCCAGGTCCTGGACCTCTTCGTCTTGCTCGGTCTGTTCCTTGAGGTGATCTTGTGACAGTTCTGGTAGGGGCGCTGATACGATGCCCGCTCCGATGGGCGCATCCACCAATAGCGCACCCTTCGCCACCGCTTTCTCGGGACGTCCTATTCCCGTAGCTTTGCCAACGTCACCCGACTTGGGTACCACGTAGCCCAGCTGCTTCCATTGTTTCAATCCCAATCTCGGCGGCGGGGGCAACGGTTGGTCCATCCCCTTCACTCCTGTCGTTGGATCGTCCGGGGGTGGCTGACCCAAATGCGGGAATCGCTCGATCATGAGCTTGCGCACTTCGATCGTGAGGTCGAAGTACGATTCGTCGATACTCGCCTTCTCCACGGCACCGTGTGGGCAGGTGTTTTTGAAGATGGCCAGGATCTTGTTGCTTTCTCTTCGATATGGGTCTAGGCTGACTTTGTGCGTTTCCGGCTTGGGATCTGGATGATACTCTGCCTTGTTACTGCCATGTGCATAGGTGGCGACATGGACGAGTTGGAGATCGGGACACTTTTTGAGAGCTTCTGGGATACTTTCAAATCGGGAGACGCCAGCGTCTCGGGCTGGGTAGTTCACCGCGATAAGACCTTGCCATTGTTGCACAGCTATTGGCACGACGGTAGCATCGAGACCAAGACGCGATGCTTCGAACTGTGCGTAGGCAGCGTCGACGTCGCAGTGTGCGACGACACGGAGCGGATTTGTGGGGTTCAGAGTGCCAGCAGAGAGAAGATGCCTATACGTGATGACAGGCCACAGAGACGGTCCAGATCTATGTACGGCCGTCTCGAGATTTGTGTGAGCAGGAACGGATTGATGCGTGGGCTCTGGAGGCTTGATCGAGGGAGTCTTGTCTATCAAACTGCTGCGACCGTCATGATTAGGAAGATCCGGTAGCAAGTGCTCCTTGGGTCTCGTTGAAGTGGACACAGCTGGTGATTCCGAGGTGGCTGATGCGGAGGTCGAAGCAAAGACGGACGAAGGATACGAAGCTAGAGTATCGAAGCGGGCATCATACCTGCGAGCCACCTTCTTTGGAGAAGCCATCGCGATGAATCGCTTCCACAACTCGTTCCGCTTAGATGAAGCAAGGGGATTTCGGAAAGGCTTGAAGCGCTACAACGACATGACCGAGAGATACGCGGAGCTTTGTGGCTCTCGGGGACGTTTTAGCGGCTACCGCAACTGGAGTAAGTCGGTCTACCGATACCGCAGTGATGATGTGCGAGAATCCAGAGCTAGCCGAGGTACCTGATGGTTGGTTGGTTGGTCGTGTGGAGGCTGAGTTGGTTTGCCAGCAACACCCAAAAATTTCGGTTGCGCAGCGCATCTTTGAACCCAACGCGCTGTGCGTCTCATTTACGCGGCCGCTCAACCAAGCTGTTCATGTGCCTTGGCTCATGGGTCAGCTTCACATCTACCAGAAGAGCCAGCATAGACAGGCTTTTTCAGCAGAGAAAAGGTGCTCATAGAATAAGCCTCCCGGCGCAGGATACAGGATCGATACAATGTTTCCCCGCGAGAAGTGGGTCTAGAATAGGGCGGAAAGTGGCAGGTATAGTGATAGAGATTGATGTTGGATCAGTCATCCACAGACTTCCAAGCTCAGTGTCCATGTGTTTGCTGGTAAGGACTGCCACGCTCGCGTTCCAAGTCTCGTTGGGAAGATGAGATGTTTCTGAAGGCTTCGTCTCGATATTCTCGTTCCTTTCTTGAAGGCGAGCCCTTTGATCTGTGACGCCCTTCGTCCCGGTACCGGTGCCGAAAGCGACTCAAAGATTCGGGCGATCTGCTCCTACTTCGGCTGCTCTTCCTCTCGCTTCGATGACGGTGCCGTCTCGACTCCTTATCATCGCGATCATTGTCGTGATGCCGCTTTGAATCACGATGGTGTCGATGGCGGCGGTGTCCGTCCCTCTCATCTTCGTCGCAGCGTCTTCTGCTTGAATGACGGCTTCTTTCATCTTCTTTCCTGCTCCTCTTCTTCTCTTCTTCACCATCACACTCTCCAGCCTCGGCGCGACGTCTTCGTACCTCATCTCTAGCAAATTTTCTTGCCAGCTTCTTATCCGCTTCCGACACCTCCTCTGTCTCCTTCTTTCCCCATCTTGATTTGGTCACGTCCAATGGAGCACCATTGGCGCCAGTGACCTCTCTCCTGGCCATTCCTGCTGATCCGCTTACCAGCCTTTCTCCCACCCTCACTTCCCCCTCTCCTGCTGCTGACGGCGGCGGACGTCCGAGCTTTTCATACAGCGCGGCCAGTTCGGCGTCCTTGATCCTCCTCAGTTCCTCCCTCCTCTCGTCAGCCGCGTTTGAAGAAGATGTGGAGGCACTCTTGTCCTTGTTGTACCAGTTGATATCGCGTCCATCCTGCCAGCGTCCGGTGGGAGCAGCAACCGAGTTGCCGAGATAGAACTCCCGATCTTTGGACTCCTTGACCTTGTCCCAGCTAAACTCAGCCGCTCCTCCTCTCGCGCCGCCCCGGGTTGGGTGATACATCCTCGCTGACGACCTGAACAGACGTGGAGAAAAGGTAGGATTTGTTGGACCCGAGATGCAGTGCTAGTGTAGAGACAAGCTGCACAACTAGCAGTCGCCTCCACTCTTTGGGAAATTTCAGCTCCCAAAGCGCGGGACTCGGCAATCATTCAGCACAAGTTTACAGCCCTCGATCCCAATGTCGGTGTACAATGCATCAATTGCTAATGCCATGCCCGGCAGCCATAGCTCAGTACTTGCAACAACGTAAACTATGCGTGTTTGTAATCATGTGTGGAAGTAAGGTCCTCAAGTCCGATCTTGACAAGCTTTCCATCGAGGCTACCCTCCCTGTACACCTCTACAATGCGACCCAGCAACTCGGACGTCGACACACCATCAGTCCTCCTAGTGGGTAAGAATCGTCCCTGCTTCTTAACAAACGCATAGATGTCCTCCATCCCAATACCCGAGTACGGCAGATCGTCGTGTGCAATGTAATCGATCTCGAGCGTGTCGATCAAGTTCTGATCCACCACCCAAGGCGCATCCTCCAGCACCTCGTCCACCCATCGACAGTTGCGCACGCACTCGTACCGCTCCTGACTGGTGAGAACGGGCTTGTTCTTGTGCTTGCCGCACGAAAAGCTGCTCACTACACCCACGATCAGGTGGACAGAAGGGAACGAGAGTTTCGCCTGGCGAAGCTGAAGTGCGTGCGCATAGTGGAACAGGTCGTAGACACCATCAGCGTAGATGCGGATGGGACGTTCGCGACCCTCGCTGTCGTATCGCTTGGGCGGCGGGTTGATTGAGTAGTCGCGCTGCGGGTCGGGGTTGAAGATGGCTTCATGGACCCAAGCTTGAATCTCCTCGGCAGAGGGGATGGACGAGGGCTGGAAACCGCCTTCCTCAAAATCGTCGCCTTGAGGGTGACAGTCGGCATGGCGGATCTTCATGGTCTGAATGTAGGAACGCGAACGGACAGGACCAGGTGCTGTGCTCTTGGTCGCAGCTGCACTTGATGCAGCCGCCGCAGTCTTGCTCGACGCCTCACGCTGAGATGGCGCTGCAGTCGAGGAACCAGCACCAACTTGGTTGGATGCTGGCGTGCGGGCTGCATATTCTACGTCGCCATCGTACGGTGTAGCACCGTCAGTGTTGTTGCCAGCTTCATCGACACTTCCATCCTTGAGCTCCGCTCGGCGAGCAGTAGCGTTGGAGGCGTGATGCGAGGCAGAGGTTTTGCGCTTCGAAACGGCGGCTGTGCCGCTTGCAGCTGCTGCTTGACCAAGTACGGAAGGGTCGAGAGCTGATGCGGCCGATGTATCGTTAGCCTGCTGCGCTTTGGGTGTGGCTGCGTTGGTGTTTCCGGACAGCGTGTTTGCAATTCCCGAAGCGCTAGAGGCCGAGAATGGATCGGCAGCACTTGCCTGTGGCTTTACGGTGCTCAGCGGCTGAGAAGATACAGTAGCGCTGCCGACCGTGGGAGGAGGAAGAGATCCAAGATTGAGGTTTGCACCAGCACCAGTCTTGGAAGACTTGCCCAACATGCCTTCCATTGCACCAGTCTGCCTCTGTGCAACGACAGCCTTGGGAAGCAGCTCGACCGAAGAGGAGCTAGAAAGCGCAGCACTCGCGTTGGCGAGTGTGGTACCCACAGAGGGGCGAGCATATCGCTCATCTTCGTCGGAGGATGCGTCTCTCCTGCGATCGGACGATGGTTGCGCCTGTGGTTGCGCCGAGGGCGGAGACACGAAGCCATGCTGTACAGAGGGCTGACCAGCTCTGAGGCCGGCACTGCTTGACACAGCAGAAGCTGACGCTGCGGAGACACGGGGAGGGCTTGAACTAGCAGGGGTTCGATCGTCCTGGATGTTGGTGGGCTTGAACTGATGCTGCAGCTTGGAGGGCTGGTGGAGAGCAGCCGAGTCGATCAGTGCCTGATCTCTGTCGTTGGGCGGGATGGACGACAGGGACGAGGAGATGGGCACGTTGGAGAGCGAGCTCGTGCTGGCGCCTTGTTGATGGTGTCGGAGCGAAGCGATGGAAGCATCATCATCAAATGTCTCTTCCTGATCGTCGTTGTCCTCTTCCGAAGCATCGCGCGATGAAGAGATGAAGTTGTGAGCATCTTCGTCCTCGTTCTCGAGCTGAAGCTGGGCAAGCTGAGCGGGCAAGTGCTTCTTTTTGCGGCGAGCTGGATCGGTGATGTGGTGAGCATGATGATGGTGGTGGTGATGGTGATGATGGTGGTGGTGGTGCGATGATGCTGCTGCTGACAAGGAAGAAGCTGGTTCTATGACAGCCGGAGCTGTGGAACTAGCGACACTACTGCCGCTACCAGTCCCGGCCATTCTGGAGAATGGAGCTGCCATTGTTCAGGCAGAAGTGGTCAAGAATCACCTCTGCAGCTTGATGGAGATCGCTGTTGAATGGTCGGGGTGTTAGCTGAAAAGGACCAGATGCTTGCGACGCGTTGCTTTTGCAACCACAGATGAATGCTGTTCGAGCTCCAAGTGTATTATGGTGGTTTGAGATATTGTCGTCGTCGACAATGGTTGGTGACGGATGTCGTCCTTCGAAATTAGCGTCTTGCTGGACTGGCCAATTGGCGATACGGCTGATAGGAGCGATCTTTGATATCAGCGTCTTTCGTTGAGCTCGTCACAATCACGATGAGAGCGACCTGCAGAATGAGTCGAAGGAGGTGATGGAAACCAGACTAGGGGAGCCTTGATCGAGGATACGAATGTCAACGGTCCCCACGCTTCGGGTGGAAGTGTGTGCACGGGTGATTGAGCAACTTTCATTGGACAGAAATTGCATACTCTGTTCCACTTTTTTCTCTCGCTCGGTGTTGCGGTTGCGATTGCGATTGCGATTGCGATTGCGAATGGAAAGGTGACGCTCAAACAGTCTTGCGTCCGTGCAATAGTCCCACGTTGAAAGACCACACGCACGTTCAACTTTGCCCTTTCCCATTTTCTGCGGATTCCCGTTATACGCTTGTCCCACCCAAAATGCCCCTGCCCCGATCTTGCTGCGCATGCAAATCTTGGATGCACGTTTGCGCTGCGTCGATTATCACTGCTCTCTTATTTTTGCACGATGTTGGGTTCAGGAAGGGTTCAAAACCGCCACTCCCGATTGGGATTTGGATCAAGTAACGAGGCTTCCCGATCTTTCTGGAAGCTTGACCTATCCAAAGGGCTTTCCAACTGCTTCCCGTTGTCCCGTTGTCGGTGGCCTCTACGTGCTGCCAATGATGTGTTCAGCACCGTTGGATGTCTCGATCCGATGCAGACATGAAAAACAAACGGTTCCGTGATATTTAGAATACAAACTCGAGGCGAGGCCACGCTGGCGAAAAGACTGGGTCAAAGCTGAATGAATCCGCGAGACCCACTTCCACCGCCACTGCCGCTACCGCTGCTCTCGTCGTCGTCACAATCCTTCTCCTCGAACGGGTCCTCATCTTCCTCGTCGAACAACACGTGGTTCGGCTCGACATCCGCGTCCTCGTTCCCGTGCAGCGCGCGCTTACCATTCAACCCGTTCAGCTCGTGATGCTCTACTGTCACTCTCTGTGCCGGACGAAGTGCGGTCGCCTCATCACTCTGCGCACCACCGTTATTGCCCATGCTCAGTCGAGAGTAGAGAGACCTGTTTGCGTGTGACTCCCTGTCTCCGCCTCTCGCCTGGGCTGCGTTTCTTTTCGCGGCACCATACCGACCGCCATAACCCACGTAGAGATCTACGAGCACATTGATCCAGAGGAAGACGAGCATCGAGGCACTAAAGTCGATGAGGCCCCACGTGGCGTGATCGACACCCTGCGAGTCTGCCCATCGCAACTCTTCATCTGTCGCCGACATAAACAGCACACCTGAAGCGACGAGGAGGTAAGGCGGAAGGTATTGGAATGCACGGATTGGATACCAGCTTCCATTCACCGCTTCCTCGTTCGCTCTGGCAGCGTCTGGCGACTCGGGAGTGGTTCCGGTGGGACGATCCTGCAAAACGAAGCAGACCTCGATCAGGCGAGTGACACCTGCACCCATCAGGGCATATCCGAAAAGCGAGTGAACCATGGTGGAGATCATCAGCGCTTGCGAGTGTGCGCTCATCGCCCAACCTGTGAGGATGATGATGATGGAAGGAAAGACGTTGCGTCGGCCTCTACGGCTGAGCCAGATTCCGACCGCACCACCAGCCCACCACAGTACACCCATAAGCGTGTGCTGCAGATCCTTGTGCGTCCAAGGCCCTCCGTGGTGTTCGGTGAAAGTGTTGACGATGCCCCAGAGCATGATGACCCATGAATCGAACCATTCCTGACTCTGACCCCTCCTCTGAAGCCAATCTCCACCGGCTTTCATCATGATGACCAAGATGGCGGCGTAGGCCTGGAAAGCAGAGCCCATGATGTAGTGCGCTAGGCACTGACCGAGATGGCCACCAAAGCACCATGATTGAAGGGTGGAGATACCAAACACCATCTGGACCCAACCGACAATGGGGAAGCTCTTTCCGAGCACGCCGTGGATGGTTACGAGGGTGGGTCGGATCCATTTTTCTGGACGCCACTGGAGATGCAGCTTGAGATAGACGCCAAGGAAGGTTTGCGCGGCGAGGTAGAAGATGAGCAGCGATGCCATGGTGCCGTGAGCGGTATGAGGGAAGGAACGGCCTTTATGTCCATGGCCAAGGAAGTAGCCTCCGACGGTGAGGGCGAGCGAAGTGGTGGCGACTGGCACGTGGAGACGATGGCGCACCATGCCTAACACCATGGCGAGAGGAAAGAGGAAGAACCATGCGAATGTCTGGATGGCGATGTGGATCCAAAGAATACTATCGATGGGTATCGAGTTGTCGGCAGGACCATGAGCGTGGTGGCCATGAGCTTTTGCCGAGGGAAGTGATGCCAGCCCAATGCCGCTCAAAAACAGCAAGGCTTGAGGCACCATTCTCTTTAACGATGGTGATGAAGGGGGAATCGGCATGGTCAAACGCTGGTAAGACGCCGCCGCGTTGCTGGTCAAGTAACAAGAAGCGAAGCAAGATGTCAGGAATGGCAATGTCCAGATGTGCAAGCAAGCAAGCTGGGCTAAGCTTCATGACCGAAGCACACACCGCTGTGAATGTTTGAGTGAGCTGCAAGCGGTGATTCTTTCGATTACCGTCGCTCTCTGCTTGATTGCCGAGGTCGGAAACTCAGCACTGCGCTTCCACAAAGGCACAAACCTCTGCCGAAGGGTTCAACACGGATCAGACGTGCCGAGCAAATGTGAATGAAGCGACCTTTTTTTGACTCGTTTTTGTTGTAAATGCAGCAGGATCCCACATCCTCGGAATGAACGCGTGATATACACGTACGAGAGAAAGTGTCAGAGATGGAGCTTGGCGGCTTTCGAGCAAGGAGAAGACCGGAACTGACGCTCTTAAGCCTTGGTTTGGGGAGCTAGCGCTATCAGGCAGCTAGCTGCGTCAAGCGGGGTCATGCAGGGTCAGTGCACAGATTGCCGCCCTACCCAGACGCTGCTCCGCCAGCCGCAAACCGCAACCACTACACCCCGTTTTGCTCACGCACCGAAGATGAGAGCTTGACATCGCGACAATAGCGACTGGGTACACTGGGAAGCCATTCTCATCTTGGTCTCCGCCTTTCGTCTTTGCCCCACACGACGACGCCCTCAGGACTGACATGCTGTATATGTGCTCGCTCAGTCTTACTCTTGATATGTGATATCGACTCTCGTCTTAGGCTTCAAAGCTGAATGGTCCCCTTCACCGGCAGCAGCGTCGCTTGCGCTGACTAGCATGGATAGCACGGCCGGCACCCTCGTCCGATTCGACATCCTTTCCCTCCTTTCCTACTTTGCAACTCTCTCCCGCATCAGCTTCTTCAAAGGCGCCAAGCTTGTTTCCCAGACCCGACTCTCGCTCTTGGTTTGGCCGAAGTCGCCTAGAAATATCTCACGGATGTGGTACCCAGTACTCATGTTCTCGGCGTCCTATCTGCTCCTTGACGCAGTGGTCGCCTTTGTCATCTCTCGACTCATCTACCTTGGTTTCCGGAACGGTCTCGAACATCTCTGCGACTGGTTTCGTGCTAGGCTGCAGGAAAGATTGGCATCAAGATCGGCAACGCTGCACGCAAACCTGTTGCTATTAGGATCAACGACCTGGCCATCAGGAACACCAATTGTGCCTAGTACTCAGTGGAACGGTGGTGGCATCGGAGGTACGAACCTACCAGATAGCAGTATTCAGTCCAGTAGGGTTCTGAGGCCATTTGCTCGTAGCCATACCCTTGGAACGGAGACAGCAACCCTGTCTCGTCAGCGAACTATCACAGCTGTCACTGGAACGTTATCCGGAAGCACGCTCTTGACAGCGGCGCAGAGAAGAGATTGGATCGCAGTGACAGATCCACAGAGGAGGATCGAGGTTCCGGTGTATCCAGAGATCTCGAGTTTGATCAACGTGCTCACGTACGAAGCGCTCGATACGCGACTCGGACATCGTCTGCGAAACTTTGCGCGCTGGGCTGCTGACTTGGTCGGCGTCAAAACCACTCCAACTTCTTCGACCGACACTTTCAACGCACATCCCGGACCAGCATCGTTTTCATCTTCCCTCGAACAGTCGCCACGAGCACATCCTACAACATCTTCCCACTTTCCAACATCGATAATGACATCCAAGGAAGGGGGATGTATCTTCCGGCAGCTACCGGAAGAGCTCATCTCTCACATTCTCATGCTCACCGCCTGTCCAAGTCTCTCACCTCACGAACCGCGATCCTATCCCACCAGCATCCTCCTACTTTCGAAACGCTACTACAATCTCATCATTCCAAGGCTGTACCATAGCGTGTCGCTACATACACCGGCATCGTTCAGATCATTTCGTGTTACGTTGGCACTGCACAATCCTGCATTGGGTCAGTTTGTAAGGAGGCTACAGATTGGCAGTTCAGAGTTCGACGCATCCGGGTATTGTCCTTCCGCATTGGCGGATCATGGACCGTTGGCTGTTGGGATCGAACAGATGCTTTTGGCAATTCCGCATCTGCAGGAGTTGAGTTTGGATCTTTTCAGCATGGGTGCCTTGCATACCGGTACTGTTTCGCGACTCGAAAAGGGACCTCAGCCAACGAGGTTGTGTACCGAGTTGACAACCATACCCTATCTCAGCCTGCCGACGTTCGAGGACCTTCGCGAGTTGGAATTGCTCGTGTTCGGGATGGATGCTGCCACTGCAGGCGAGTTGCGTGTCACTCTGCCGCTCCTCGAAAAGCTCGAATTGCGTCTTGTGACAAGGAGACGAGGTCCGGCGTTCCAGAACGGACGAGATACATGGAGTCCAGCTCAGCTTCCAACTTTTGATGACGATGAGGATAGTGCGGAAGAGCGAACTGCGGAAGCCGATATCCGCCGGGGCAGAGATGAAGAGGACGTCTTCCAGCTCGAGAGCGACATGCAAGACTTTATCGAAGCGCTCAATCTGCTAAGAAAGTGGCCAGGCGGGGATGACAGGTTGGGCAAGAAGCTCAAAGAGATCACCGTGTTCGCCTGGCCCAGTGCAATGAGGAGGCTTAAGAGGGCGTTCGGCAGTGCGGCTGGTAAAGGGGAGCAGGGGGACGGATCCACGTCGATCAGGGTCGAGTTGGACAGAGGATACCTTTTGGGTCCGAGGAGGGGAGTGCATGTGCTGTGGCGCAAGGATCGAGCGAGAGCGGCGTGGGCTACGTGAATGCCTTGTTCTGTAAAAGGAAAGGGGATGAGACTATGGCCTTTGTATGATTGTCTTCGCATGTTAATGGCGTTTTGTTGCTCATTTATTCGTTCGAGGCGACGAGAGGCTGAGAGATTGACGATTAGCCACCTGCGTCGTCGCCTTCTTCCCCGATGGAATGTCTCTCGTAGGCTTTATCTCTTGCTTGGTATCACGATTTGACTTGGAGTGCTTGATGTTTCGCTTCTGTAATCATTGTGCGCAATTTTTTTGTTCTTTAGCTTTCGAGTCTTTTCTCCGTCGCTATCGTATCAACACAGTCGTGCGTCTTCGCCGTTCGTACGTGAACCATCTACGAATCGCGTGACAATGAGAGGGACTCAAGCACGCTCCTCTTTTTTGAAGCGCTTCTTCTGCGTTGTATCCACTTTGCTCTTCTCCTCAAGCCAGATTTAGACATCGACATCCGTTTTCTGCTGCAGCTTCCGCTTGTTTCCAGTTGATCCATTGGGCCCGCCTCTGTCCTCCTTCGGTGTAGTTGTGCTTGGCATGGAAGGGTTCTTTTCCTGGAGCATACGATCCATTTCATTCTTCATCTTGGATAGATGGCGGGAAATTGACACTTGCGACACTCCGAGGAAATCGCCAATTTTTTTCTGTGACCATCCTAGACTGCGGAACCCAATTATCTGTCCCTTTTCCAGCTCGCAAAGCTTTTTGAACGGGTTCGCACCCTTGGTGTCCTGCGGTTTGATATCCTGAACAGGTTTTCCTATGAGTTTGGCATCTTTCGTGACCGTCCGGGAGGGGCCGGAAGGTCTGGCTTTGACTGAAGCGAGGACTTGGATCGAAGAGGATGAAGTGCAAGTGGGTGAGGGCGAGATCCTGCCGTCGGTTACGCTACAACCGAAGGAAGAGGAAGTGTTGGAGAGTGCTTCTATCACTTCAGTGCTGGAGGTCCCGTCAGAGTAGTCACTCTCGGAAATGGTGATGGTAGATTCGCGGTCGCTAGAGTATGTATCCGTGGCACCGGAAGTGTCAGAGACCGAAACGGTGGTGTTGGATGCCATGGTGTCTATCAGACTAGGTAAGAACGATAGCGTTGCAGTCAGTGGAAAGACAATGGAGGGGTAATGGAGATGATGACTGATGTCGGAAGTGGGATTCAGTGGGCTTGGTTTGAAGTTTGAATACGAGAGTATCAGGGAGCGAGAGAAAGTGCGGAGAGCGACGGTCGAGTTTAAGTACCTTTCAATGCTTTCTCTTTTCGTTGCAGAGAAATTATGAAAGCGCAGGAAGAGGTCATGGGTGCGGGAAGGACAAGAGTGCGGAGCGAAGTCGATGGTCGGAAATGCCCAGAACAATGGGGCAAGGAGGTAAGGATATCGAGGGATGAAAAGACTGCACAAAAAGTAAGGAGACCGAAAGGGATCAAGTCTTTGATGGGTCAACGTCAATGTTGTGTTCCTTCGTCGTCTTATCACGCAGGCTGCGATTTTTCCACGCACTCAAGCTTCACGAATAACATCAACCTGACAACACTTTGGATTTCGATGTGCAATGACCAACAGAGAGAGCATGCTTGAACAGAAAACAGACGCCAGTAGCAGAGAAACATAGCTCTCTGAGAAGGGGAGAGGAAAAGCTACTTCTTGCCCTTTCCAGCGGCTTTTTTAATCGGCGAGTCAGAAGTTGGCAGGGACCCGGCGATGTGGACGCTCTTCCTTCTGCGCAGAAATTGGGAAACTGTGTTTCCCCTGAGGCCAAGCAGTTTCGCAATCTCATAGGGTCGTTTTCCGGCGAGAGCGAGGACCATGATCGAGTGTCTCTCAGCTTCGCTCGTAGCTCGAATGCCAGGCTTTGAAGACTCTTTGCAGAGATCGGTTGGGCAGAGGGGAGACTTGGAGTCTTCGACCTTCGGCTTGGACTCGGGATCAGGTTTGATGTCGGTCACGGCAGCGTGGCCAGGGGGCAACGGTTCCGTGTCGATGGAGGGGGAACGGGTGGAGGGAGATTTGGGTGCAGTAGCAGTAAGGGTGGGCTTAGGAGAGGGAGACCGTTTGCTTGTATGGAAGAGGGCGCCCCTGGTGAAAAATGGCATCTTCCAAACAGACGAAGTTGATGGGTCGTGGCAAGAAATGGTGATGCGTGTCGATGTTACTAGATTGGGCAGTGCAGTGCGAGAGAAATACCATGAATCGAAGATTGAGGGTTAGAATTTAGTGAATCGCACAGGATGGAATGGCATGGCATAGACACACCTACTTTACTTTGAGGATACGGCAGGGTCGCTCAGAAGAGGGAAGGACTGCGACCGAGGGTTTCGGGGATGTTGTCGATGTAGCGGTACTCTTGTAAACTTGGAGAGAAGAGAGACGTTCCGTTGAGGACGATGATGTGAAGAGGAACAAAGGAGGGGTTGCGCAAAGGTGTGAGGAGGGAGACGTGTGGTGCAAATGGAGAGACGGGAAGGGGTAGAGGGAGGAGGTAAGAGAACAGAACGATCTTTATAGTCTAAGCTTTGTCTCTGTCTTCCCCTACAAAGCCCAAGTGTTGAAGCCAGAATCAGCGAATGATGTCGATTGAGAGGTTCCCGCACTTTCAGTGCGTTTCGCATCCCCGGAATTCAGCTTGCGCTTCCGCAACCTAGAGCATTTGAACCATCATTGGTGTGTAAAGAGCATTCAACATTGAAGATGGAGACCTGAAGACGCACAGAGTAACGACACGCAGCCATGCAGAAAGCCTCGTGCTGAAAGATGCATTCTGTGCTTGTGCAAGTTCACGGAACTTTTTGACCGTACTCAGCATGATCTCCTCTTCGATTGATTGGGCTGGGTCTCTGGACTGATGCTATGCTGGTGCACATCGTCAATTCTCTTGTAGAACGCTTTTGGTGCTTCTGTGACTGCGGAATCGAGGTTGCGTAATAGAGTGTGTTGGGAGACTGGCCTTTCGTTGATGTGCACTACGAACAGGCATCTCGTACTGAGTTCGACGCCATGGTGCAAAGATACTTGATCAAACCTTGGGCGGAAAGCTTACAGCTCCGGATCCTGGGTCAATCCGGGCAGGCCCGCAGCCTTCTGCTGCTGATTGAAAAATCCCCAAAGGGTCTTGTACTTAATGTCCAGCAGAGTTGCGATATCCACCGTCGAATATCCTGACAGCTTGAGGACGAGAGCAGCATCTTTCTTATCGGACTCGGTCATTTCCTCGGGGTTTGGAACGCCTTCGGTACCAAATTTTGCCTTTCGCTTGGTGGTTTTATCAATGAAGCCCCAGACAGTCTTGTACTTCATTCCGATGCGAGTGGCGATCTCCTTAGTAGATATGCCCCGCATCTTGAGGGCGAGGATGGTCTTTTGCATTGCAGGGGTAAGCTTGCGGGGGGCAGGAGTGGAAGGTGAATCTGGAGTTGCAGGTGGGCTTTCGGTGTTGAGAGTACCGTGAGTCTTGGGAGTTGTAGTTGTCTTGGGAGAAGTCGGCGTCTTGGCTTTGCGCTTGGGAGTCGCAGGAGTGGAAGACGAGGCAGCCGAAGTCGCAGGAGGAGGTGTAGTAGCCATCTTGAATTCTTGCAGTCGGTACATAGGTTCTTGTTTGGCCTGTGTTGGTAAGAGATCGTATTGGGGTTAAGAGGATGGATGTGGTACGAGAGGATTGAGCGAGGAGGGATGATAATATGGAACAGAGTGGGGAGCGGTGCGGAAGGACGACAGAGGAAGAAGGCAGTGGGGGACCGGAGCAGCATCCAACACAATCAGACCATTCCATCGACTTCATACGATCAACGTTAGTGGAATAAGGTTTGTTGGGCGTCATGCCGTGCTCACCTGTCTGTTTACCGTATCACACACAAAGCAACACAAAGCATTGGACAGGTGAAAGGCAAAGAAATGGAAGATATTAAGATGAAGACCAATAACAAAGAGCTAGGCTGCTTTGATGCACTTGCTTTATTTTGGGGTAGGGGAATAATCCGATGGATTTTAGAAACAGATGTAAATCTGATTGAGAGTCGAACGAAATGGTATCAAGTGGTAACCAGGCATGGTTTGCGCAGGCCGAAAAGTCCAGGAAGTCCCAAGGCGGTGATTAAATAGAAACAAAGACAAGCGGCTTAAGCCCATCGGCCGAGGAGGGCCATGATACCAGCACCAGTGAGCATCTCGACGATGCTGATGATGACCTTCCTGAGGGGAGCGTTGCGCATTTTCTCGTTGAAGATGAACTCGTGGGCAAGAAGCTCAACAGTACCAGTGTAGAGAAGGATACCAGCCGAGATCGAGTCGAAGGTACCAGTGACGAGGGCAGCAGTGGTCGAGTCACCATTGTAAGTGTGGCGGACACCAAGGCCGATAGCGATACCGATGGGGGTGACGAGACCGTACAGAATACCACCAAATGTGGGGATCCAGGTCTTCATACCGAGAGGGAGGAAAGCAAGACGAGCGCCGAGACCAAGACCTTCGAACATCTGGTGGAAGATGATGACGATGAAGAGAACATCGAAATCGGTGGTAGTACCGAGGGTGATACCGATGATCACCGAGTGGAACACGACACCAAACTCGAGAATCATGACACCGAGGATCTCGGAAGCTTGGGTAGAGAGGGTAAGGTTTTCGGTTGCGGTGGAGGAGGCGTCGGAAACGATCTTGCCGGTCTCAGCAGCGGAACCAGGCTCAGCATGGGCCTCGACATCGCCGGTGCGGTTGCCACCGTGCTCGATAGCGTGGTGGTGTCCACCGACGTGAGGGTCGTAGGCGAGCTGGTTGGCGAACTTGCTACCAACACGGTAGGCGAGGACCTCGACGGTAAAGACAGCAAACATGGCAATCATAGCGAAAGCGAAAGCGAAGGGGTAGTTCTGGAAGTTCGAGTTGAGGCATGGCGATCCAAGCTCTTCGTTACTTGCCGCGGGTGACAAAAGATGGATGAAAGCAGTTGCGATGATGACACCGGAACCGAAGTACTTGGCAAAGTCGAAAAACTCCTGGTTGATCGACATACGGGGCACACGTCGGGTGATAATTGGGAACAGGGTGGCGAAGGTGGAGGTGGCCCAAATGATGAAGATGGCACCGATGCGGAGACCAGTGGAACCACTGCCATTGTCGGCGGGACCGGTACACTGAATTTGGTCAGCCATTTTGGTAAAGTTAGATGCGATGGGAGGGAAGCTGAGTAGGGTGAAGCGCAGCGGGAGGGGTTGGGGGATCAAGAGTTGATGAAGGTCGGAGTCAGTGACCGTTATATGTCCTGAGCAGTGGCGGACGAGCAAACAGCAAGTGACCACGAAAGAAAAAGAAAAAAAAGTTGAGAGATTAGGAAAGCCGGTAGGAGAGGTCTAGCTTCAAGGCAGGACAGCAGTGAGCTTGTGACAAGAAGTTAATCAAAAGGCGGACTAGGAACGCTAAGTGAGCTTTGTTTGCCGAGGTTTGGTCGCAAGTGCGAGCACGAGCTAGGAGTAAGGATAGCAGGAGGTAGAGGGAGTTGAGATGAAGAGGGAAAATTGTAGGAGAGGGGAAAAAAAAACTTGGGCTGGGCTTTGAGTGCCGGACGGCAGACTGGTGAGGTACAGTAGTGGTGAATTCCGGCAAGATCACGTTGGGAGATGCAGGTGCAGGTGCACAATGGAAGGACCGTCAATACGGAGCTTGATTATGTACCGTCGGGCACGGGATTCGAAGGGCTCCGTAGGCAGAAAGCCGCGGCGAGCACGACACGCTCGAGGCTGGAGAAGAGGGAAAGCTGTTGCGCAGGAACGGTTGGTTAAAACAATGTGGTGCTTTTGTCGAGAATGAAGACAAGTGAAACCGAATCGGAGAGGACGAAGCTACAGATGCAAGGTGAGAACGATTGAGCCGAACGGCGAGCAAGAAGTGAGACACAAAGTGGTGGCCAAAGGCTGAGAGGGATGGCGATAGAGACGCAGAGTAGGAGTGATAGAGAAGCGAACGACTGAAAAAAACCAAGCGTAGAAACCGAGAACCCTTGCGGTTGTGGTCGTAAAAAAGTGGAACTCGATGTGGCACATAAGCACACAACATGGCAGGCAAGTCAAGCATGTTTCTAGAAGCGCTTTTTCCGCCTCAAACACCGCCATCATTGGCGAGACTGCCGAGGAGCCCATGGCTCTTGCTCTGCGCACCGTCGGTCAACAAGCCTGCCCGGTGCAACGTACAGAATACACCTCTAGTTCTTCCCATTTGCTTTGGCTCCTTTTCCTCCTGCCAAAAGTGTGAAACCATGCTGGGTTGTGTTTCAGAACCGTTAGGAGCATGGCTGCCCGAATTGTCGGGGGTTGTTCAGTGTACAGTACACACTCTATATAGGCGAGCTCGATACACGCTTGCAGCTGGCCTTTTTCAAGAGAAAGTGTATTCTTTCCAGGTCGAGCCGATACAGCGCATGGCTCCAGCTTCGCCACGGTAGAGTGTGGGCAGGGCAGCCAGCGCCCATCTGCTACACGATCGTGAGAGTCATTAACGCTACTGTGAAGAATCGAGGTTGCTCTGCTGAAACACGATATCTCAAGTTGTGGCTCGACTTTTGCAACGCATCCGTGTGTGCGAGCAACACACGCGAATCGCGCAGGAACAACCGCAGAGGAAATTCTGTCGCCGTGTCAAAAATGAAAAAACGAACCGAGGACCCTTCCAGTTATGCAAGACGCGTTGTTCACCGCTCATGTGCCTGCACAACTCAACGTGGGCAGCCAACCATTTGGCCGCTGTTTGAAAACTACTGCATACGGGTCGCACAAGCAACAAATTATGATTAAAACAACTAAAGATTCTACGAAATCCGAACGAATGCGCGTTCGGATGCGGATGATGATGGTTTATGCACAGTCTGCTACTGGACAGGGCCGCCGGTTCCTCGAGATGATGGTTTGAGTCGCGCGGCAAGCTTGCATACATGAAAGCGTCTAGGGCGGATGCTGCGGCAAATCCCGGTCTTTTATTTTCGCGGATAGAGTCATCGGCAAGGAGCTCGATGGCGAGAGCGCACCATGCAGTCAAAGCCGTCAAACTTCGGAAATTGCATTGTCCCGAAATGCGACCGAGAAGGTCCTCACAAATTTAAACAACTGTTGACGGATTCCATGTTATACCGCTTATTCAAACAGGTTGTGCCAACATGACACGTTGTAGAGATCTGCCATGATCGGAGCCCGATCGATTCGGGTTGAGGTTCGAGTGACGTGATGTCCCGCAAATTCCTCCGTTGAGCTGACACTTCTTTGTGTCATCTGCTCCACTCTTGTGAATCATCCTTCGTGACCACGAATCCTTCTGGACAACAGCATATGAGTTCAGGCACAGTGAACCATGGTGGGAAAAATCCTCGACTTTGAATGTGCCGTCATCACCGGCGGCGCTGGTGGCCTCGGCTACGCTATGGCCGAATATTTCCTCTCCCAGCAGAAGAAAGTGATCCTGGTCGGTCGCACGGAATCCAAGCTGGCTGAAGCCTCGAAGAAGCTCTCCAATGCGCCCTACTACGTTCTCGACACAGGGAATGTGGAAGACATCCCGGAATTCACCAAAAAGGTCTTGTCCGAGCATCCCGAGGTCGACTGCCTCATCAACAACGCCGGCGTGCAGCGTCCGCTCGAAGTGCAAAACCTTGCGCTCGAAAAGGTTGACAATGAGATCAACATCAACATCCGCGGCCCTGTCCACCTTGCCACCGCCTTCTTGGACCATCTCAAGGGAAAGAAGCTGGGAGTGATCATGAACGTCAGTTCCGTGCTTGGCTTCGTGCCGTATAGTATCATCAATCCCATATACAACGCCACAAAGGCGTTTGTGCACTTCTGGTCAGAGACGCAGCGGGTCCAGCTGAAGAACACCAACGTTAGGGTTGTGGAGATCGTACCACCAAGCGTCGGTACAGATTTGCACCGCGAGAGGGAGAACCCGGACGACAACAAGAAGCATCTCGGTGCAACCAACTCGTTGACCGTGGAAGAGTTCATGGATGATCTGGTCAAGGGCCTTAAGGCAGATCTGGATGTGATCAGCGCCGGCTCCGGTATCCCTCTCGTCAAGAAGTGGGACGATGCATTCAGGCAGCAGTTCAAAGACGCTGCGGGAAAGTATCAGCCAAAGTAAGATCCCCCAAATCTGCAACATTATCCCTATCCCCTGTTCGTTCATAATGACCATCCCCCGATCACACAGAAATTACGGTGGATCATCAATCGAAGCCAATGGCACGGATTCTGTTGTGAGCAGTGCTAATGATTGTGGAGGTCTGAGTTCGGGACGATGGAGGCCAAGCGTTGCGGGAAGAACGTTTGGATAGTGGAGAGTCTACGTTTCAACGGTCGGGGACAGGGGATAAGGAACGGTGACAGTGTGTATGTCTGCCTATCCTCGGTACAGCGGAGCACGGAAGACATGATGACACATCGTTTGTGTAAGTGCGGGTTTTGCGCTGCGTATTGAATGTGGAGGGCTGATGCAGAAACAAAAAAGGTAAAAAGTGCTCTGGCCAGATGCCGTCCACTCGAAATTGTCCGTGGACCTTCCTTCTCCTCGCTTCCACTCCGTGTCTTTCACACGTAGGCTGCACGGTATATAAGCGTGCTCGTCCATGCTCCCGCCTTTCAGCGTGCCTCACCATTACCATCCACACTTTCGACAAACAACGCAAACATGTCTAAGAAGATTCTCGTTGTGTTCACTTCGCACACCCAGCTGATCGGCTCGGACCACCCGACCGGTTACTACCTCCCCGAAATCGCCCACCCCTACTACATCCTCAAGAACGCTGGCTACACCCTCGTCGCCGCTTCGCCCAAGGGTGGCAAGGCTCCTCTCGACCAGTCCTCTGTGGAAGCGTTCAAAAACGACGAGGACTCGGTCAAGTTCCTCAACGACCCTGAGGCGCAGGAGTGGGTGACCAACACCAAGACTCTTTCCTCCTTCTCGGCTTCGTCGGTCTCGCAGTTTGACGGTATCTTCTACCCCGGTGGTCATGGCCCTTGCTTCGACCTTCCTGTCGATTCGACCTCGCAGGAGCTCATTAGGGCATTCTACGAGGCGGGTAAGCCCACCGCTGCTGTGTGTCATGCTCCCGCCGTGTTCACTGACGTAAAGCTCAGCGATGGAAGCTACCTCGTCAACGGTAAGCAGGTCACCTCGTTCACTAACGAGGAGGAGCAGCAGGCCGGTCTCACAAACGCTGTTCCCTGGTTGGTCGAGTCCAGACTCATCGAGCGAGGCGCCAAGTTTGACAAGACCCAGCCGTGGGGTGAAAAGGTCATCGTCGACAAGACCAATGGAAAGTTCTTGATCTCTGGTCAGAACCCCGCTTCCGCTGCCGGCGTCGGTAAGGAGATCCTTAACGCGCTCAAGGCTTAATCCGTTCGTCTTTCTATGTATCCAATCCAGAAAGAAAAATGGAATGCGAAAGTTGTATGATTAGCACCCACTCAAGTTGTGTACATACTTCCTGTGCTGCACTGTCTGTGCTTCATGATTTCTTTTCGTGATTTCTTTTCAATGATTTCTTTTCATGATGTTTGAGAATCACTCCGGGAAAGGCATAATACTGCATCATTTATAACATGGTGGGAATTTTTACAATGCGGATCTACCTCTTGTTTCGTATGGGAGAAAGAGCATGAGTACGGCGGCAGCGATGAAGAAGCTGGCACTGACGTAGATGGGTGTGGTGGGAGTTGACCCGGCATAAGCACCGACGATGGGAGCGATGACGCCAAACACTCTCTGTGTGGCCATTGCCAATCCGTCACCAGTGCCTCTATTTGGTGCTGGGAACACCTCGTAGCTGATCGCGTACAAAACTGCGTACATGGCGTTTTGGGTGAGACTTGTGGCGCAGTTCCAACCGAGTACCGCTGCTGGTGTCCGTGCGGTTGTAAAGAGGAACAGGAAAAGACCGGTGAGGAGGGTGAAAAAAGCCATGGTTCCGCGTCGACCAGCATATGGCAGTTCGACAAGAGCAGCAGCAGCAAACGAGCCGGGAATACCACAGGCTGCGATGATGACGAGATCGCGGTACTGCTCGGCTTTGGTAGTCTCGCCTTGGTTTGCACCTGCGTTCTGCAGATACAACGCGATGAACGCGTTGTAGAGCGGGTAAGCGAGACCGATGAGACCCCACAGGAAACAGATGAGCGTCGTGTTCCAGGCCATGCGAGGCGTGGAAAAGAGCGCGACTATGTGGTGCGAGTCGAATTCCGAGAGCGAGCGACGGAGTTGGGCGAGGTCGGCAGTGGAGAGGAAGCCACCCTTGACGTTGGTCGACACGGCTGCCGGTGTTGCTTCCCTTACGGTCTCGGGCACCGTGTTGGTGGCTTGAGTAGCGGCAGGTTCAATGTGCGCTTCAACAACTTGCTCCTCCTTTTTGTCCCCATTCTCTGTGGTGGTAGGATGGAAACCGACCTTGGCCTCGACATCGTCTTCCCGAGCCAGCTTCTTTTCGTTTGTATCGAGCGTGTTGATCGCCACCGTCGCACCCTCTCCCGCTGCCTTGAGCTGTTCCAGCGTCAAACTTGTGCTCTTACCATTCTGCGCTGCGATAAACCTGAGCACCTCCAACGCATCCTCATCCCTCCCCTTTCCAATGAGATACTTGGGTGATTCCGGGATGGGGTAGATCCAGAAGCGTGCTACCCACATCATGAATGTGACTGCGCCGAGCAGGAACCATGTATATCTCCAGCCCATGTTCGAGCTCTTTGGGCACGCGTCTGCCGAGTTACACCTGTAATTGGTGATAAACGCCCATCCGATGAAGGCAGCAAAGAGCTGGCCGAAGCACCAGAAGATGGACAGGAAAGTGAGGATCCATTGGTGCGTGCTTGGGATAAACTCGATCAGCATCGCTCCATCGACCGGAAGATTGCCTCCGAGTCCGAGTCCCAAGCATGAAAGCAGTGCTCCTAGAGCGACAAAGTTGGGTGCACCACCCACCGCAATTCCGAAGACGGCCGAGATAAAGAGCGTGATGTTCCAACTAGGCCTCCTACCTATCACGTCGGCCATGAAACCCCAAAAGGTGGCACCGATCAGCAATCCCAGGTAGAGCGCGAGCGTTGCAAACTGCACGTGTGCAGGGCCGAACTCGAGCTTGATCTGTGGCAACGACATGGAGAGGGCCTGGAACCAAATGTTGTCGACGAACCAGCCGAAGCCGGCGAGCCAGGTGAGCCAGATTTGGAAACGGCCGAATCCGATGTCCTCCTTAATGGCCTTGTTAAGAAGGGCGACTTTGCGTTCGTATGCGCCGCCAACACCCATTTCTTGCGCCATGCGGCTGAACTCGGTGAGTGTTGCTTCGTCTGTCTCTTGCGACGGCCGTACGGGCTCGCGGGTCGAGGAAGCCGCAGCGCGCCGCGTCAGGAATGGAGTCATGTCAGGCAGCGAGAGTGATGGTCAAGGTGGAGAGGAGAAGGGTAGCAAGCAGGGACCAGTAGTTGAAGAATTCTGCCAGTCCACCATTAGCTGCGGGTATTCGTTTTCAGATGAGTCGTCGACAGCCAAACCCTTTCCGTTACGCCACCGCCGAGCCCTCGAATACAGAAGGAAGATGAAGATGTTCGCGGGGGCCCAAAGCGTCTCTCACCCGCACTTTCTCCCCTTCTTCGAAAGAAAAATGAAATAAAATGTCATTTAATTGGAGGCTCAAAAAAGTTTAAGCGGGGAGCTTTCAAACTCTCTGCACTCTGTCCCCGTACCACCTCGCTCTCCCGAGATATCGAGCACATAATGCCTTCGATAGAGCTAAATGGTCCATTCCTTAGCAGCTAGACATCACATTATGGGGAATATAGACAGAAAAGCTGGAATCCGGGGAAGGCCGGACGTAACATAGGTCACCGCTTTGCGGTACAGTCGGAGCATTTGTTCAGAAAATTTCCCTTTGCACCGCGGAATTGTCAAGTTCTGCTCGTGTAATTCACCGGGACCGTGGACCCAGATTCAAAATGTTACACCGGTCGTGTCGACACCTTCAGATTCAGCCTCGTTGGGTTTGACTAACGGCTCCGCAGCTCAAATGTCTCTCCTAGCAACAGTCATCGGACTAGCAGGATGTGGGCATTAGCATTGCTTCAAGGTAACAGGATCCGGAAAGAATCTGCAGGGATAGAATGACTGGTTGCACTAGGTAAGGGTGTCAAACATGCGGTCACCCGTGTCACCCAACCCTGGCAGAATCAGACCCTTCTCGCTCAACTCGGGATCCACATGTCCAACCCACATCTCTAGCCCTGGTACCGACTCCGCCACATGCTCAAGGCCCTTTTGCGACGCCAACACACAAAGGAACTTGATCTTGTCCACCGGAACGCCCCAATCGAGAATCATTTGGATGCACGCCTGCCCTCCCCAAGCATCAGACCAATAGCGAGCAAGAACGTCAGTAAGTCATTTCCACAGCAGCAAGATTACAATGTGGGGTGGAAAGGAAAGCGAGAGAGAATCTACTTACGACAGCAGTTCCACCTGTAGCGATCAACGGGTCAAGGATAATCACCTGGTCGACGGTGGGAGAGACGGGGAGCTTGTTGTAGTACTCGACGGGTTGGAGAGAAACTTTTTCTCTGAAGAGACCGATATGAAGCACAGAGGTGTTTTCGGGGAGCAGGTCAAGGCAGGCTTCTGTCATGCCGAGACCGGCACGAAGAATGGGGACGAGGCCGATACGCTCCGAGAGCTGCTCGCCTTGGAACGTGGCGAGAGGCCCCTGGCCCTGTACTTGTTTGACGGGGAGCGTGCGTGAAGCTTCAATACAAAGTACAGTCGAAATGCTCTGGACCAATGAACGGAACTCTTATGAAAAAAAAAAAGACAGCAGGGTAAAAAAGGGGAGTGAGGGAGTCAGCATGTGAAGTGCAGACGTTGTCAGAGATGGTGAACTTACCTTTTGGTGAGGTATCTGCGAGACGCAGATTGGCCAGGTGATGCGAGATCAACGGATGCTGAACGATGTGGACATTTGAAGAAGGCATGGTTTATGCAAAGACGCTGGAAGCCGGATGCTTGATTGCGAGTAGATCAAAGATACTTGAGAGACATGCAAGCTTGAGAATAGATTGCGTCTGAGAACGAGCGACGGGTACACCTCGAGATGATAGCAGTGGTGATGGTGGTGAGAAGCGGAAGAGCGAGGGCGCAAGAAGATGAGAACGGGTCAGTGGGACCGAAATAAAAGGGGACGGAGCGTTGATGTGGAGCAGGGTCACGTTCCCCATATCGGTGTTGTGTTGTGCCGCGCAGCTGTATCACGGCTACAATAGCACGTCGGAACCTCGGAACGCGTCGACCCCAATCTCAGCTGCCTTTATCTCTGGCTCGCATTTGACCGATCCGTTCTCGGCCCCTTGTAAGTCTCCCTTCTAGTATATCCTACCGTTCTTGGGCAGCGGTGCTTGCATTGATAAGCCAATCTTCTTAGCACCTATCGAAAAGCTTGCCCTCCTCACCGTGCTATGCTCCACTTGGTGTGTATCGCCAGACGCCAGACATGCTGTGCAGGACCCTGAATCTGTGCGCCCGGGCCATTGTGATTCTTTGGCTGACAATTTGCTACTAGCTCGGCCTAACATTCTCCACGTTGGCGAAATACGGTCCGGCCTTTCTTACCCGACTCAACTCAACAGCTTCCGGCAACCGCACTCCCCGCACTTCTATGAATTGCCGCAACAGCAACGTGGTTCCTGCACATTCCCATCCTCTCCTTTGTATACCTCTCATTAAGTCTCCATCCCCCACACTATATCGATAAAATGGCTCAGACTAAGGAAGAACAACAGAAGAAGGCCTATGCTGCGACGCTCGACCGACTTGAACGCATTCGCAACCACCTCGATAGACGTCCTCGTTCGGGTCGTCTCTCGGGAAAGGTCGCCATCATTACCGGTTGTGGGAGTCTTTCCGGCATTGGGTAAGTCCCGCATCGCATGCTCTATTGCGGGTGAAGCGCACGTATACTCACGAATCCTTTTCTCCCTCACTTGCTTCCTATGGATAGTCGAGCTACCGCGCTTCAATTCGCCCACGAGGGTGTAAAGCACATCTATGTCTGCGATATTGACGACGAGAATCTTCCGTCTCTCAGAGAAACCATCACTAAGCGTTACCCTGACGTCACATGCACCGCCATCGCCTCTGATGCAGCCGATGAAGCCTCGGTCACCTCGATCATCAACCAAGCCATTGCCGACAACGGTCATCTCGACATCTTTTTTGCCAACGCTGCCCGTGCCACTGGCGCACCCATCTCTGCTACCGACGTTGAAGACCTCGAAACGACGCACCACATCAACGTTACCTCGTGCTTCCTCGCCTGCAAGCACGCTTCTGCTGCCATGATGCAGACTCACCCCACGCTAAAGCCCGAGTCTGGCGGAAGCATCATCATGACTGCCTCGGTTGCAGGATTGCGTTCCGGTGCAGGAAGTGTAGACTACTCGGCAAGCAAGGCTGCCGTCATCAGTCTGGCCCAGTCCACCGCATGGCAGCTGCAGAGGACCAACATTAGAGTCAATGCGGTGTGCCCTGGCTTGATCGAGACCGGAATGACGTTGCCCACGTTCGAAATGGCGAGGGAGAGGGGCACAGCTGGAAAGATCGGTCAGCTGAACCCCACCGCAAGATACGGTGTCGCACCGGAGATCGCCAACGCGGTCACCTTCTTGGCGTCGGACGAGGCGAGCTATGTCAATGGTGTGGCGCTTCCCGTTGATGGAGGACTGCAAGCCAGCTTGCCTGTCGTCCCTGGAAAGTTCCACTAGACACAAAAACACGCACGTCTGGTGCATCGCTTGGGTTGAAACATGCAGTGATTGAATGTAAGATGCGACTTTGCAATGCATGACAATGAAACGGGGAGAGTGTTGGGTGAGAATTCAAGCGTCTCTGGCGGCATCGTACGCGTCCTTGTCCTCCAAAAACTGAATGTATGCCAGCGCGGCGGCGATCCAGAACTCCTGCTCCAACCCTACTGACTGCATGGCACGTGTTTGCAACGTCAGCCTTCCACGTGTGTGCGAGTTCCACATCCATCTGCCGCTGTGATCTTCGAATCGTGCCACCTCTGCACTCTCGCCGCCATCCTGTCCACCGGTGGGACAGTCGAGCCAGTAGAGACCGAAGCTCTTGTCCGCGTCCAGCGATAAAGATGGTCGGATCTCGGAAGGGAGGATGGAACATGCCCAGCGAGCCCAGCTCTGAGTGGTAGCGCTATCTTTCGGACCCCTGCCATCGGTCAGTAGGAACATTGACGTGCGCGGGGCCAAGGAAGAGGCGAAAAAGTTGGACGTGGAAGGTTGTATGGGAGAGTACGGACGGTCTCCCCAAGATGAGAGAGGCGAGGAGGCAGAAGAGGTTGCGTCGGAGGGGATGGCGAGTCGAGAGAGCGAGGGGTCATTTGCCAGTTGAGAGGCACGTTGATCCTCGTCATCAACCTCAGGAATCATGGGGCTGCTCGTGACCACTGAGCTGAGGCGTTTGCCTAAATGCTTTGACTCGATGGCGTGCGAGCCAGAGCCAGTGGCACCGCTTCGCCGCCTGGCGTGGCCGCCGGAGGTCGTCTTGCGATTCTCCCGCCCAGTTGCTGCCAGTGCCACGTCTTGCTTGGCACTCTGTGCTCCAGGCTGTATTGCGAGGCCCTGATTCAGACTATCTGTGGCTTTGTTTGACGAAGCATTTTCATTCTCAGCCAGAATGGGGCTGCAAGGTTCGAGGTTGATTCGAGGTTTGATGCGGGTGAGGGCTTCCATTCGCACTTTTGTGTTTACCGAGAAAGTCAGCGGCGAAGCTGTCGGATCTTGCTCGTCCCTCTTTGCTGAGCGAATTGAGATGGCTGTTCCTTGTGGAAGAGCAGGCGAGCGCAGGTAGAGATACCACCCCCTTGTCGGTCTGTGTATCGTCCAGCATGTTCTCCCTGTGTTCGCATCGACAATGTTATCCACGATTTCATTCTGTTCCACCAGTATCCGTTCGCGAAAGTAAGCTGGTCGCAGCGGTTGCTTGCTGGACGAAGCCTCATGGCTTACTTGTAGTCTATGGTCGTGTATGCCGTCGGTCTCGGTGTGTACAATGTAGCGAACTGTCTCTGGACCAAATGCTGTGTAGTTATCCAGTTGCCGGGCTTGAGCCGACTGAGAGCAAGATGCAGCTGGTGGGTAGTGATGGTGGGCACCTCGAGCAGAGGTGGCAGCTTCATGGTTGGCGGTCATATTTTGGCCACGTGCAGAAGTTGGCTTGTGGTGGTACGGCGACTATGGTAAGGAGCAACTCGTTCGGTTGCGCAATCACGAAGTCATCTGCGCCAACTGGGTGTCGCATGCAGAGTCAGTTAGTAGGGGCTGTACTTGTGCTGAAAGTGTTGGTTCAGTGTCTGAAACTTGTCCACCTCGCATGGCTCTTTCGAACACAAAAGTGTGAGACTCTCTCTTCTCACAACGGCTCGGCAACGACCGGTAGGCCCTACTTGCTCCGAGAAGACGCTTGATTCATGATTTGCCCGTTGGCATCTTGTGCGACCTTACCGTTTGGCACTTGACCTACCACCACCGCCATTGCTGACGCTGTTGTCGACACACCAGGCCATGCTTTGGGCAGTCAACACGGCCCCTGAGCCGGTGTACGCGGATATAGAGAGCCTGCCGTTGATCCTGGCACAACGGAAGATCACCAATATCCGCAAGAAACAGCTGGTCAAGGCTGCGTCTCGGGCGTATGACGATCCTCCACCGCCACCAAAGCCGGACGAGTGCTGCGGTAGCAGCTGTGATCCTTGTGTAAAGACGCTTTGGAAGGAGGAGCTGGAGTGCTGGCGCGAGCGGTGGGGACCTGGGGCTCAAGAGACAACAAAGAAAAGTGAGAAGCAACAAACGGAGCCAAAGGAGACCACGACAACGAGCATGCCTGGAAGCTTTGATTCGTAGATATCCTCAGCATGAACGACGCACTGCACACGAAATCGACTGGAGAGGAGTCGACCAAGCGTGAACCGATTCGGTTGGCTTGGCATGTCGTCTGCGCTCTTTCAGACGTAGCCTAGCCATAAATTCATGATTGCGAAATTCCATCGTTTGGCGGATGGACAGTCATGAGTCGAGAACCGTGCATCCGCGTTGCATATCCTCTTCCCCACTATTCCGATACATGCTTGCCCGAATCTAGTGTCTCACTCGCAATGAAGCGAGCTCTGCCCATCTTCTCTTCCACCACCTTCTTCTACGTCTTGCCCTAGTTTTTGCCTTATTCTCGCCACGATGCCTCGCTATCCTGTCCCGACGGCGCTCCCATTCGCACTCGAAAATGGCCAGATCTATCTGCAATCGGTTGTCCAGGACCCGCCTTCTGTCGCCTCCTCGTCCTCCTGCCGCGGTCTTGCCATCATCGCCCATCCTTTCGGGCGGCTTGGCGGATCTCTTGACGATCCTATCGTCACTCACATTGCATCCTTGTTCTTGACCCACGCACAACTGCGCGTGGTGCGGTTCAACTCTCGGGGCGTCGGCAAATCGGGGGGCTCTGCGAGCTGGACAGGCAAATCCGAATGCAGCGATTTTCAGGAGATCGTTGCCAAGTGTGTTGACAACTTTTGTGTCGACTTTCCGGAAAGTACAGCTGCACAGCTCGTGATCGCAGGATACTCGGCAGGTGGGCTCTACGCCAGTACGGTCCGGGTGTCACCCTCGGTGTACGAAACTAGGCAATTCAGAGGGGGTAGGAAGCCCAGGTACGTTTTGCTGAGCTTCCCAGCGGGCGTGACATGGGCCCTCAGCTTCTTCACGACCAGGTCGTATACTCAAGCGCTCAGGAAGCTACTCGAAAGCCAGGCTGCACCTGGTGCAATTGATCGTCCCGTAGAGGATGAAGGTGAGGCGAGGGCTGCAGCAAGAGCCGTCGAGTCGACTCCTACGAACGATGAAGCAGCACAACCAGTGGCGAGTCACGTGTTGGCAGTGTATGGAGATCAAGACCAGTTTACGGCAATCGGAACATACCAAGTTTGGACCCACGATTGCAGCTCGTTGGCCCCATCACCATTCAAAGATGCAGAAGGCGTTGAGGGCGAAATCGCCCAGAAAAGCAAGGCGGGATCAACGTTCCATCATGTATTGATTGAAGGCGCCGACCATTTTTATTGCTCTAACGAGGCACTTGATACTTTAGACAAGGCGGTCGTAGAATGGTATGATGCCTTGACTGACTAGCAAATGCACAAGCTATTTCCTGCAAACATACAGCACACGAACGTGGCCCAAGATTGAACGTCTACTCTGAATGAGAGCCATTCCTACGGCATTCCAAAAACCTGACCCAAACAAGAACAGGAGCGAAGGGCTAGACTACTTGGTCCCGCGCACGGTGATCACTCCGCACTGATGATCCACGTCGTACCTCCAACCCTCTCTCTCGAGCATCTTTGCGATTGCTGGCCGCAGCACGGCAATCTGATGCGGCGAATGTCTGCCTACTCCCGTCACGATCTTGAACGGTGGTGGGCTCAACCCTGGCCCTGGCTTTGCGTACCACCTGGTTACCTGCTCCCTCACAATTGAGAGTGCCTCGTGCACTGTCACGCCGTGGAGATCGATAGTGTTGCTCGCCACTGTATGCGACACTGTGGGCTGCATGCCTGGTCGCACGACGCCGATGGCTGCACGACGACGGTCCTCAACCAGAGCTTGGGACGCGCGGAGGGACCAGGCGCGCGACTTTGCATCGAGGCGACGCGCTTCATCTGCATAGTGCCAGGCGATACCACCACGGCCGCCGTCTCCGCCTTTGCTACCCGTTCGCACACCTCCGCGCTGCGACTTCCACGCGGAAGCGGCTTTACGAAGAGCCTCATCACGGCGCAAGCGATACTCTTCTGCAACAAGACGATACTCTGTCATGCGGCGCATGGGGTCGTAGTGAGTGGTGTGGGAGACGAGGCCCCGTTCGACAGCGACGGGATCGTTGAAGAGATCGTCAGATGTCGAAGTGCCAACAAAGGTGGAGCTGGCAGGAAGGACTGATGCGACGGCTGAACCAGAACGGAGGGCTGCGGCAGCGCCATAGACGGGCCCGGGTGTTTTGCGGCCAACAACATTTGAGAAGACACCGTTGGTTCCACTGCTGCTGGTTGGCCCGGACAAAGCGGCTTGAGAGGGAGTCGGGAATGTGCGTGCAAACCTTCCTTGAGCAGCGCCAGCGTCGACCGCGTAGCCGCGCACACTGGCAGCTTCGACACTTTTGGGCACCTCGGCTGCCCCCAGCTGCTTCAATCTTCGCATCGGATCCAGCGCATCAGCCTCACCGACTTGCTGCTCTACAAGAGTCTGCAGCTGCAGGAGATCCAACGCGGCGTCCTGTCTCCCCTTTGTCACACGCAAAGCCTTGGCCGCGGCAGCTTGTGTAACTCCGCCAACGGCAGCAATGCCCTCCGCTATCTGCTCCGCTGTCCCAGCTGGTGCATCCCCGGCTTCGTCCAAGCTGATCAATGAAGGATATTTGTCCGATTCTCGCTCGATCAATCGCGCGAAGCACACCGCCAAGTTGAAGGATGAAGCATTGTACACCGACGTCACCTTTGTTGGCTCTATTTCCAGCAGTGTAGACAGCTGGGAGAGAACGGACGAAGTGAGCAACCACTGGTTATCCGACACGGGCCTATCAGCGTCTGGATCTCTCGCCGCTTCCTCCTCTTCTGCTGCCAGTTTTGCTGCCAGTTCTTCGTCAGTGAGGTGATGTAGGGGAGATGCGGCGCGAGAATTTTGTGCAGACTGTTGCTGCACCTTTTTGAGCCCAGCGTTAGAAGATACGCCTCCGTGGCGTACATCGGTAAGGTTGACCATCAGCTTGCCTTTCGGCTTGCCTTCGGCGGTGGGAAGACCGTTGGCGACGGACCGCTGTTCTTGTTGCAACCGTTTCCGCGCAGCCCGGCGTTTCTTGCCCTTGAAAAGAGGATGTTGCGAGCCCCCACGACCTTTTGTACTCGACACGCCATTCGCAAGCGCCTCGTAATCCAATCCTCCACCTCTACGCGAGCTAGTTGCGGCCGTATCTGCGTCGAACTGGGCAGCAGTAGCAGTGCGCGCATCCTCTGCCTCGATCAGATCGATCGTCATGATTGTGTCGACTGTGGTCTGTACATCGCCGTTCGAATCGTCGAGCGTTTCGCGCAGAAACTCGGTCGTTCGCGAAGGGAACGCATGCTGGAGAAACACTACCGGGTCGAACGTGTCTTTGCCTGCCCAATTCTTGTTGTCGGTGCTCAAGCTCGATTCACCTGAAGCGATGGATGACGGGTCTACGCGCTGTGAGCCAGATAAATCGCCTATACGTGCAGCCTCCTCGCTTTCAAAGTGTACGAGCTTGGCAGTGGCTGCCGGGGTTGACGAGAGGAGCGAGTGTGCAGGCTCTTTCTCGGCGGTGGAGGATTCGATATCGGCAGAGTTTTCTTCGTCGGTGAGATGGAGGTTGTCTGGGTCTTGAGATGACCTGTCTACCAGGGACCATTCGTGGAGCAGGCGTTCCACCGTTTCTGCGTCTGCGGCCGAGTTGTTAGGCGAGCCCGAGACGGAGCTACTTGTTGAAGGAGTTGTGGCTGTAGTCGAGCTTGTAGAAGCTGCGTCTGTCTTTGAGGAAGTGGCTGTATCGATGGAAATTGATGTTTCTCTATTGGTCAGTTTCCCATCAAACGCTCTTCTCCTTGCTGATGTGCCTTTCGCTTGTGTGGCGACGTCGCCATCCGGCTTGAGAGAGGGCAGCGGCGCTGGGTCGGGGTGGGTATCGGGAACAGCAGCGGCTGCAAGGGTCTCGCAGACTTGTTTTGCACTTTGTAGCGTCTGACCCGGCTCGTAGGCAATAGCTGCCACCAGAGTGGTGTCGAGGGGCGGGCAGAAGAGCTGGCTGAGCTGGGATTGGATCTCGTCCGGCGACATGGCGAGAAGCCGGAACGAGCACGGCCTATGCTTGCGGACCTGGGGTGAAGAGGGATGTTCAAGATCCAAGAGCTTCACTTAACGGATCATTGCTTTTGCTCGTAAGCACCAGAAGGGCGTGGAAGAGAAGAGGGGTGTCTAGCCAGACCGGGGTGTCTAGCCAGACCAGGGTGGATGCTAAACGAGGTATACCAAGCTGGAAGCCTGCAATGCTTTGTCAGGGAAAACCAGAGAAGCAGTACCGCGCAGCAATCTTCTGGCGAGCTGCACAGTACTGTATGCGCCAATTTTTGGGTTGGCTTTGCATTTCTCCACATTTGATTCAATTTCGTGTTTCACTTTGGTGATTGCGGTTGTGAGAGCGACCAAGGCTCACATGGGAATTCGCGTCGCCAGAAGCGCAATTGGATCCATGCTCGGCTTCACGTTCAAGGCGAAAGCCGTCGCGGCTTCTGCGCCACGCACACGCCAGCGGCGAAATCACGAATACTTGCATCGATTCCTCGCATTCATCGTTTCGTGCCGTCTTCATCCATCTCGATCGCGCACCCGTTCCGTCCCACAATGGCTATCGCGGATCCCCTAGTGGCATGGCTGCAGCCGTACGCTGATGCGTATGGCATGCACCACCTGCCAACCCATGTTCCCACCCTCATCCGCTCGTCGTTGCTCTGGTTCGCCATCCAAGCGCTCTCCTCGCACCTCTCGCCCAAGATCTTTCCAAACACGTTTGCCAAGCTCAACCGCAAGACACGCATCAGCTGGGACATTCACGTTGTGTCGTTCGTTCATGCCGCTCTCATCACTCCCTTGGCTGCGCGCATTTGGTGGAACGCACGACAGACCAATGCGCTTGGTCTCCTCACCCATCCGCTTGCCGTCGACAGGCTGTATGGGTACGACTACGAGGCTGCCCAAGTGTATGCCATCGCCCAAGGCTACTTTGTCTGGGACTCGGTAATCTCGATCCTCCACGAAGGTCCTGGTTTCATCGCACACGGTCTGGTCGCTCTGATCGCATTCACGCTCGTCTACCATCCCATCTTTATGTACGACGGAATGGGTTTCCTGCTCTGGGAGCTTTCGACACCTTTCCTCAACATCCACTGGTTCCTCGACAAACTCGGTAAGACCGGTTCCAAGTGGCAGCTCATCAACGCTGTCTTCCTCCTCTCCGCCTACGTCGGAGCCAGATTGTCGTTTGGTGTCTACAACAGCTTCAGCTTCTTCAAGTTTGTTGTCGCTCCACCCAAGCCACATCACCCGCCCATTCCGCTGCATCTCAAGACATTCTACATGGTGGGCAACGTGATTCTGAACAGCCTCAACTTCTTCTGGTTCAGAGCAATGGTTAGGGCCGTGCAGAAGAGGTTCACCGTCAAGCCGGAGGGCAAGGAGGCCAGGCTGGATGCACAGAGGGTGATTAGGGGCCAGCAGGGCATCAAGCTCGGCGTGAGCGGCAACGATGATGAGGAGTTCTGGCGCGAGGCTGGCGCCACAAAGGGTGGAAAGGCGCAGTAGGAGCTAAACCCTGCATACGCTTGGGTGTCGCACATGTGCTCTGGTTCGATGGCTGCTGCTCTTCCATCTCGGCTAAGGCTCGGAGAAGCGCGGCCAGATTGCATCGTTCACACATAGAAGCAAACGTTTTATAGCAGCCTCACACAAGCAATAGCCAAACAATCAAAAGGAGGAATCAATCCTGTGCCCGAGCATAAGTGTGCGATCTTGGAATAATGTGTTTGTTCAGGTTAGGCGGAGAGCAGCGTCTGCTTCATTTTGTCAAACAGCTGGTCGACCTGTGTGGTAAACTTCTTGGTCTCTGCCTCTACTTTCTTGGACTCCTTTTCGCCTTCGCTCTTGCCGACCACTTTTCGGTCGATGTCGGACTTGATCTGTTTCTGTGCCTTGTGGCGGGCGTCTCGGATGCTGACCCGCGCGTTTTCGCAGATTCGGGTGAGGTCTTTCACCATGGCCTGACGCGATTCTGTGGTAGGTTGCGGGACGGCGACGCGGAGGATGTTTTCGTCGCCGGGATTTTGATGTGCCTGAGTCTGTGGTGTGAGGCCGAGGTCTGCCGAGTAGATGGCGCGTTCAATGTGTTTTACCATGTCGGCGTCGAATGCTGTCACCATCAGCGCCCCGTCCCTCACTCCGACGGTGGCAAATTCCCGGAGTGGGTGCAAAGATCGACCTGCTGAGCCGCTACCGGGATACTCGACTTTGACCGAGTCCAGCAATGCGGGGTCTGCACGGCCGAACGAGCCCACGAGCGTCGACGTGGTGGAACGGCATCGTTCGACGGCACGCGACATGTGCGACGAGATGGCGGCAAAGTCGAACGCCTCATCCGGAAGATCCTGATTCCGGGTAGATGTCTTGTAGTCCGCATCGGATGGCTGTTCGACGTCACCGCGTTTCGAACGGCCACCGCGCGAGGCGGGTTGAGCGCCACGGTTGTTTTTGGAGCCCTTGCCTTTGGTCTTCATAACGGGCACATCGTCGTCAGCAGCCGCGTCCGGGTCGATATACTGTGCGGATGAACGCTTGGATTTGTATCGGCACTGAATTGCCAGCATGGGGGCATTGGAGAGATCGCATGCAGATGAGAGCACGGTGTTGCGTGAGAGGATCGCGGTGGAGGCCGACCTGACGCTGTGCACTCTCGACGACGAGGCGAAGCAAGCGGTCCTCGCCGAAGTTCGCAGAGCCAGCAAAAGGCTTGCGGCACGCTGGGCAGTGGCCACTGTCATGATGATTGCGGTCGTCTTGTTGGTGTGACAGAGGCAAAGGGCGATTCTGGAAGATCGCTCGTGATGTGGTCCAAGCGGCGTCGACGGACACCCTCATGCAAAAATCTGTCAGCGTCCAAGCGTCGAAAGTGAAAATAAAATACAAATGTGCATGCATGAAGCCTAACAATGGAAATAATTCGCGAAACACTCGAGGTGGAGGCAGGGCGGGGAAAACGTGCCGGTGACGCTGAGATGCTTTGTGCAATGCAACCTGACAAACGTGCTACCTTCCTCCAGCATCAGTCTGAGTCTCAGCCCAGTGCAGACAGCATCCCGTTACCAATCATGAACGAATGGCCGGCTTGCCATGCACCGCTGTTGTGGGTTCACTAAGACCCTTGTCCCCGTACCCATCTTGAATTCACCCCATCTTTCCCTCCTCCCATCCACTTGTCTCGTCCCTGAAGACATAGATTTGCGCTGCGATGGACTATCTGAGGATTTTACACCACGTCGTAACCGAGCCACTCCTGTGTCATCTCAACCTGTTCGGTCCAGGCGGAGGAGATCCTACCTACGGTCGCACCCACATCCCCTACTCGCGCTCAGAACATCGTCTGATCTACTCCAATCCCGAGGTATCTGCCATCCGCCGCCGCGTGCTCATCCCTGCCCATTCGCTGCTTGAATCAGGGTCGTGGGACAAAGAGAAATGGTCATGGGCCACGTACTACGTCTGGACGTGTCCATCCACACTCGAGTCCGAACAGCTCCATTCCGACATTGTGATGGCGCACGGGATCAACGACTATGCGGGGAAGCTCGCGCCTCATGCACTGCATTTCATGAAGAGAGGGTTTCGGGTCATTGCAATTGACCTGCCGAGTTTCGGCAGGAGTACGGGCTTACATGGGTATCTGCCGAGTATGAAGATCAATGCACGCGCGATGCATGCTGTGGTGATGGATGTGCGGACGTGGGACGAAGAAAGCGGTTTGCTAGGCAAGCCAGGGAGGGAGAGGAAACTTTTCGCAGAGGGACACAGTATGGGCGCTTTCACAGTGCTGTACTACGCTGCACTCTATCCTCCTCTAACTCCGGCTGAAGATGGCGGTCCCGATCTCAGTCTTAAACAAGTCCCCAGTGAACAAGCCAAAACGATCTCGGACGAAGAACTTGTTGAAGAAGCGCTCCACGCACACGAACGTACACCTCTATCCCATCACTCGACTCCCCACGACTCGCAGAACGGTTCTGCTTCCTCGGCAGTGCTTCCCGGAAAACCTGCTCCTTACCGTCCCAGTCTATCCGGCGTAGCTGTGGCCGCCCCCATGATCACCATCTCCGCACAATCTCGTCCGAGCAAAGTCATTGAGTACGTCGCGCACGTGCTCCGCTTCTTCGCTGGTCGTCTACCCCTCGCTTCCGCAATTAAAGGCAACATATCTGACGATCCGAGAGTCGAGGAGGAGTTCAACAGGGATCCATTGACGTACAAGGGCAAAGTCCGCATCAGCACCGGCTTGGCCATTCTCGACGGTATTGATGATCTTGCGGCAAAGGCACATCTGATTACCTGCCCACTGACAATCCATCATGGTGAAAGCGATCGAGTGACCGATCCCAAAGGAAGTAAACAGTTCTTTGAAAAGGTCGGCACACCAAAGGAGCATAAAAGCATCAAGATCTGGCCGGGTTACGAACACGGTACGTTCCACACCATCCAACAAAACGTCGAACATGGAGAGGAGGAGATGACTGATAAAAATCGCGGGTGCTTCTTGTTTTTCGACGATGTGCATGACAGTCATGATGAAGCATGTAGAAGGCATGTCAGACCAAGACGCGGAAAAGACACACGCTGTGCTTACCGAGATCGTAGGTGCAACCCCCCTCTCGACACAATGTTCAATTCTACCCGATACTGTGTACTGACTATCTCCCAATCGCATTGTCTGTGTTGCGGATACAGGGCGATTGGCTCGTCGCTCAAGCACGCAAGTAGATCCGCTCACTAGATAGATACGTCTTCTAGACATTCTCGAAATGGACAATCGCTTTCAATTAAGTACGGCTAGCATCAACGCAGACCAAAACCCTGATAATGCTCGATGGCGATCCGCACTTTTTCTTCCAACAGCGCTTCGGAAGGGTACGTGGGCAGAAATAGAGTCGACGTGCATGTGGATGACCAAGGCAAAGGCCAAGCTCGCAGATCAGCCACGTCGGTCGGGACTAGATGAATGCGAAGTCCGATGCCTTGTGCTCCTGTAGCGGGGAGATCTTCTGCCCCGGTGATAAACGCCAACAGTCTTCGCTGAAGAAGCGGGCTGAGCGTCGACCAGAGGTGCCAGAACCATTCCAAAACACCTCGGTTGTACACCGTGTTCGAGGAGGGGAAGATGACGTCGGTTGAATCCCGAATGTCTGCTACATCCAAAGGATTTGAAGACGAGGAGCGGGTGGAAGAGGGGAGTGATAAAATCGCCTGCGAAATCTCTTCGGCGCTGAACAAGGAAAGAGCTAGCCCACCACGGCTGAGGATCTCGGTGGCAGAGTCAGCACCTCTCTTTTCTTCCGTGTTTGCAAGCCAGGTGGAAGGCATGATAGTTTGCCAAGCATCCCGGAAGGCCAACACCTGTTTCCGCACAGATCCGATGAGCACGCGCCAGACCAGCTTGGAGACGAATTCAACCCTCTCCCCCACCTTGACGCTCCTGTGCCTACCACCGGGCACCAGATCGATTGTCTTGATCTCTCCATCACCCGTCCTGATTGTCGTGCTCCAGGTGAGAGAAAAGGTGCTGTCAAACGCCTTCTCAACATCTGCTTCTGTGGAAGCGGGTGTCCAATCGAGTACCGATTGAAGCGATTTTGCCAACGCCGGATCCGCAAACTCCAAATCAACCGGTGTGAGCGCCACATCATCGAGGCTAAAAGCAGTTGCAATCTTGAATGCGACAGGAGGAAGGGCGAACGCAAGGGCGATTTTGGCCGTGTGCAAGGCGGCAAAAGCAAGCAACAGCCCAAGGAATGCGGCTGTGTTTTCCGCCTCCTTCTCCTCACCCGGTACAAACCAACCTTGAGAACCCACTACCTTTCTTACATCTTCCCATCCACTAGCAACAGTTGTGAACCACTCCCTCGCCGGCCCACCGCCATCAGCCGCCTGCTCGCCCGCAAACTCTACCCGTAAACTGCGCACTGGTACTCCCGACTCCAGCAACTGCATGAACAACGCTTTACTTTGCTCCCAAGCCGCATTTCTTTCGATCTTGAGATTGAGACTGGTCGGCAGGACGAAGAGTTCCGCTTCCGAGTCTTTCAGCGTAAAACGTTGAGGCGAGCAAGTGTCCCGTGAGGATATCCTCGTGAGCCGAAGTTCGTTTTCGAGCTGGAGGATTCGCACTTTGGCACCGAGCGAGAGAAGGAACGGCGACTGGCACATGTTGAAGCTTGCCAATCCAATTGGCACCGTCGTGCGGGCAAACGAGGCTGCGTAGTGCACAAAGTGCTCGAGGAAGGGGGCAAGGTCGAGGACGGTGCAGTAGAAAGCGTGTACGGGCAACCGAGCTGCTGCTGGTCGGGCGGAGTTGTACGCAAAGCAAAGTGAGAGGAAGGACGAGGTGGTAACAAGGGCCCGGTCTTGCGACTCGGTAAATACGGTTGGATTCGAGGACATTTGTTGGCCACACATTCCGACCAGCTCACCTACGAGGTCAACCATCGGGTTGGGCTCTTCATCGGTGATCCGGGCGAAGATTTGAGAGAGCAGCTCTACAGAAGACGAAAATGAGCGGTCGGTTGGGCGACGGAAGGTTTCGAGCAAAAGGAGAAACATTTTCTGCAAAGTGGCCTTGAGATCTGGATCGACCACGTTGGTTGGGCGGAGTGAGCCCGTGGAGATCAAGCTTGTCAGTGTCGAAATAAGTTCGTTCCGTGTCGATTGAACGATCGAATCCAGCAGCTGGATGAGACCTTGTAGGACAGACTGGCGGACTCGAGCGAGAAGCGCCGGAGGGAGGACGGAGAAATCAATGGCTGGATCTTGTAGGCCAGTGGGCAGAAGATCGTCCGAGATCACAGGGTGTGAACTGGGTGTGGACCAAGTTCTAGCTTCGGCGATACGGGCACGAATTGCTGCTAAGAGCGTCGATGTTGGATCGCATGTGGTACTAGAAGACATAGCATCGACAAATCCGACCCTGCTTTGGATGGCGGAAAGATTGTGGCGCCGTCTGCATTCGTCCACCACCCTTTGTAGGTCTACACTTTGCAATCTGTGCCTCTCCTCCGGCGTCAATTCTATATCAAGAACTTCGATCGTATGATCAGCACCACTGTCCTGAATCGAAGGATTTGAGAAAGGATCTTGAACATGAGCAGCGTGACTCGCATCGATCTTTGCCCTGACACGATTGCGAACGTGCTTCTGGTTGTGACGCTTGTAAATCCTCGGTCCCATATGCGCCGCTCCCAACTCTTCATCCACGTTTGCCAACACCTTTAGGGGCTCTCCTCCAAATGTTGTCATTGCAAATATGGCGAGCCCTGGACTCATCCCTGCTTGCTGCCATGGCGAGCTTGATCGACTGGTCGAAGCTGATGAAGAGAGGTCGCGGAAGACGATTGAGGACATGGTTGTACCGCGGGACGAGACCTCTCCCTCGTCGTCTTCGTCCTCGTCAAGGTCATGCATTGGAGTATCATCATCATTCTCGTAGTCGAGGATGGAGTGAATGCGAGAGATGGAGGGGTTGCTGCGGGTAATGTGGGAGCGTTTGCGCGTGCCGTGGCTTGCCGCACGTTGGGCTAGTTCCTGTCTGCGTGTGGGATAAGGATTGAAGGAGGAGGTGGAGATGAGCGATGAGGAAGGCGACGGGTACGATGTGTTAGAGCCGGGGCGGGAGGAAGAACGTCTTGCTTGAGGTAAAGAGAGAGGTGGGAATGCGGAGGAGGAGGAAGAAGCCGTGTCCCGGGAGGATGTCGCAGTGGGAGAGGAAGCGGAGGGCGAGGACGCCCAGCTTTTTTTAGCTCCCCACACCGGACGTTGAGAAGCGTCCTTGCCACCGTCCATCGTGCGTCATGAGCTAGTATCCGTGTTGGAGTGGCTCCCAAAAACGAATGAGGGTTTAGGTGATGGTGTAATGAGGGAACGCTATCGTGATCACAGAAGTGTTGATCTGTGGCGAATTGACTTTTGTTCGGAGAAAAGGAAGAAATGCAAAGCCGAGAGCAATCAAACGAAACCCTTTTTGGTCTCTTTGCTTGCGTGTTTTAAATAAGAGTTGGACCACACCTCCAACAAAACCCCCCTCCTCAGCCATGCAGTTAGCAGCACATCCCATGCTTCCCATGGCGCAGAGCAGCCTCTTTCTGAGAAAACCGTGTCGATGATCGAAGACATCGTTCAGCTTCCTACTAGCTTACTGCCTTATCTCCATTCTGAAGACTGAATCAAGCCACTCTCTCCTGAGCCCCACGGGACACAAACGATCAGCAACCATGCACGCATGTCGACGTCGTCACTGCCAACAGCCCAGTCATTTAATCAAAACAACGGGATAAAGTGTATAAAATGGAACAGATTGTCACTCGTATCCCCGGGATCTTATTCTACATCTGAGCCTCGATATCGTTTGCCCACTTGCCATTGCTTGCTGCGCTGGCCTGACCGATCCCAGGCAGCGTCACGTTGTTAACTGAGACACCCGAGCTTGTCTCTCCGCTCTTACCACCCAGCACCATCCCAGCTCTAGCCCCCTCGCTTGGGTTCCACTCTTCCCCGCCGTGAAGATACACCAGTGGCAGTGCTAACAGTCCTGCACCGATGACATTGCCCAGAAAGCTTGCAATGACGCTCTTCCACACGTACTCGCCAACCCCAAACTTGGTATCCTTTGTCATCAGCGCTGCAGTGATCAAAAACATGTTGGCCACCACGTGCTCGAACCCAGCTGCCACAAATACGAAGATGGGGAACCAGCTGGCAACCACCTTGGACACGACGTCTTTTGCAAGCGAGGCTTGGAAGACGGCGATGCACACAAGCACGTTGCAGCCTATTGCGCGGAGCCAAAGCTCGCGAAAGTTGATCGCAGCGACTTTGGCGTCAGCACTGGCAGCAGCACCTCGGCCCATGGCGGGGCTATAGATGTCGGAAAAGTGGACCAGGAATGCAGAGTAAAATAGCGCGCCGATGAGGTTGCCGAAGAAAGTGATGAACCAGCCATAAAGGAAGGCCCAATATGGCACGCGACGTTTGATCGTGGACATGATGAAGATGGCCATCTCACCAGTGACAAGATCGGCTTGAAGAAGGACGATCATCACGAGGCCGACGGGGAAGACGGCACCCTGGAGAACTTTAAGCAGGCCCGGGGCGTTGGTAGCAAGCCAGGGGTTGGCGGTCATGATTTGGACAAGCATCCCTCCCGTCGACAGTACTACATGGACCAGGTCAAGAACAGGCACAGAGTCGGTTTAGTGAGGATTTCGAAGGCAAAAATGGCCGAGGGAGTCGGGAGGCACTCACAGAAGCCAGCCATAATTCCTTTGACAAAGCGTTTGCCAACGGACATATTGTGCTTACGTGGACCTGCCTCGATCCAGGTCCACGTTGCCTGTTCTAGCGTAACCATTTGCGACATTGTAGAGAGAACTTTGCTGCTACGCTGTGGTATCTGTTGTCGAATGGTGCTCTGTTCTGCTTCGTTACACTGGAGGTTCTCGAGAGGAAAAAGAGCAATTGTCTTGTTATATGCTCTGGTCAAATATCTCGGGCGCAAACGTCGACGAATCTGCAGATGCTCAAAAAGAGAGACTCGTGTGCAATAGCAGTCCGGTCCTAAAACGCTGTGATACAGTGCGGGATCCACAGTACGCATCTTCGGTCGCCACTGAAGCGGAGATGTGGGGAGATGACAGCCTCTCTCATCATCTTGATTGGTTGAAACCTCGCCTCCTTGGCCCTTGTACAGGAATCTGGTTCGGCGGCGATAAGGATCGGTGCGGCTTCTTCTTCGGTGCTTCTTGCTTAGATCGCTCGTTGGTCGGGCAAGAGCTGCAAGACAAGATCGTTAGCTCCGAGGAGCGTCATTTTCTTAGCTCTGCCCCCTCACCTGACTCGGAAAAGTGAATGTATGGAGCACCACTGAGGAGATGGATGAAGAAAGGACTCGATGAGAGGTTGGAACTTTCGACGGCGTCATCTCTGTGAAAGTGGAAGAACGGGCGGGGAAAGACGCTGAAATGCCAAGCACTCATGCAGGCATTTGGACGACCAGCAGGAAAGTGGGGGCACTGTCGAAACCAGACAGACTTCGGCTAAGAGATAGGAAGGGAAAGTGCGAAATCTGACACGCGCCTAAAGCGCATGGTTTTTCCACCCAAGCTTGTAGCACGTTTTCCACGCTTCAGCTTTGTCCGCCAGTAGAGCAAGATAAGGAATGCAGCAAGTTAGAGGCCGAAAGATACTGCGCAGACTCCTTGCCTGCATTAGTTGGAACTTTCTCAAACGCCCAAGATCCACGCGAAATGGCTCTCTGTTTTAATTTCAGACTGGTTGCGTCGAAAATGTACAGCGAGTTAGTCTAGCCGGCGGAACCAGAATGTTGTAGATTTTACGAGCCGACGGTCTCATCGAACTGCTAGTCTTCTCAACGCTGGGCCAGAGTGACACATAATTCAGAAAGGATTGCGGATCAATTGCGGAAAGTGCTTTGCTTTGGGTACTTGTGTTTTTACAGTGATGCGATGTGAGGAGACTGATGGCAACAGAGCACAGAGATATATCTTCGGAACAGCGGGGACTTTAAGCAGTGACTGTAGTGAATAGCTTGAGCCCTTCATTGGTGAGCTCCGCGCGAAGATCTTCGATAGCAGCGCCCTGAGGGAGATCAAAAGTCTTTTCCAGCTTGTCCTGGGCTGGAGAGGCACGAGTGAAGCTGACCTCGACAAAGTCGTCGTCGTTCGTGTTGGCGTCGGTGTCGGGGGTCACAATCTCATCGCCGTTTTCGTCGACATCAGAGACGCGGGCTCGCTTGGGAGAGCGGGATCGACCACGGTGGGAAGAGCGGTCGCTAGGAGTGGGGCTAGGAGCTCGAACAGGAGTGCTTGCAGTGGGAAGGTTGTTCCAAAGGCCGGAAACGGTGACTTTGCGCTGAGTTTCGTCGACCGAGACCTTGATCTGATCGGCACGGATAGCGGACTTGTCAAAGGTCACGTCGGCAGGGAAGGCGTGAGAGAAAACGAGCTGTTCTGACTTTGTAGGTGTGACGGGACTTGGTGCCGTGGCAGGAGTAGGGGCAGCTTCGGTGACAGGAGAAGTGGGAACAGGTCCAACCTCTTCGGGGTCTTCATCGTCGGCAATCAGAGCAGCCGCGGCATCAGCTGCAACGTCGTGTACGTCGCCGTTGGTAGCATCCTCCACGGCCTTACCTTTGCCCTTGACATCGGGAGCCCGAGTCTGAGTCTGAGTAGCGGAAGTTGAGACCGTCTGCAGAGTGTCGTTCTTGTGTGCGAGCTCAACATCGTTCATATCCTCGTCAGTGTCCTGCTGCTGATGAGAGTGGAAGAGTCCGTTCAGACCGCCAAAGATAAGGTCCTCAAGGGCGAGGAAGAGCTGCTTGGACTGGTCCTCTGCCGCCTTGGCAGCAGCAATGCGCTGACGCTCTCTCTCAATGGCGTAGGCCTTGCGGCGCTGGTACTCTTCGTACTGCTGTCGGCGCTGAGCTTCCTGTCGCTGGCGGTGGAGCTGTTCGAGGTGGTACCTGCGCTGAGCTTCTCTCTGCTGAATCTCGCGGATGTGCTGGAGGTAAGCCTGTGCCTGGCGCTCTTCAGCTGCTTGGCGTGCTTCGGCGGCCGCCTTGGCCCGACGTGCGGCTTCAGCGCGGGCGACGCGCTCAGCCTGTGCTCGGGCATGGGCGACGCGCTCGTGTTGTATTGCATCGGAAAAGGAGTCGGCGAAGAAGGGGCGGCTGTCAAAGCCGCAGCCGCCAAAGATGTTGGTCGAGGGACCCGCACCGTACGAGTTGGTGCGGGTGGAGGGGCCCTGACGGGGGTAAGCGGCGAAAACGTCGGCGGGGAAGAAGAACTCCATGTTTGACTGATGTGCGGCGTTTGAAATGCGGCTGGGAATGGGAGAGTAGAAGATAGGCTTGCGGTGATAGAGTGAGGCGGCTTGAGAGTGTTCCTGACTGAGGAGTGATGTGTAGGTTTGATGGTGAGGAGGGGAAGGGTAGTTCAGATGAGTGGCTCCACTTTATAGGTACGGACTCAGGCAATGATTAATGCTACAGTCTGAGGGTGGATCGCACGGACTGTGCAACATGACCACACACCAACCGGGCTACGGCACTGAGAGTACTGTACAGTGCTGTACAAAGAGTGGAGGAGATAGAGTGTTTGACAGGTCGAGTGTAAACTCCGAAGGCGTCATGCCACGCATTGGACCCTGAATTCGGCAACGTTTGGGACGGTTCCTCGACGCGAAGGACGGGCGTGGATGACCATAGATTCACACAGATGCTGAGAGAAAGCGTTGGAAAAGTGGCTGTAGACATGTCTGGACCCTATGTAATCTTTCCAGCAGCTCAAGGAACTGTCTCGGATCCAGCCCAGTGAACCTTCTCGCGCTTTCTACGCGGTGCCAGAAATTTCAATCTGACGAAGATCTCGCCCGATTCGGAAAATTACTCATTTTGTTAGAGTTTGTGTCGCAAGCACTGTCGCGTGGGCTCGACCCCAGCGGCTTGCGCTCTGCACGTGTGAGACTGCATGAACCGATACTATGCCATAACCTTCGTGTTGGAAAACCCACTCCACCAAAAGGTGATGCATCAAACAATCGCGGAGCAGGAGCTGTGTATCCTAGCACTTCGGGCCCGCAGGAAGTCATTTTAGATAGAAAAGCGGAAGGGCTACAAGCGAAGGGTCGCATAGCAGCCCAGGCAGAGAAAACATTCAAGGTGCAGGCAGACCCGAGTGTAACGGCCGAGGTGCAGCCTTGAATTCCGAGGCTCACAAAAAAGCGTAGCGGCGGAGAAGCAACGACTGCATTGCTTGGCGGTACGTTGTTAGGGATCAGCGTTGGCCTCTGCGACACAGAATCACAGCTCGACCGTGCCAAAGTTTGCAGTGTGGTGCTGGTCGATCTCGTGTTGATGCCATGAATTGAAAAGCTCGTAGAAAGCTTGTCTCGCGCCTTGAACGGGTCTGTCCAGACACAACCGTTCGTTGCTGCAAACTGGTTAAGGAGTGAGTTGCACAAAGATTTCTGCCGCAGATGCATGCCTTCTCGAGCTACCTTCGGGCGACCTGCGCACACGCGGACTTCGGTGTCCCAGAGACCTGCACAGCGCAGCTCTTGCTTTTGTTTATATTGTTCTCTCGCACCCCGCACTTGGGCTCAAAGTTTCTTTGACCACAACTACAGGCAAGCATGACTGCATACAATGAATGGCCTGGACTAGACTTTGGTCTCGCGCTCGACTGAATTTAGCAGTAGAGTGCAAAGACGAATTCAAGCGGCGATTCTAATTCCAAGTCTACTCCTCGCGTGTTGTGTGTGCGTTTGGCTTGGGTTTTGCACAATTCAGAAGAGGATCGACAGGGTCGAGGGTCGCCATACCAGAGCGCTGAGAATTGACACCCTTTTCAATAGTTCGGTAAATCTGCATTACAGTGGCCGATCTACACCGCGCCAAAGTCGTATTTCTTGCTCCCTCCTAAAACTAATTAGGAGAGAACGGGAACGCACACTGCCCCTCGTTTCTGCGCAAGACTTCCTGAACAGGTACGCTACGCTGCGGGCCGCGGTAGAGAAAAATCGCACGGCTTGCCGCAACGGCGGCACTCGAGAACCTTTTCCAGCCCTCTCGATCATCGGCATCAGCTGCAAACCCTGTCCAGCTTTCCGCTTTCAGCTCACACTGTATATACATACTCTACTGTACTGTTCTGACGGCGTTGGGCCTGAGATCGTACATTGTCATCCCGACATTTAGACTTCCGTCAACTCTTCGCTCACCTAATACCATCTCTGCTTTTTTCCCCATATAACCAACAGCAACCTTCCGTCCCTCCTCCTCTTCCCTTGTCCCCATTCTTGCATCGTTGTCCTTGCCCTTTGCGCTTCCTTTCGTTTGAACCATTTCGGCAAACTCGAGATGGCTCCCCTCGCAAAGATTCTGGCCGCGGCCGCCATTCTCGCCGCACCAGCCCTCGCTACCTCTACCCCGAAACTTGAGGCAAGGCAATACCAGGACCCCAACTCTCCGCTCGTCATGAACGAACCAGCTTGCGACTTCTACCGATGCTACATCTTCTGGGTGCCTGGCACACAGGTGGCTGTCAACTGGGTCAACCCTCCTCAGGGTGACGTCCAGGTCGACCTCATGGTGAACAACAACACGGAAGTCGCTTACAACATCGGCACTGCCCCTTCCATCTCCCAAACCTGCGACGCCGGTGCAGGCTACGGTAAGCCTGGCCCCAACGGCGCCCAGTGCGGTGGCTTCGTTTTCACCGTGCCTAGCTCGTGGAATGCTGGTAACTATTCGGGTCTCCGTGCCATGTCGATCCAAAACCAGGACCTGCAGTCATACACCGACATGATCTACATCACACACAACAGCAGCACGTCCAACAATGTCGCACTTTCGATTGTCAGCGGCTCCACAATTGGCTCTGCTACTTCCACCGCTGCTTCCTCGGCAACTCGCGCCTCCACTGCTAGTGCAAAGACTACTTCGGCGGGTTCTGCACCTACCAGTAGCGCCTCGCGATCCAGCGGATCTGTTAGCGCGACCAGTACCAGCGCCCGCCCATCCTCCACAAGCTCGTCTACCCCAAACGGCGCTCTCTCTGCCTCGATTTCGAGCACTGCCGTGCTTTCCATTGGTGCCGTTCTCGCTATAGGCTTCGGTGCCCTTCTCTAAAAGGGCACTCCTCCTGAACACCACATTCACAAGGGCTGAATACTCGCTGGCCCCTCACATCACTTCGGACACTCCTTTTTTCCGTAGAATCTATTGAAAGGCTCCTGTAAATCTCCTGCATTACACACTCTTTCGCATGCACATACACTCATTCCAGTTTCGTCACATCAAAAGTGTTTCTCCACCATCCGTTTCCCATCACGTGGCCAGTCGATGTCGCTACTGATCGTGGACAAACAAGTCTGTGGGAACAGTGCACGTCCGACGGGCCATAGTTTCGAGACCTTGTACATATCCTGCTCTCCTATGATGTTCATACACTTCCTCTATTGGCCAGTCTCTGCTATTTCTATGTGGGCGAGTGAGGCTTGAAACGAAAGGTGATGTGGAAGGTCAGTTCCCGATGCTTGAAAGATCAAGCCTTCGAATCGCCGATTTCGACCAAGGTGTACGCGAAACGGAAATTGGCCGATCAGGATGCCGAGACAGAGACCGAGCTGGCGCGCGCACGGCTCCATCACTCAACCGGAGGATTTCACCATTCCGTCACCCTCACTACACCAAAACGCTCGCGATCAACACTCAAAATACTCTCTTGCATCAATCTTCAGCACTTTCTAGTATTTTCAAGCCTTTGCTCTTGCTCAAGGATCCGTAGTATCACAATGACTCAAGACAGCGAGCAAGATGCGGGCCCAGACCCGATCCTGCTCTCGCTTTTTGCCAACCGCTTCATGTCTGTAGCCGAATCCATGGGCAAGTCACTCCAACAAACCTCGATTTCGACCAACATCAAAGAGCGCCTCGATTTTTCCTGCGCTCTCTTCAGTCCGGACGGCTCGCTCGTTGCCAATGCTCCACATCTTCCTGTGCACCTTGGTTCCATGTCGTTTGCAGTCAAGTTCCAAGTCAACTATCTTGCCTCTATCGGCGAGACAATGAAACGAGGCGATGTAATCATGGCAAACATGCCAGTTGCTGGTGGATCGCATCTGCCTGATATCACGTGCATCACGCCTTGCCATGCAGCTGATTCGGACGAGATCATTTTCTTCTGTGCGAGCAGAGGCCATCACGCCGATATTGGAGGCATTACTGCAGGATCGATGCCGCCCACTTCGAAAACTCTGTTCGAAGAGGGTGCGAGGATCAAATCGTTCAAGATTGTTAGCGAGGGAAAGTTCGACAGGAAGGGGCTGGAGAGGTACATGCTTGAAGAACCGGCACAGTATCCTGGCTGTTCGGGGACGAGGTGTTTCCGAGATGTGGAGAGCGACCTACAAGCTCAGATTGCCGCGAATCAGAAGGGAATCAACCTGATCCACATGCTGGTGGCCGAATGGGGCTTGGAAATGGTGCAGCGGTACATGGAGTACATCCGCAAGAATGCCGAGTTGGCGGTTCGCTCTCTTCTTCGCAATGTGGCAAAGCGCCAAGGAACAAAGCTGCATGCGGTGGAGTACATGGACGATGGTACGCCGATCGAGCTCAGTGTCGATATTGATACGGAAAATGGTTCGGCCAGGTTCGACTTTGAAGGTACTGGTCCTGAAGTGGCTGCCAACTTCAACTGTCCGCGCTCGGTGGTCTCGAGCGCGATCATCTACTGTCTTAGATCGATGGTGTCCTCGGAGATCCCCTTGAATCAGGGCTGTCTAACGCCGATCGATATTCGAGTTCCGAAAGGCTCTTTGCTCGATCCATCTGAGACAGCTGCGGTGGTAGGCGGCAATGTGCTCACCAGTCAGCGAATCACGGATGTTGTGCTCAAAGCGTTCAACGCTGCAGCTGCTAGTCAGGGTGATACGAACAACCTCACTTTTGGTCTCGGTGGCAAGGACGAGGAGGGGAACCACGTGGAAGGGTTCGGCTACTACGAGACGATTGCCGGGGGTTCCGGTGCGGGTCCGTACTGGCACGGTACGAGTGGTGTGCATACGCACATGACCAACACGAGGATTACGGATCCGGAGATCATGGAGAGGAGGTATCCGGTGGTGCTGCGCGAGTTTTCGTTGAGGGATGGATCGGGTGGTGAGGGCGAGTTTAGGGGTGGAGATGGAGTGGTGAGGGACATTGAATTCTTGAGTCCGGGTATTCAGGTCTCGATTCTGAGCGAGAGGAGGGTGTTCCAGCCTTACGGACTCGAAGGCGGGGACAGCGCACAAAGGGGAATGAACCTTTGGATCAAGCAGCGCAGGCAGGCGGATGGCGATCTGCGTGAAGGCGAAGAGGAGGGAAGAGCGCCATATCGAGTGATCAATCTTTCCGGAAAGAATACCACACCGATGGGAAGGGGTGACAGAATCGTGATTCGTACTCCGGGTGGTGGAGGTTGGGGCAGGAAGGATGGCAAGGCTGGAGAGAGGGAGGAGCAGGGCGAGAAGAAAGCGCCGATCAATGAGCGCAATGCGTCCGGGAGAATGGCTCCGCTTCTCAACGATCCGAACACCCCCAGTGGTATTATCGCGAAGAGCGGTGACAAGAGCGATCCATGCAGCGTCCACAGCGTGGTTAACGGCCATCACACCACCAGGACAAAGGGAAGTGTAGCCGAGTGGAGCTCACTCCAACTCGGAGCGTGAAGTTTGTGTTTTTGGAATCGCTTTGTATGTGAAGCATTGCCGGGATGAAACAGATGCGTATCGATGTATCCAGTGTGATTGGTGTCTTGGGGATGAAATTGGGTTGATGGGGTCGTTACGACGATGCTCGGCCAAATTTGCGGAGAATTTGGCGGGCTTTCTGCAGGAAGCATCCACAACGTGGAGGCGGCTCGGACGCGCTCATTTGCCCGCACTATTGTGGGCCACCTGAAGTAACTATCATCAACAATACAGTACAGTACTGTACATGTGCATTGGCTTTCGCAGGTGCATACTTGGCCCGTATCAAGTCTCTTTGCTGTGACTGGTGTAAAGTTAGGAAGGGAAAAGCAAGCATTGGAACGAAGAAGAGTTGGGAAGAGGATTGAGAGTGGCAGGTTGCAAGGTGACACGTGGGAGCGAGATGCCCCGCAGAGAAAAAGGTGCCCCCCCCCCCACGTCAATGTTTGCTGCATCCTGCAACAGACAGACGTCCTTCGACAACGCTGGTGAGGAATGCGCCTGATGCTGGTTTGGAATTCGATAGTCGACTGTGCAACATTCTCTTCCACCTCACCACCATCGCGAAGTTCCATTCACAAGCAATTTCCCTTGTCTCATCTGTGCACGCGTTGCGAGCGAACGATTCAAGATGGCAAATACGGTGCTCATCACCGGAGCAGGCGGCTTCCTAGGCTCTCGTCTCGCCGACACACTCGTCCGGCTGCAGCCGCAGAGCAAATTTCAATTTATCCTGGTCGACGTTCGTACCCCACCACCTCCGAAGACATCTGGCGTCAAGTCGGTCTGTCTTGCCGCAGACCTCACCACGAGTGCGGGTGTAAACTCAATGTTCAACACCGAGCTCGGGCTGCCTTCGGTGATATACTCTCTGCATGGAATCATGTCGAAGGGTGCGGAGGATGATTGGGAGTTTGGGTTCCGAGTCAACTTTGACTCGACGCGTGCGGTGCTCGACAAGGCCAAGGAGGTGGTGCCGGGGGTCAAGGTTGTTTTTGCTTCGTCGGTGGGCGTGTTCGGCGGGAAACTACCCGAGGTTGTAACGGCGGATACGTACCCGAGACCAGAATCGAACTACGGTACAGCCAAGGTGATGTGTGAGTACTTGGTGACCGAGTATTCGCGAAAGGGCTTCATCGATGGACGTGCTGTGCGTCTGCCGACCATCACGGTAAGACCGGGTGCACCAGCCGCAGCGACGACAGCGTTTGTATCTGGAATCATCCGCGAGCCTCTGCAAGGCCTCCCGGCGACATGCCCCATTGGAAAGTCTGCAGACGATCCAGTGCTTGAGTCGACCAAGTTATGGATCAGTTCGCCAAGCACGGTGCTGGAGAACTTTGTGATCGCCAAAGACATCCCGGCGGGAAAGCTGCCCAAGTACTCGCGTGCGGTCAACCTTCCCGGCTTCACGGTGAGCGTCAAAGAGCAGGTAGAGGCGCTGAGGAAGGTAGCAGGCAACGATGCGGTGCGGCTGATCAAGTTTGAGAAGGATGAGGTGTGCGAGAGGCTGGTGGGTACATTCCCGGCCGTGTTTGACAACACGTTTGCTTGTGGGATCGGATTCAAGGTGGACACGGGTGGATTCGAGGCAAATGTGCGCGAGTTCCAGGAGTACTTGGCTGCACAAGACAAGCCGTAGCAGCGGCAGTTGTGAGGCTCGATTCTTTAGAAATCCATGTATCCTGCGCGTGCTGGCTGAATGAGTGCGGGTGATGTGCATATCGGGTGTAGAGAGTGGGCTTGTCGACCTCGAAAGTTGAATCGAGATCGGTGCTGCACGTCAAAGTTGAATCCTGCGCAATCGGGACCACGGTCGCCTTCATTCCGGCCCAAACGCAGCGCAGAAGGCTACGAATGGATGTGTGCTTGCGCTGGTTGAGAGTCGTGAGTGCAAGCCACAGGATGCCGGATGCCGGAGGCCCTGTTTCCGTCCAAGGCCCCGTGACTCGCGCGGTTGCGCCTGAAGCACCGATAAAAGCGAAAACCCGAAAGCAAAGCGCGTCAGATTGGTGTCGCTCGTTTCTCCACAAATTCACATTTGTGATTCACAATCACAGAATCGTGATTGCACACCTGGACGCATGCATGCATGCCAGGGCTATCCTCGGCTATTCCGCACTTTTGATTTTGTACATTTCCGTTGGATTCGTGCCATGCGGGTGGGTCTCTCCTTGTCTGCCTGCTTTATTCACCGGTTAGAGTCTCACGCAGTCGAGGTTCGTAAGAAAGATGAAGCTCTGGCGGTGACTTGAGCATGCACTTCGCTGGAAAACTACCCACTTGGTGGGCGGGCGTGTGTGCGTGTGCGTGTATTCATGATTGCGTGGTGGATTGCGCGGACCCTTTGGTGCAAAACGTGTTGCTGCGAGCCGTGCCGTGACTAAAGAGGCCGTATAAGAGCTCATCTGGGATCGCAGGCTTTGCAGTGGCTTGCCTCGTCCCCCACCTTTGTGTGCCTGTCTCCTGTCGTCCCTCACGCCGTCCCTCCTGGGCCTTTTGCAACTATTGCACTTGATAGAGTTCATCCGACTACATTCGTCGACACTCGTGGTACCTCGCATTCCCGCCAATTGCTCAAGAGCATATCCACGATGGCACCCACCGCAGATGTGCTTCCCGCCGTCGAGGCCGCTCCCCGCCCAGGCCTCCTTGTGCAGCCCTCCGACACCAAGCTCCGCAAGGCTTCCTCCTTCCGAACCGAGCAGGTCGTCATCGATGGACACAACCTCAAGATCCAGGGCCTTGTTGCCTCGGCACGATACGGCCACATCCCTGTGCTTGACTCGTCGCCCGCGACCCGCAAGCGCATCGACGACTCGGTCCAGTCGCTCATCGCCAAACTCGACCGTGGCGAGTCGATTTACGGCATCAACACTGGCTTCGGTGGTTCCGCCGATTCCAGGACCGCCAACACACGTGCGCTTCAGCTGGCTCTGCTTCAGATGCAGCAGTGTGGCGTGCTTCCCGTTCCCTCCACTTTCCCTACGGGTGAGCCCAGCTCGGCTCCCTTTGCGTTGCCTCTCACCGACACCGAGTCGTCGCTCATCATGCCCGAGGCTTGGGTGAGGGGTGCTATCGTGGTCAGGCTCAGCTCGCTCATGCGCGGTCACTCGGGTGTGCGCTGGGAAGTGCTCGAAAAGATGCAGAAGCTCTTCCTCCAGAACAACGTTACCCCCGTAGTTCCCGTCAGGTCGAGTATCTCGGCCAGCGGCGATCTTAGCCCGCTCAGTTACGTTGCTGGTGCGCTGGCAGGTCAGCGGGGCATCTACTGCTTTGTCACCGACAAGAGTGGTCAACGGGTCAAGGTCACTGCCTACGAGGCTTGTCGCATGCACAACATCGCTCCGGTTCAGTACGAGCCCAAGGAGGCATTGGGTTTGCTCAACGGCACTGCCTTTTCTGCCTCCGTTGCCGGTCTCGCCACCTACGAGGCCGAGAAGCTCGCTGCGCTTACACAGCTGACTACCGCCATGGCCGTTGAAGCGCTCAAGGGTACCGATGCCAGCTTTGCCCCCTTCATCCACGAGATTGCCCGTCCCCATCCCGGTCAGATCAAGAGCGCAAAGTACATCCGTGCGCTCTTGAATGGCTCCCACCTGGCCGAGCACCTGGAGAATGAGAAGCACGTTCTCTTCTCAGAAGACAACGGAACGCTGCGACAGGACCGCTACACGCTGCGAACTGCCTCGCAGTGGGTTGGTCCTGGTCTCGAGGATATCGAAAACGCCAAGCGATCGGTCGACATTGAGATCAACAGCACCACCGACAACCCGATGATCGACCCTTATGACGGAGATGGCCGCATCCACCACGGAGGCAACTTCCAAGCTATGGCCATGACCAATTCCGTCGAAAAGATCCGCCTTGCATTGTGCGCGATGGGCAAGATGACTTTCCAGCAGATGACGGAGCTGGTCAACCCCGCCATGAATCGGGGTTTGCCTGCCAACCTGGCCTCGACTCCCGACCTCTCGCTTAACTTCCACGCAAAGGGTATTGACATTGCGCTTGCCAGTGTCACGTCTGAGCTCATGTTCCTCGGCAACCCTGTCTCGACGCACGTGCAGAGTGCCGAGATGGCTAACCAGGCCATTAATTCACTTGCGCTCATCAGCGGCAGGCAGACGCTCCAGGCTGTAGAGTGTCTTTCCATGATCCAGGCTTGGTCGCTCTACCTCCTTTGTCAGGCGCTCGACATCCGGGCTCTTCAGCACAGGGTTTCCGAGCAGCTCCCGGCACTCATCCTCGGCTCACTCCACCACCACTTTGGCGAGTGGATGAACGAGGCCAAGCAGCAAGAAATTGCCACCCAGGTGCTCAAGAGCATGAGCAAGCGACTCGACGAAACCTCGTCCAAGGATCTTCGTGATCGTCTCGTTGAGACGTACCAGGATGCATCGTCGGTGCTCGTCAAGTACTTTTCAGAGTTGCCCAGCGGTGGTGGAGCCGACCCGCTGAGGAACATTGTCAAGTGGCGCGCTGCTGGTGTCGCCGACACGGAAAAGATCTACCGGGATGTGACGGTCGAGTTCCTCGACAACCCCTATGCTTGCCACGCAAGTCACTTGTTGGGCAGGACTAAGCGGGCGTACGAGTTTGTCAGAAAGACTCTCGGCGTGCCTATGCATGGCAAGGAGAACTTGAACGAGTTCAAGGGCGAGTTTGAGCAGTGGAACACCACCGGTGGCTACGTCTCGGTCATCTATGCTAGTATTAGAGATGGCGAGCTCTACAACATGCTCAGCGAGCTTGAGAAGGATTTGTAGACGATAGCATAGCAAAAAACGTGCAGGGGTAATCAGATGCATTCCGGGTTCTGGTGTTTGTAGAACATGATTGGTGGGTTTACCAGGACTTCTGCTCGTCAGCGGTGGGGGGAGGTGTCCATTTGAGCTGGGCCTGTTTCTGCTTGTCCGTGGTAGCTGAATCACCCAGCAAGAGCCATACTGATCTGCGGATCGAGGTTTGTACCGCCTTTGGACGTGTTTCATACATTGCGGTAAGAGTAGCCATTCCTGCCGCCAACAAGAGTGTATCACCGTGAGCGACTGGTTTGAACCAACGTCTCTTTTTCGCCACGCCATAAGCCGCATCTAGAGACTGACGCGTGACATAGCTCCCCAACTGTGCTCTTCGTGCCTTAGGTACGGCGAGGATGAAGATGCTACTGAGGAAGCCGTTCAGGAAGTAACGAGAGGTGGGGAGGAGTGTTCGTGGGAGGTAGTGTTGGAAGAAGCAGGTTAGACCCCATGCGGTTCCGATACTGCCCGAGATGACGGTGGCGCCTTGGATGACGGCGAGACCGAATTTGAAGAGGGCTGTTTCGGGGTCTTTGATGACGTTTTTGTACGAGATGAGTTGGGTGAGGGCGGCGAAGATGGCGACAAATTTGGCCGAGGCTTGCCATTCGCGTGCGAAGAAGCCGAGCAGATTTCGCGAGCAGGAGGGTTCGGTTGGGTGGAGCACGGCACAGAGTAGACGCGAATGGGCGGGGTGTGCGGGTGCGTAGTCAAGCACCGGATTGATGAGTGGATACTTTGTGGTAGGGTATTTAGCCGGCGTGAGTGCGGATAGGACGGGCGCTTTGAAGGCGGGGTATGCGGCTGAAGTGGCGGTTGGAGTGGAAAGCGTCGCGATGGTGTCGGCGATATCTCTCGGCGCAGGCCAGGGAATCGAGGTTGGTAGGCCTGCCGGTCTGGGTGGGATGTAGGACGTGCTACGAGCGAGGATCACTCTGCCGTACGAACCGGGGAAGCACGATGATTCAAAGAGGAACGTCCACAGCAGCTGACCGTTGGCAAGCGCGTAAAAGAAGGCTCCTCCAATCCAGTCTGGCACCCACGCCACGCTTCGCGACTGGATCGAACGCAAATGCGTATACAGATTCTCCACCGCCTTGGTACTCAACCACAAAGCCATGCTCCTGCGCAAACTTGCAATCGGGAACACGCCCAACACCGCACTGGCCGCAAGACTCGCGACGAACGGGACGAGCGCCGCGGACTCCAACACCTTGACCAGCCTCGCCTTGACCCGATCTCGTGTCACGGAAGCGTCCAGATCATCTTTCTTCCACGAGCTTGCCAGGAGATTCAGCCTGAGAGTGGTGAGCCGAGAAAGAAGGATGCGGTAGAGCACGGAGAAGAGCGAGAGCACGGCACCAGAGCGCAGAGACTTGAGCGAGATGAAAGCTCTCAGCGCCTCCGCAGCAGATTTCTTGCGGAGCGCGAGGGGAAGCAGACCGTCGAGCACGGCGTTGGCAGAATAGCCCAGCGCGAAAGCTCGGGCGGGCACGCGAGCATGAGGCGGCAGAGGAGGGTCAGATAGCAAGGCGCGGAGTTCGACCAAGTTGTGCGGTAACGGTTTGGGCGAAGGCGTCTTTTGGGACGACGAGAGTGGCGAGGCCATCTTGGGTCAAGCAACAGAATCGATTCAAAGAATCTTATGATGGTGCAGCGTCTGGCGGTGATGGTGCGTGCGGCGACGACGCGGAAACGATGTCGTCTGCTCTGTGGCAGTGGTGAGTTTGCGGGGCCACACCGACGAAAGGCGTGAAATCGAAAAGTGCGGGGATAGTTCGCATCTCGCCCCGATTGGCCCGATGAGTTTGATACGCACCTTTACGATTCCGCCGGAAAATTCGGCGCTGCACAGTCGTACTGTGAGTACTCTTAAATGTTGGACACAGCCTTGCAGCTTGTGCTTGCACCGCAGCACAACTCAAGCCCGTTTGCTATCGACGCTAAATCTTGTATCGCAAAGCGGTGACCAGGAAAGAGCACATTCGCCATTCCGTTTTCTGATCATCTGAGTTCGGCTTGGTCCGCGAAACATTTGCTTGGGAACATTGTGCTACGATGAATGTGTGTGTCCCGGGGAGATGTAGAGATTATGATTGTCGGACCGGAAGAGGTATGCAATTCCTGCTGCGACCCGACAACGGATGGGAGTCTCGGCGGAAATTTGGATGCAGCGCTACGCCGTATGACGACATCGAAGACGACATCGAAGACGACATTCCGACGCTCACCAAAGAATCCGGCATGCAGATGACACCGCCCCCACACCGCCCAGACGATCAACCGAAGTCGGCAGAATTTGTACACCCTCCACCCCCGAACTAGGCGCTCGCCGTATTGAATCATGTTCTCGTTGAAACCAGTCCTTCCGCGCAGAGATCGACTTTCGGATGCTGTGTCGGATAAGTCTATTTACTTGCATCCCTGTTTAACCGCTTTCGAACGGTTGATTGGGAGAGTGAGTGGCCAAGAGATGGCTGGAGTCCATGTGATGGACACGACTCGCCCAGACCAGATGCCGAAGAGAGTCTCCTCGACAGTGTCATAGAATAGAGCACTTTCTCACGGGGTTGCGCTTTGCTCGCTTGCCAAGCCCGCTTCTATCGCTACGCTTGGCACTCCGCCGCTTCCCTTGCCCCTTTCCGACAGACACATTTATACAACCTCATCCAAACTCGTTCCATCTCTCGCATCACACCAACCTTGACTATCCCACTCAAACAATCACTCGATCCAGAGATGCAGTTCACCAAGTCGACCATCGCCCTTCAAGCTCTCCTCCTTGCCGTCCTCATCGCCGGCTCCCAGGCTCAGTGTAAGTGCTCCATACGAAGCTTCCTTGCTACCCGCGATCTCATTGCTGCCTGATGCTGACCATCCTCCTTCAAACTTGAACCCCTTCTGTATCGCCTTTCCTTGTCTTGCAGTCCTTAGCGATGTGACCAGTGTGTTCGGCGGCGTTGGGCAGACCATCGCTTCGGGCGCTACGTCCGTCTTTGGTGAAGTTACCTCTGGCGCTGCTGGCGCTTTCAGCACCGCCACTTCGGGTGCCGCTGGTGTATTCAGCACCGCCACCTCCGGCGCAGCCAGTGTTGGCACCAGCGTTGCCACCCGTGCCACCAGTGCCGCATCCGCCGCCACCTCTGGCGTCGCTAGCGTAGCCACTGGTGCAGCCAGCTCTGTCGCCAGCGGTGCCGGTGCAGCCTCCTCCGCAGCCTCCTCGAGGGCTGCCAACGCAGCAGTCCAGCTCAACGCTCTTCCCGTTTGTACTCTTGCCGTTGCTTTCACCGCCTTGCTAGGCTCCGCCATTGCTGGCACCCTGATTCTCTAAGCTTGAAACCATGCATACCCCTTTGTCACTCTAGGATGAGCCTGTTCAGAATGGAATCTTGGAACTGTAAAATGGCAGATTGCGGAAACGAAATCAATAAAGTACAAAAGAACAAAATTAAGAGCATCTGAGAGTGTGAGTGAATCTTGGTCATGCAGCCAGCTTCTCATCAGAAATCGACTGAGCTGGAGAGACGGAGAATCGTTGGATCTGTCTGTCCTCCTCATCCATCGGAAGCACAGCGTTGGCGATCATCCCGACCAACGCACTAACGAGGAATGGTGTCGAAATGACGATGATGATACTGTCCAAGAATCCGGCCAACGCCTTGTTATCTCCCTCGTATGTGAACAGGTGGCTGAACAGATCGTCGGCCAACAGGGTACCGAAACCAAACGCGAAGCTGATTGCGAGGATGAATCTGTTCCTCCTCGTAAATGTCACATTCTGCAACACCTTGACACCCGATACCGCGATTGATCCGAACAGCACCATCAATACACCACCAAGCACCGGTTGAGGGATAGCGCGTACACACCCAGCGAGCTTTCCAATGATGCCGAAAAGGATGAGCCAAAAACTGCACCATCTCCCCGCCTGGATGTTGGCACACTTGGTGATGGCGATCACACCGTTGTTCTGCGCAAACACGGAAAGCGGAGGCACGGTGCACAAGGCAGAGAAAATGCCGGCAAGACCATCGACAAGCACACCACCGCTGATGCGCCTATCGTAAGCAAGACCGTCGACTTCAACTCTGCTGACTTCCGAAGTGGCGGTGATATCACCGATGCACTCCATCATGAGCGAGATGTACACCGCCAACAGAGGCAGTACTGCCGGACCGTATACACGAAGCTTGAACGTCTCGACCCAAAGGAAAGTGATCCAACGGGAAGATTCGATAGGCGCACCCGAAATGTATCCCAACGGGCCTGCAACGACGAGGGGGAGCAAAAGACCAATGGCGATGGAAGCATTGCGCATCGCAGGACTTCCGAAGATTTCGACCAGTACGACAGTCATGAAGGCAAGGAATCCAAGGCCGAGGTAGTGCGCATCACCCCAGATATATGCGCGGTGATCGGTGCCCATGCAAAGCTTACTCGTTCCGTGACAAGAAGCTCCGCCGCCAAATGCAGGGATTGCAGACTCGCCAATCAGTTTGATGCCGATGAACGCGACTACAGTGCCGGTAATGATGGGCGGGAACATGCGCTTCAACACCCTTGGAGGTAGGAAGGAAAGTGCGATTTCGAGCAATGCACACACTGCAGCCGTGCCAAGAAGGTAGCCGTATGCATCCGGGCATGCGGCCCTGCTTCCATCAGGGTTGAGCGGACATACGCCTTCGGCATAGAGATTGGTGAAGATGCTAGTGGTGACGGAGAGCGTGGTGAAACTCGTGCCGACCACACTAAGCAGTCCTGTACCAAGCTGTCGTCCCCCAAGCCAGGGCAGAGGAATGGCACTTTGCTGAACAGCCGAAACGAGACCAGAAGTGATGAGACTCGCAGAGATAAGATAGGACGATGTTTCTCCGGACAGATTCAACGACGAAGCGATGATCATCGGAGGCGTGATCAGTCCACCTAACATCGCCAAAGAATGTTGGAGACCGCAGATCGCGGCCACCACCAGCGGAAGATCGTCGTGAACGCCGTAGAATGGCGACTCCGCCGCACCACCATTCAGCTTCGAGTCAGGCTTCCAGGGAAACAGACGGGGCAAGCATAGAGCGCCAAAGTTATAGTCCCCGAGCCAGCCTTGGCGAGTGCTGTATTTGTGAGCGAGATGGCGCGCATGTGCGCGTGGGCTACGCGTCCAAGATGTCGAGGACGATGGCATGTCATGCAGGTCCTCGTCAAGGACTTGAGAGGAGGCGGGTTGTGGTTCGGGGTGAGCGAATGGCTGGGTGGTGACCGTGGCGAGTTTGGAAGACATCGTGCCGTAGATCTTGTTGTCGTCAGTGGGATCCATTCGGACAGAGGAGGGGGTGGGATGTGCTGTGACGTAGACAGGATTGCTGCAGAGTCGAAGGTCGAGAAAAGGGTACTGTCTATTGTGGGCGGAGGAGTGGATTCTGGTGTGGATGTGACTCAGCGTTTCTGAAAGCAGCTGCGTTTGGATATGAAGGGGTTTTGTGGAAGCGTAGTGGGTCTTTTAATATAGGATGGTGTCGATAGTCCAAGCCGTACGCAGCGGGTGTCTGAAAGGACACGGCGAGCTGCAAGCTGGTTCAGGTACCGGGCTAGTGGATGTCGTGGGCGGTTTGCTTCCTGCGTGGGAAAGTGGAAAGGCAAATCAGAGCCGCCGAGAAGCTGAAGGAGATTACGGCAGCTCAGTTCTTCAGCGCAGCTGCGCGGGGCATGAGCACCAACCGACGGGCCAGTGGCGTTGTTGTGTAACCGCCTGCAAGCTGCTACAGTACTTCAAGCTATCAAGCATCTGCAGCAAGAATGAGTGGAATGGTTGCGGGCTTGTGCGCTTACCGAACATGGCCTTGTGATAGTCGCAGAGAAGGCATGCGGTCCCAGACGCAGGATGATTTGGTGCAGAAAGCGGACATGAAATTCAGCCGTGATAGGCACGATACGGCAGGTTCGACGATAACGCAGAAACGCAATCCTCAGTCTCGGCTTTCAAGGTATTGTACAACGAATCAGACGTTGTTGTATCATTCTTTCGATTGCAACCCCACACTCGTACGTTGTTGACCCCTTTGCCTTGCAATCTTTTGACATATGCTCATCGGTATGCGTGTCATCAGGAGCTTGAGCTGGACTTTGTCACGCCAAAAACGCGGCATGGGGGTAAAATGTGCTTGCCGTGACAGAAGACGCTGAAAACGAAAGTCCATGACTCAAGGAGCAACAAGCGAGGTTCACATTCAAGACTGAGTGCTTGTGGGTGCTTACCGCACTTTGCGATGTATGGCCTTGAGAGGCGAAGCCAGATAATGGAGCCGCGTGGCGTTCGAACTGATTGGACGCACGACCTGGAGCCAATGAGAAAGCATGAAGCTCGCCCGAGATTGCGGAGGGCAGTGGCATCCAATCAGACGCGATCGTTTAGCCTTCGCCATCTGTGTCTAGGTGTTCAGAGATAAGATTGCTTCGCGGGAACTTGACTCTCCGACTCGGTTTTGGCCGAGGGGCGGCAAATGCTGTGCGGATCATCACTGAAGTGTTAGGCTTCATCGATGTCACATTCTCGGACAGACCCTCACACCTTTTCAGCGACAAGAACCTCACAAGAGTACCGCTTCTTCGTTCATCTCTAACCTTTCCATTTCCGCACCATCTTTCTGCCAAGTTCAGTTGCAGCTGCTGTAAGCGAAGCGACTCCAACGTCCATCGCAATGTCGCTCTCCGGACCGAGCAGGCTAGGCGTAATGGCGTCTCTCCCCGCTCGTCGTGCCAACACGGCAGCGATAAGAAGCGTATCCCCAACGCAGCTGCGGCGCCTTTCTTGCTCATATCCTTCTGCGAAACCGCTCACATCAGCCACAGAAGCCTCTTCAACATCCTATGATCCCTCCATTGTCAATAGCATCGGTCTGTCTTCCTCACTACGACAGCAGCAAGCTCGCCAAAGAATTTCTGAGATCGACTCGAGAGTCGATCCACCTGCCCCTTCCCACGTTCTCCGCGATCGTCATTCCCGCCAACACACCTACCTCCGCATCTCTCTCACCGAAAAATGCAATCTCCGCTGTCTCTATTGCATGCCTGAGGACGGTGTTCCCCTGACCCCTTCCGCTAATCTTCTTTCCACCTCCGAAGTAGAGCGCCTTGCATCGCTCTTCGTCTCCCAAGGCGTCAACAAGATACGACTCACGGGCGGAGAACCCACAGTGCGCTCCGACCTACCGCAGATCGTCTCGTCGCTTGCAGTGCTTAAGCAGCATGGGCTCGAACAGATCGGTATCACCACTAACGGCATCGCGCTCGGCAGGCGTAAGCTGGATACACTTGCGCAGAACGGGCTGACGCATCTCAACGTGTCCTTGGACACGCTTGATCCGTTCAAGTTTGAGTTTATGACGAGGAGAAGAGGGCACGAAGCAGTCATAGATTGCATCGAAAGGGCTCTGGCACTCGGCTTACCGAGTGTCAAGATCAATGTAGTGGTCATCAAAGGTCTCAACGACACCAAAGATGTTGTCGATTTTGTACGATTTACCAAGGACAAGCCGATCACTATTCGATTCATCGAAGTAAGTCTCTGCCCCAAGTTTGGCAAACTTGCTTTCCGGCGCTGACCGCAGATTCTTTGCCTTGCGTTTTGCAGTATATGCCCTTTGATGGCAACAAGTGGCAGGCTCAAAAGCTAGTACCTTATCGCGACCTTGTCAAGACTATCCAAGCTGAGTTTCCGACCTTTGAGCGCGTTGCAAACCGTGACGACCCCAATGACACTTCCAAGCACTGGCGCGTGCCAGGACATCAAGGCACCGTCGGTTTCATCACAAGGTATGTTTCGCTCGGCTTCACTGTGACGGATTCTTCGGCATCAGGTTGCTAACATTAGACTTTGGTTCATGGCGCCTCTTCTGGCCTCTAGCATGACGGACAACTTTTGTGGTACGTGCAACAGACTCCGCGTCACTGCGGATGGTAATCTCAAAGTAAGTACTTCTATCCTCTATACGCCAAATTTTCGCCACAAGACACTGATCAAGTGCTTCTGATTTTGGATGTCTTGTTTCGTACAGGTCTGCTTGTTTGGCAATGCAGAAGTCAGCCTTCGCGATGCGATGCGGACTGGGTTCGGCCCCATCCCGTCGCTGAGTACGGGATCGAATGGAGAGCCGGCTTCCGACGAACAGCTTTTGCAGCTCATTGGAGCAGCCGTCGGTCGCAAGCATGCCAAGCATGCTGGCATGCGCGACCCCACCGAGCTCGCAAAGTCGCTTAACAGGCCTATGATTACCATCGGCGGCTGATCCGCGTAAGCAAGTCACATACCAGTATTCGAGGAAAGGTAGGCTTTGCTCACCGCCCATCCTCTTTTATATCCAAACATAGCACCAAGCGAGCAGCACATTCAAACGTCACAGCGATCCGGCTCGCTCACGACGCGCCGTCACGGAGCACGTTTGAGCGCGGGATCCATGACGCCAAGAAGGGCCTTCCATTCGTCTTCACGCAGGCTTGACAGGTCCAAGGTGAAGGAAGAAGATGAGGACGACGACAATCCCTGGGGTGACCTGGACAAAGCGTTCGAAAATCTTGAGGACAAATCTCTTTACAAGCAGGTGTACCTCAACCCCACTTCTGAGCCTTCTGTCCCTCCGCGCACGGCTCCGAGCATGGCGAAGGACCCGATTGCAGAGATGGAAGAAGCGATCTTCGCCCAGGCTGGTGCTGCGGCTGTGAAAGGTGCAACCAAGCCAAAGCGGAATGTCGCCATGGCATCACTCTCGGGTGTCAAGTTCTCGGATGTGCCACCGTCGGCTGCCGGCAATGGTTTCCCGATGGATGCGGCGAGTGGAAGCTGGGATGCAAGTGTCGAGGGTGCAAGCGGCGCGAAATGGTCCGAGTACATGCAAGGTGGACACAGTGGGGGCGAAGACGACGATTCGCCTTGGTCATCGCTCGACGCGTTTGTGGATAACCCGGAATCATCGGCGCAGTTTGCTGTGCCACTGCACCTCCAGTCGCAGCAAGACGTCATGCAGCAGCGTGCGCAGCAACATCTGCCGCGCGCTCCTTCTCGGCAGCAGCATGAGCACACACTGGGCGAGGCGTTTGCAGCAAACAATGAGTTTTTACGCCAGCAAACTCAGCTCACTTCTGAAGAAGCAATGTTCGCCCAAGCTGGCGCTGCTGCGGTTGATAGCATTTCGAGCGCTTTTTCTACGCCTGCCGCGATAGTTGGTCAAGAAGACTTTGGGCGTCTCTCGCACATCGACCCTACCACCGGAGGCGCATCGATGGTGGATGTGTCTCACAAAACCACCACCTGCCGCTCTGCCACCGCCATCGGCCGCGTGTACCTGCCCACGCACGCCGCAGCTCTGATCCGCACCACTGAGTCGCACAGCGGCGTTTCAGGTAAAGGCCCGGTATTGCACACGGCACAGCTGGCCGGGATCATGGCGGCCAAACGCACCGCCGACCTCATCCCGCTATGCCACCCCCTCTCGCTCACCCACGTCGATCTGAAACTCTCTCTCGCAGACGGAGACGTCAAAGAAGGCGAGGGCGGCGAAAGCTGGGTCCAGGTAGAATGCACCGCAAGAACAGCAGGTCAGACCGGCGTCGAGATGGAAGCGCTCACCGGGTGCACCGTCGCCTGTCTAACCGTGTGGGATATGGCCAAAGCTGTGGCAGGAAAAACGATGCGGATTGGCGAGATCATGGTGGTGAAAAAGAGCGGCGGGAAAAGTGGTGACTGGCAACGTACCCCTTGACCGTCGTGTTACTTGGCCTTGTTTGCTGCTCACCAATTCAGTGCGTACACCTGTGTGTTGAGACTTGTGTCCCCGGTCTGTGTCGACAATGCTCGATTCAAGTGCTAAAAGTACAAAAAAGGGAGTTACGAAACCGAATGCATACTATATGGGAATGAGAACCAAGGTACGAGTGGGTCAAGCATGGAACGCCTCGAAGCCGCCAGCCTTCTTGATGGCGCGCTTGATCTCGCCCTGGGTCTTTTGCCAGACGTTCAACTTGCGATCCGTCGCCATAGCCTCGGTATCGTCTCCGTACTTGGCGACGAGGTCTGCGAGCCATTGATTCTCGAGCTGGGAAGTATGACGTTCAACGGGGACTGCTTTTGCTGCCATTTCCTCGAGCTGGTTGAGCACCTTGTTTCCCTTTTTGTCGTTTGGTCTCTTCTCGGGCATGTAGGTCTCTACGTCGTTGCTATCAGCGATGCTACTCTTGAGCGGTTTTCCCCACGGTGTAGCTTCTTGTTCGTCGTCCGAATGAGGAGCTTCGATAATGTCGACGATGTTACCATCTTCGTCGCGGATGACCTTGGCCATACCCTTGCGCACCGGCGCAGAAGCGCCACTCGAACCAGCCGTGCGAGCAGCAACTGAATTGCCAGGAGTGCGTTCAACACCACCACTATCGGGTCGCACATCGAGCGAAGGAATGAGACCGAGTCTGGCATAGTTCTGACGAAGAGTGAGTTTGGGATCGTACGAGTCTTTGAGAACATCGGGACCGTGGATTGTGGGTGCTCGGACGAGTTTCTTCTTCATCTGGCGTTTGGCGTTGAGCGAGGGTTTCATGGTGGACCCGGAACGGGCTTTGCGTCTCTGGCGTGGGTTCGCCATCTTGGTATATGTGTGTCAAGGCAAGCGAATGGGGAAAGGATGGTGGATACAAGATAAGAACGCAAGGTGTGCCGTGTTGGAATGGATGGGTAAAGGGTCTTTGGATTCAGAAAATTTCGAGTTCGCGCGGGGGAAGAATCATGAATTGGCACACGCCAAAATCGAAGCGTTCGGAACTCGGCATGCCCGATGCACTGCCCGATGGGTTGGGGATGTGGAGTTGGACGGGAGCTTTCTGGAAGGCTCCTCGTTGGAGTTTGTCTTGTTTGCGCTTTCCGCACCAACCATTCACATTGCCACCACCCAACCATTGCAGCACTCCGAGTCACAATGTTCTCAGTCGTACTTCCAGGCAGGCTGCCGCTCGCCAACCCGCAACAAGTTGATGAAACGCACTGCGTCTTTCCGCTTGAAAACGCAGCTTCAATCGCACACGTCGTCGTATTCATGACTGGCGTCCAACCCTTCCCACCAGGCTACTCTGCCACCGTCCACCTCCTCTGGCCCTCCTCCTCCACCAACGCTGCTGCATCATGCTCGACGTCTGCGGGAGAGTGGAAACTTCTCGGCTGCTTGCGCAATACAAAACCAAGTGCCATATTCAAAGTTCGTCCCCCCTCCAACACCCATCCCACCTCCTTAGACGGTATGACTGCGACATTGGGGATAAGCATCGAACCAGACCATCTCGTCGATTCCCAAATAGCTACTCTTCAATCTAACTCTACACAGTCGGGTGGGGGTGGGGTCAAATTTGGTCTGTCCAATAGCAATGGTGCTTCCGCATCGGGGAGTGAGGCAGCAGCGTTGAATGTTGCACCTAAAATCGCCAAGAATGCATTCTCCTACCTTAGTTCGTTTGCTCCCGATAGCGCACCACAGACTGTACCGTTGTTGCAGAAGTGGCTTGAACAACTTGAACGCAAACTCCGTGCTCAAGGCATAGGCTTCCTGGACAAGCAAGAGTAAACACCCCCACTACCTCACCTCCACGTTAAGACGTACTGTACATTACACCACAGGTTTATCACAATGCAAACAAAAACACCACCGCCATTGCGTGTATATGTATCTTTCTCAATTCCATGAAAGCAGATTGCATCTAGTCTACAGCGACGTGCGCACGAGAACGTTCCCTGCGTCGAACCACTTCCCACTCGACCCTAAAAAACACCCACACCCACCTTCGAATGATCTCGAGCAACTCCATGGAAAACATCCCCCCCTGCCATTCCACTAAGTGGTGCAGATGCGAGCTCAGTTTGAGCGACCAAAAGAAGCGCAGCAGCAGATCGAGCAGGATCGCCAATTGATACATCCATGCGGGGAACAAGAGCGAGGGTGAAGGTCGTAGGATTCGTTCCATCGTCGAGAGGGTTCTGCGATGGGGGTTTGAGGATGACGGCCCCCCCGAGTGGTTGGTTGCTGGTGGAACGGTTAGCGATGTATGTATCGCTGGTGAAGAGGAATAAGAGGAGGAGGGAGGGGTTTTTTCGTGGTGCGATTGGTGGAAGTTGGACATGGGCAGCGTTTCTGCTTCTTCGCTCAAGGGTAAAGGCATGTAGGAAAGGCCACGACGATGGAGATGGACGGCATTCTGCGCGACTTGTGCTACAGACCCCAGGTTGGAAGGTTGAAGTACCGACAGGCCCCAATCGTTTGTGACGTCCCACCAGAAACTGAAGACGGAATTGACGCAGACGGCGAGCAACCAGAGCGTGTAGCGAGTGACCCATTCTCCGTGATGGCTCTGTGGGTTCTGGTCTGCTTCGTACCAGGCACTGAGCCAGATAACGGGGAAGGCCGAGGCGTATTTGGCTGCGTTCCACAGCGGTCGCTTGTTTTTGTAGCCCTTATCCAGGGGTCGGGAGACGCAGTATTCCGAAAGACACTGTCGAAATCGTATCGCGTATGGCAATGTGATGAGGAGGGGGACGGCGATAGAGCCCTTTCCGTTCCACCAGGTGTGATGTTCCTTTCGTGGAACAAGGAAGCAGGCGGTGAGCCAGACATCGCCAAAGACTTTGGCAAACGAGGTGAGAATGTCGGCAAGAACCACGTCGCCGAACGTGATTTGTTGGGAGAGCGACGGCGAGAGAATTAGCAGGATGGAACGGCCAAACGCCTTTCGCATCGGTTTGAAGAATAGGTTGCCCGGCCAGAGGAGCGCAAGGAATGCGCCAGAGACAGCAATCCCTTGCAGTGCCTGTGCATGGCGACCTTTCGAGTCGCCGTCCATGCTGTCAACGTAGAACCGGTAGGATGCCCAGCCGAGCAGCGACCAAATAAGCTGAAAGCACCCAAACGCGAACATTGGCCTTGTCGTCAACAGTCCGGCCTCGGAATGGCCCGACTGATTTGCGGTGGGGAGGATGCCCGCGCCTCCGTTCTCGCCCGATGAATCGGCGGTGGCGGGAGCAACATTGTGATGCGACCCATACTGCGTGCTTGCGCCCGTCGTGCTGGGATGAAATGCAGTCGAAGTTGATGTGCGCTTCTTTTCGGCGTCGTCCGCTCTGAACAGTCCAAACAGATCGATACCCTTGCCTTGAAGCACTCTAATGTTGACTGCAAAGAGCAGCAACCCTATCGATGCGAGAAGCAGCACGCGATATGGCGGGGGAAAGAAAGCAGAGAAAGACCAAAGGTCTCGATCGTACGCGGGATCGTTATCGACCGGTGGGGCGGAGGAGCCTGAATCACTCATCTCGCTTGGATATCCGCATCGATTGATGCGTCGCGCACAAAATTGCAAACAGAGATGGTAGCGGAGATGAACACCGAGGATCGCCAAACACGAACTGCAGTGATATGAAGCGGTGTTGGTCTCTGCGTTGCACAACGCCCTTTTTCTCCGAGACGGTGCGGGCAGCGCTTGACTGTGCTTTGTTGGAAATTTGACATCCCGGTCGCGTGGCCGTGGGCGCGTTGCCGTACAGTACTCTGTGACTGTACATGCGCTTTCTTCTCTGCCCGAATCGCCACTTGGCTTGACTCTCCTCAACATGGCCTCTGCAGGAGGCCGTACCATTGTGCTAGCATACTACAGTACATCCGGCACACAGCGACGTCGACGACAATAACAACAACACACACTCGCGTCATGTGCGACAATAAAGTGTATGCGATCAAGAAAAAGAGCGATGTAATGCAAAATAGCGGCAGGGACAGTGTACAGCACTCCGTTCATCGGGGGCAAGAAAAGGTCCTTTGGTAGGAGAACGAGCTAGCAACAGATCCAGATCTCACTCTAATCAGACAGCAAGAGCGAAGAAAGCGGCCGAAGATGCAATCAATGCCGAAATGATGCTGGCTGGCGAAGTCGAGCTTGTTGCACCGCTGCTGGCCTTTGGGGACGAAGACGAGGCCGCAGAGGATGCGGAGGATGCGGAGGATGCGGAGGATGCCTGGGAAGAGGTAGACGAGCTCGAACCTGAGCCGGTGGCCTTAGCTGCTGAACCCGAAGACGACGAGGTCCTCCTACCTGTCGACGAAGAAGCTGCTGCGGTGGAGCTGGTTGACGCGTTGGCGGCGCCAAAGTTGGTGCCCTGAGCAAATAGGTAGCGCTGGCTGTTGGGGTCACTAAAGATCAAGTAATCCTCGTGGGCCACGTTGGGCACGTAGTTGAATTGCTGGCTCGAGGGAACGTTTCCGCCGTTGGCCGACTGGAGCTCACGCTGGAAGTTCTGACCACGGGTAAGATGCGAAGTGCCCTGGTACTGTGCCTCGCAGTGGCTGTCACCGCCTTCGTTGTCGTTGGTTCCGAGAGCGTACATGATGTTTCTGCCGTAATAGCGCGATGCAATGCTGCTGGCGCTGCCCTGACCCTGTCCGTACGGCGGAAGGTCCTGGAGGCCGTACTGCCACTCATCGGCGGTGCCCGCACAGTTACCGCCTGGATTCGAAACAGGTCGGTTGGAGGTGGGCCAGACGTAGGAGCCCGGGTTGCCGACAAAGTAGCTCATCATACCGTCCTGTGCGGCGTTGGACTTGCGGAGCATAGCATAGTGCTGGGTGAAAGATCCACCCAACGAATGACCTGCGATGACGACCTGCTGAACGTTGGGATAGGTGGACTTGTCGAAGAACTTGTTGACCAGATCGTCAAGTGCCTCGAACGAAGAGACGGAAGCACCATTGGGACCGGCCGAGGAGACGCCAGCGGCCCAACCACCGCTCTGGAAAACAAGGTCGTTGGGCTGAGCAGCACCAGCAGTTGCATCGTTGGTGCTAAACCATGTGGGAGCGGCGATGAGGATCTCGTCCCTGTTGATGCCCATGCTAGAGTTGACAGAAGCACAGAGCAGAGAGTTGCGAACGAGGTTGGCGTACTTCCAGTAGTCACGGGGCAGACCGGGCTGGGTGATGACAACACGCTTGATCTGGGCAGCGTTCTTGCCATGCTCAATAATGTAGGGCTGGACGACGTTGTTACCAACAGTGAGGTCGCGCATGGTGTCGAAGCCAAGGACTTGGGGCATGTTGGTCCAACCAGTGGAGAAGGAACCGCCAACCTCAGCTGAGCCGATGAAGATGGTAGGGCAACCAGCACGCTGCGAGTTGTCATCGTGGCCGCCGTCGTTGTCGATAACGACCGTCTGGCCGCCAGCATCTCCGGGGCGAGCACCAGGAGGTGTAGCACCATTCTGGTAGTCGGACTGCATGATGGAACCCGAGTTCTGTCGAGCGTGAAGCCTCCGGGAGTCACGGTTCACGCCGTGGACATTGGCAGCGACAGTGGAGCCTGCGAGGGCAAGTGCCAGCACAGTCTGGTAGGCTGCAAGCTTGACCATGTTGATATCACACCTAGCCGGAAGGATGGAGAAGTGATTCGAGGGTTGTGATGGGTACGGAGGAGGAAGGTGGAGAGGGGCAAGGTCAGTCCAAGGGGAAAGCACAAACAGCTCACGTAGGCCGCGCTGGCGAGAGTGAGTGCAGAGGGCAGGTCTCTTCACAGGGTCATGGGCAAACCAACACAAACTGAGAATAGGGCAAAAGCGCTGCAGCAGTGACAACTGTATGACCATGACCTGCACCACGCTAAGCTGGTCAGGTTGCCATCCAACGAAAGACCCATGCCATTGTGGAACTCCTGCTGCTGGCACTGAACGCAGAAGCTGGCAAAAGAGGAGGGCGAGAGGGTTGAATGAGCCTCGGCTGAGATGCGCAACCCTGAGAAATGCATGTATGCATGACCAACAATGCATCAGAAGCATCTGCACGTCGGGAACCTCTCTGAAGCCAGCTGCAACGCGCAAATCCAAGCTCTGGTCGTATGCTCACGCCGTGGCAACCCCTGTCACAAACGCTTTGACGACGAAAGAAAGCGGGCAACGTCTGCATGCCAAGTCGGACAGCCGTTGGTTATATTCTTTTCAGGCTTTCAAGTCTCAAACACTAGCTAGGAAGCACTTGGGTCGGTGTGCCTAGCCCGGATTCAACACGCCACAAGCCTCGTTGCAGAAGGTTGGTTGCTGTCCTATGCACACCAAAAACAGCGCACATCGAGACCAACACACACACGGTTTTGCACGCGCGTCCATTCGTCAATCCGGTCTTCAGCGCAGCAGCGTCGTCGCCTTGTCTCTGGAATTTTTCCGAGCGTAAGAGCTCCGTTGCTGGGAATGGAAATTTTGTTTCAGTCGGAGGTCGAATCAAAGCTGGCCTGCGCAACCAAAATCATCATCGCCGATCCAACCACCTTTGCATGGTTCGATGGACTGGGTATCGGGTTGACACCTACCAATTGAAGGACTTCGGGGCAGCACAAGATAGAAGCTTTCGTCGATTGGGATTGGTGCTAGCAATCTAATATTCGGGTACAAGTACAATCCCGCAGTTGGACAGGATACAATGATCACGTCACGAGCGAGAATACACGTCACGCTGATGACTTTTTGGCAGCCCAAAAAGCCTTGCCGAAAGTCGCAGCAACAATCATTGGGAAGATGATGGTAGCATCGCAATACACCTTGACATTCTTTCCGCCATTTGCGGCCGACTTGATCTTGCCCCAGCTCACTGCTTCGTCTGGTCTCGCGCCCGAGTCCGACCCGTCGAACTCCTGGCCTGTGTTGATGTAGACACTAAAGTCGGCGCCGTTCCTGAACAGCATCGCGTTGGCAATTTGGTGTTTGCACACGCCTCCACCCAGGATGATCATGCCTGCCTTGGGCGCCTTGACCGAAAGATCGTTCAGCCTGCGAATGTCTTTGACCAGGTCGATCGTCAGTCCTGGGTTCTTGTACGAGTGGAAGTAGATCATGTCTCCCAAACTGCCATCCGTGAGCGCGGGGCAAAACACTGGAATCTCGTTCTTGGCCGCCCAGTAAAGGATACTGCCTTCGTCGTCAATCTCCTTGCCTAGCCTTTCAATCACCCGGCTCGGTGACCATGCGTTGGAGACGTCGTCACCCTGTTCAGCGCGCATCGCGTCCAAGATGGGCATCACCCAATCCTCAAACTTGCAGTAGTTGTCATTGGGTACCAGAAGGTTACCGATACGGTTAAGACCTTGCTTGCGGAGCGTGGCACCGTCGAGCGCAAAGTCGCCGAGATAGGTGGGGCCGAGACACTTGATCAGGTCCTCCTCGATTCCGCCAGCTGTTGTGACGAGTGCCGAGACCATCTTGTTCTTCACAAGAAACTTGATCACTTCTCTCAAGCCTGAGGACACAAGATTGGACGTGAATCCGAGGAAGATGCGGCATTGTGTGTTTTGGGCATCCGCCAAGCTCGGCTTGTTTGGGTCGGTGGATGCGACGTACGCGGCATCCTCGGACAGATGCCATTGGCGCATCTCTTCGACGATTTCGATGGCTTTCGAGACTCCGGTTGCCTGAAAGCCCACGTTGGACATGCTCTGGAGCAACGCTAGCAGGTCATTGGGATCTTGGTCTTCAAAGTCGGGACCAACTACTTTTGGTGTGTCGACGGGAAGCGGTTGTGACTGCACGAACACCGCAGCCTGTGCCGAAGCAACAGAGCCAGTGGCACCCTGTGCTGTGGCCGCTTCTGAGCCCGACATGTTCAAGTAATCGCAAGTAGGTGCAAAGATCTAGACGAGTCTTGCGTGCCTCCTAAGGTGGTGGTCTCGAGGCAACACTGGCAACCAGCCGCATGCCTAGAGAGAAAGCCGGAAACGACAGGAAGGGTCGCACAACCCTGACAGCATGAGCCTCGGCAATTCTTAAAAGTTTCGAAAGCATATAATTGCAAAATTCGTCCATGTTAGACCGCGAGTTGGTTTCTCAGCCGAAAATGACGCACGTGTGATTCACAGAGTGGCGTGGGATGCAGGGAGGACGGTGTGTGGTGTGTGGTGTGTGGTGTGTGGTGTGTGATGTGAGGTGTGCGAATGCAGATACGCCGAATAGGCGCTTCCACAATCACACTTGGGCTCGCACTCCTTGTCCACCGGCTCTGATCCCCCCCCATGCTTCTTTGGCTCATCACCAGACTCGTCTCTCTCGATTCGGCCTGCATCCCACATCCCGCCACCTGTCGACTCAGCACTGCTGCGTTTCAGTTGGCGTTGCAAGAGGTCTATTCACCTCATCGGTGCTCTCTTTGCTACCACTCTTTATCTGCAAATCAAGTTCGACGCTACACCCATCATGTCGCACACTTCCTTCTAGGATCAGCAACTGGCACTTGCAGCCACCTCTGTCCCTGAATTACTCCATTGTATCCGACTGACCTTCCCCGGCTTCGCTGATTGCAGCCTACGCCCGGGTTCAGCGCATCGAGTTCGCTCACGTTCACTGGCATCATGTCCTTCGCAAGCTCCCTCGCCGTCAACTTCGGCAGAGTGGCCACCTTTATTCAGGTCCTCTTTTACCTCCCGCTCGCTCTCGACATCGCCGGCCAAGACGCTTTCCTCGCGCTCTCTGCCTCTTTGGCATCGTATTATTTCTTTCTCTCCACCGTCAGGCTTCTCACTCGCCGAACACGTCTAGCTTGGATCGGCCAGACACTCGCCGTGTTTCAGTTCATTGTCATCCCAGCCTGCCTTCTGGTCTGCTTTAATGTCTACTCGCCTCCTTCTGCCACCATATTTCCGCCGCGCACGTCTGACAGCCAGGACGACACCGCCAGCGAGGCCATCAGCAGTCTTTTCTCGCGCACACCCAAACCAATCCCACTAGACGCGCTCCATCGAGACGACTTCCAATCTCTGACTGGCTCCGCTTTCCTCGATCGAGCCGTTTCCGCAGCAGTCGCATTCTTCTTCTGGCTTGCTCGACGCGTCCCAGGCTGGTGGCACACCTTGCTCCGCATCTCGAGCCCTTTCTTCAGCCTGCTCGAAGGCGTCGCGTCGCTCCTGGTCATCCAATCCCTGGCATCCACTTCGAGATGGATCATTGCATCCTCTCTTGCCTCGCCCTCTCCTCGCTACCAGAGAGCCTCTTCAAATGTATCTCCTACAGCTACCGGCGCCGCTTGGATGTCAAATACCTTCATCATGCGATCACTCGCCTCCATCGGCTTTGGTGCAAGCGAAGTGTGGCAGATTTTCTTCCTCCTCGTTTCTGCCACCATCTACGTCACTGCCGCCTTTGCCCTCTACGTCTCCTTCGACGGCGCGACAAAGGACCGTCCTGGTACTGCGGCCGCCATCGCCACTTCCGTCACCTCGACTCTCTGGCTCACCGCCATCGCATTCGCGATCCGTAAGGGCAACGTCATCGAAACCTCTCTCATGTTCGCCTATGTCGTCTTCAACATCTACCAACTCGGTCCCAGCCTCTCCTTCACCCCTGATCCGATCTCGCTCATCCGCAGCTTCAAGGTCAATACTCATGGTCAGGTGTTTGTCGACAAACTTCCGCGCTCGCTCCAAGCCCCGCTCACAAGCAAGATCCTCCAAGCTGTTAGTGGGTTGGTCGAGGTGTTCGCACATTGGCTCGGCCAGTCCGTCGACTTTATTCATGCTGCGGGCGCAGCGCTGCCCAAGTCGGTCATCGTGAGCTTGATCTATCGACTCATGGTGCTGTATGCCGCGAGTCGAATTCTGCCGATGCTCAAGGGCAGTGTGACACCCAGACATAGGGAAGGCGATGGTGTTCATAGCAGAAGAGCTAGCTGGGGTCGCCCACGTGCTGGTGGTATGGATGACGAGAGCGATTGGACCTCGTCTAGCAGCGAATCTTCGGCGACGCTCTCGGGTACAGAGGTGGAAGAGTTGGAAGAGGAGGTGTGGGACCATGAAGAGGGCAGATGGATTCTGCAACGGAGACGACTGCGGAGAAGAAGGAGGAGAAGAACACCGCTTGATGGCGAATTGGAGTCCGAAAGCGGCAGCGGCAGCGGCAGTGGCAGTGGGGGCGAAAGGATGTACTCGGAGGATGATAGCGGCATCGCGTATAACGAAGATGCGACGGGCTTGATAGCGGATGAGTTGAAAGAACCGATGAGTTTGGCGGACAAGCTGAAGTCGCCTCCGCCAGCGCCGGGTGCTCAGCGAACTGCACGCAAGAGGAATGAGAGGCGGGGAAAATCCGGTCGCCGTGGGTCGCTTGCTAGAACCACAGCTAGCATGTCTAGTAAGCAAACCGTTCCGCTTCCACAAGCCGAGCTCGAGGACCCGACTGCCGTTGACGCTCCCTCATCCACCATGGCACGGAAGAGACCCAACCTATCCCGTCCACCCTCTGAATCCAGACGGCACAAACGACCGCGCCCACCACCTGCACCAGCCACACCATCCGCCCACTCCTCCGCACTGAGCGAGGGGGAGGCTGAGGGAGAGGCGTTTACCTCGGCCATTTCGATTCTTGTCTCATACTCGCGATTGATCCTCATCGCGGTGTATAGCCATCTGTTGTTGTTGGACCAGAAAAACCAGATATACTGGCGCTTCCTCACCGTCGGTCTCACACTGTTTTTGTGGGGGCTCGAAATCGTCATCTCCAAAGAAGAGGAGGGGATTGGTGTCGGTGGTGTCGGTGAGTTGGGTGCTGCTGCCGGTAGAGGCTAACATTCACACACACACATGCACAGACAAAAGAAACAAAAGACAACAAAAAAAAGACATGTTTACTGTGATATTCTTCCATGATACCCTGCCAAGTCGCAATCCCAAAACGACGGTTTCGTCCCATTCTACGTAACGTACAAAAGCTTATATCCTCGTAACCAAAATGAATTGCAAGCCGAGATAATCCGGACGGACGAGGTTCAAGCGAGACCGGTGAGACGATCCCAATCGAGCTGCAGACTAAAGTATTCGGACCAGTAATTTGCAAGATCCTTCTGGTTCATTGGAGTTGGACTCGGATCGTGATCCTGACCCGCGAACCCAGTATCTCTCGTGTTTAGAGAAAGGTCTTTGTCGGGGTTTGTGGTGAGGGTGGTGTTGTTGGTGGAGAAAGCAGTGCTGGGGGAGCTGATCGAGCTAGTTTGTCGCTCCGATGCAGATGGTGATGCACTGTTCCTCGACTGACCTTGGGTGGCCGGGAAGTTGGTCGATGGGTCTGGGATGAAAGGGTCGTAGCAGAAGGATTGTTTGGGTGCAGCTGGGGTGTTCTCCTGCTGATCGTAGGTGTTGTTGAATAGCGTCACCAGCGGAACACTTGCAAGCGATCGGGCCAAGGGTGATCCAGACGAGGCAGCCAGTGCGCCGGCGAATAGGCTGGTCGGCTCGGTGAATCCAGCAGCAGATGCGGATTGGCTCGAGGAGAGACTGTTGTGGAGCACAGAGCTGTTGCCCACCATGGCCTGAGAGGTCGAGGCGGGCGACATGAACGATGAGCCAAAGATGGGCGGCAGGAAACCGGATTGTGAATTGAACGCGATGTGCGATGCATCGCCAGCACTATTCGAAGGCGTACTAAGCAGGTGTGACGAGGGGGTCGTCTCTGTCTGCACATCCGCCTGGAATCCACTCGCACTGATTTCCGAAGCCGCCATACCTCCATCAAGCCCGAAGCCGTTCACAGTCGGCGAGCCCGTTCCGACGACCTCGACTCCGCCCTGCGCACTTCTCACCGCCATACTGGCAGCCTCGGGTGTCTCCCTCGCGGCGACTGCCAACTTCCTCAGCACCCTCAAGCCGTGCTTGGCCATCTTCAGCCCCATCCACTTTTCCGGCATTCTGTCGAAAAAGTCGGTCAAGATCGCCAAATCTTCGAGCGCACTCTCGGCGTGCTTGCTCTGCGGGTTAACAAACACAATGTATGCGCCTGCGATCGCAGCTTGGTAGGTGTAGTAAGCGATCTTCCAAAACATGGTCGCTCTCGCTCGTCCGAGCAGATCGATCATAGTTTGTTGGGCACGCGTGATCCGACGAAGGGCCTGGGCACAGATGTGCAACGAAACTTGGTTAAGTTCCCCTACTTTTTGTGGTGGGTCAGAGGTGGTTCCGTTCTTGCTGTTCGAGTCGACATCGGCTTCAACGCCGGGGAAGAGGTTCGAACGATGCAGGGACAGGAGCATGTAAAACACCTCGACGGCGAGATTGCCCGACTGGTGTACCTCCATGAGGCCCTTGGTCTTGATATCAACACCAGCAGCGTGGTAGTTCTGGATCGCCTCTGCTTCAGTTTCGGACCCGAGTAGATCGATGCGGCCCAAATCCGGGCGATAGCGTTCAGGAATGTCCATGTACCACTGCAGCACTTTTCCGGTATAGTCGATAATCTTGGCCTGGCTCCAGCTACGATCCTGGTTCTCGTCGAGGTAGATGCGAGCAAACTGGCTGAACTCGCACTGCAGTGTAGCATATGTAGTTGCGCCGGTTGGATTGGCCATGTTTGTGCCTGGGAAGCGGCAGCTGAAGCGCGTGATACCCAGCGGGCGACCAAAGATACTCGACAGGATCACGTCCTGATGCACTACAGCCCACCAGAGGCGTCTTCGCGTGTCAGCTTCCACGGGGTCCCAGTCGCGCTTGATTTTGTAGGGATCAACGTGGAGTCCAATCGATTGCGCTTGACGGGCAACAGAGCCGAGAAGGGGCCAGAAAGAGGCGGCACGCTCGGTGTTGAGCAAATAGGCGCCGATGAGGAGCTGTGAATGGATGGTCTGCAAAGTTGGAGCAGAGAGGAAGGAGCAGAGGCGAAGCGATTGGTAAGAAGCGGAGAGAAAGAGGTCCGAGACCATAGCTGGGGATCTCGAAGTAGACAACGAGGGCTGCTGTGTGTCTGCGCTGCCAGTTTGACTGGAGGCAGCCTCGCCTGGCGCGGGTGAGGACGCTCTACTAGCCTGTCGACTGGGCTGTTGGGAGGCTTCACCGGCAAGGAAAGCGTCGAGCATCCTGACCTTGCGGTCGACGCCCACGGTGGTGCTTTCCAGATCGCAGTTCTTTCCAAGGGCACAGATCATGAGAAAGACTGCGAGCCAGGGGAGCGAAACTTGTGCTTGCTGCTTGCGCGACATTCTGGAGAAGGTTTTGGCATGGTCGATCGCAGTTGGAATGGTGAGTGCAGGACACATGGCGGAAAAATGGCGAACAAACGAAGCGCAGATGCTGTCGAAGTCTTCGGGTCGCGGGAAGAAGGGAAGCACCTCATCGATGAAAGCGGTGCCAGAGCTCCAGATGGTGGCAAAGGGGAACGTATCACGAGAAGGGTCGAGGACGCTGTTGAAGGCGGACTGCATGTCTCTGCGGGCCATGGTCTCGTGTATGCTTGTGCTGACGTTTGCAGCGTTGGAGCGCGAAGAAGTGACAGTGCTAGCAGCGACCTTTCGAAGGACGCCATCTCCCGATGTACTGTCTCCATAGTACATGTGGGTGCCATTGATGTTCTTGGGCAGATCGAGCTCGTCGTGGTGATTGACATCATGGCTCTTGGAAGTGCGACGTTGGAAGTGAGAGTTGTAAACAGTCGAGGCGGTTGTGCTGTGGGAGATTCTATCAGCGGGGGATGAGGTTTCACTGGCAGACGGATCGCTCAGGCGGGACGAGTCGTTGGTGGATGGGTCCGGTGGGTTGCTGGGTGAGGGCTGGGATGAGGAGGAGGCATGGGAGCGAGGCCCAGACCAGTGGAGGATGCGAGATTTGACAGCGTTCGAATCTGCGTCCTGATGCTGGGGCCCTGCGATCTCGGCTAGCATTTGGAGACCTCGTGCTGCGTGCAGATCGTTCGAGTTTGAGTGAGCACGATAGCGGTCGGCGGATATGGAGGTGTGAGGAGCATGGTAGTGCAGGGAAGATTGAGAATGTGGCGAGACTGGTGCTGGAATTTGCGAGCGGAGAAGTTGGTGAAGACGACGAGTCTCGCTACGAGCCTCTTCTAGCTCCCTCTGCAGCGCAGCTAGCTGCCTGGAATCTTGTGGTGATGTGTCGTCGTCGTCGTCCGAGTCGTCATAGGCTCCTGAACGCTTGGAGGAGCCCGAGGCGGGCTGTTGCGGGAGACGGGGATCATAGCTGCATTCGATGCCCTGGCCTGAACGTGCGCATCGACCACAGGCAGGGCGACCACGATCGCAAGCACGCTTTCCTTTGAGGCAGGGAATGCATGACTTTGGGATACGGAGGCGTTTGCGTTTGGCCGGTTGGCCGTCGTCGTGCGTGGCAGTAGTAATGATGTCGTTTTCTTCGGCCATGCTGGTGTGGCGAGCCGGTGTTTTGTGAGCCAAAGTGTCAACAAGGGATGAGGCTTGAAAAAGGGGTAAACACAAGAATAGCGAGAGAAAAGTCGACGGCAAAGAGAGGTAATGGCGCCGCGAGGATGGAGACTGCACTCTGTCCTGCGGGTACAAGTGCTAGAATGTCGTAGTACGTATAGCTATTGGCGACTATGGCGTAGAGGATGACGGAAGCAGATGGTGGGAGGCGGGAAAGGAGGCGCGTCTGGATGGCGGAGTGTTACCCCGGACAGTCAGCTAGTTGTGAGTCGGGCAGCGGCCCCAGATGGACCGCGCGAAAATAAACTAATAAAAAGCCGAGACGGCACAGCAGCAGCGGCGGCGGCGGCAGTTGCAGCGGTTGTAGCAGACAGGCACAGACAGGCACATGAATCCAAAGCGTTCTCGAGCTACCTCACACGCCACAGCACCATCATTCCGTCCGGGCACTGTTGTGAGGCGCCTAGAACAGTTGCACTAGATGTGTGCAACAGTGGGCCTCATTGAGAGACCATGCGGTGCGGCTCGGAACGGCGATACTTGGAGAGGTTGCAAATGAATGGCGGCAAAGCTTGGTTTTTCCCACGAAATTTGTGCGCAATGCAGCCAGAGACGCATGGCTGTACTGTATGGCGACTGTCCACCGACGCGCGACGCCTTTGAGGTGCCCCCACTTCTGCTACTCTATGCAGCGGCTCCTCGTACAATCCAGTCCGACCACCTGAGCTCGTGCAGACTGTTGAGTGCTCAGGATTCGTAAGAGTACACTACTGTACACCGGATTGTCCCGGAAAGCTCTGGGGAATGGCGCATGGCAGCGGAACTCAGTTTCCGAACGTGCAGCAGCAGTTGCGAAATTACGACGGCCGCGGGCCCAAAAAGTCAAATGTTAGTTCACGCTTTCTAACACTTTGGTTCGCGTCCTTGGTCGCTGGACCCTTTTGTGAGCATTTTTAGCCTGCACCATGCTGCACTCATGACTATCCGCTGACGGGTGGTGAGCTTTCGTCTTGGCAACAGTCATGATTCGTGATTCCATCTGTTGGCCTCCGACCAAATAGTAAACCTTCATTCCCACAGCTGGTTCCAGTCTCTGAGACTTGTGACTGACGGGACTCGCTCCCACCGTTCTACCGTTCTACATGCGAGCTTCAGCAGAGCAGCACGCCTCCTCCACTGGCTCGGCGCGCCAATTTAGCGATCCCCTCCATGCCAGTGCTGCCCACCACGCTGGCTTTGCTGTCGACCAAGCTGTAGGCAAGCATGCCTCTCCTCCTGAGCACGCTCAATCACCATCCAATCAATATGATCTCTCCCATGGCGCACAGCCTCCTTCGCTGTCGCCGACTCCGCGTACCCCTTCCAAGACCGAGAGGAACTGTCCCTCCTCTGGCATTCCGGGTCCGCCACTTTCCGGGCCTAGTTCGATACGACATCTTGTCGACGATGGACTTGCTGCAAACGAACCCATTGCCGGAAAGGCTACCACGTTGACCTCTGCTTCGCCTGTCCGTCAGCGACCTGGTAAAGGTAAAGCAGCGTTGCTAGGAGTTGTCGGTACTGACGACGTCGCGCATTCGTCGCAAAGTACGGTCAACGCATCCCGCTTACGTCCTCCCTCTTTTGCGGAATCCCAATTTGCTACCATCATACGTCGCCAGAGGAAGAGAAGGGTCGTCTCACCAACCAGCAACCTCCAGCCCGAAGGCTTCTCTTCCATCCACGATCTCGAAGCACCCACTCCATTCGACGAGGGGCCTTTTGAACACCAGCAGCCAAGCAAATCGTCTGGTATCGATGATCCCTTCACCTCGGACTCCGGCTGGTCCAACGCTCTCCGTCGCGGCGAGCTCAAAGCTACCTCGGCTCGCGACATCGATGCCCCCACCACCACCCTCGTCTCTGAGCGCCAAGATCCTCTCATGGCCATCCACAGAGCTTGGGAGTTTGCCGGTTGGGGTTCCATCTCGCTTCTCGAGCTTCCAGATGCGCCAATTGACAGTGACAAGACCAGAGATGCTCCCCCTCGGCGTCTTCAGCTCGGTCAATGGAAGGCATCGGCGATTGCAGGCAATGCCGTTACAGGATCCGTGTTTTATGCGCTTCCCGCGGTCATGGCTGTGTCATCGGTCATGTCTCCCATCTCGATCCTCGTCGCCTGTCTGCTGCTCTATCCTTTTCGACCCATTATCTGTGAGCTCGCTTCGGCTCTTTCGGCTAGCAATGCGGGCAACTATTCGTATCTCTCCAACATCTCATCCAAGCTTGTTGCAGTGCTGGCCGCTGCCATCACGCTCCTAGACGCCGTTGCGACAGGCGCTGTCAGCGCCGGCACAGCGAGCGCATACATTGCAGGAGAGACAGCGGTGGATCATGCGCATATCGACGATCGAGTCATCTCAGTGCTTCTCCTCGTTGGCCTCGCTCTGCTCTGCCTCCTCGGCTTACGCGATTCGAGCACGGTGGCCCTCGGCATGTTCCTGCTTCATGTAGCTACGATGGTGATGCTAATCATCGCTGGCATCGTCGCCTGGATTCGGTCCGGCAATGGCCTTCTCCACGAAAATTGGAGTGTCGGCATGGCTGCTATCCGCGCTCCCTCTACAGGCAAAGGGATCGCGAGAGCTGTTTTTGATGGCATCTGCGTTGCTTTTGTCGGACTGACTGGTTTCGAGTGCAGTCCTTCCTACATCAACCAAGTCAAGCCAGGCGAGTTCCCAAAAGCTCTTCGCAACCTTCACCTTATCGTCGTACTCACGGAAGCTCCGCTGATGCTCCTCGTCCTCGCTCTCGTCCCCATGGAAGGCATTCTCGGCGGATCAAACGTCCTTGCGTTGCTAGGACAGGTGGCTGGAAGAGGTGCATGGCTTAAATTGTTTGTCGTCATTGATGCTTGCCTCGTTCTCTGTGGCGGTATCATCACGGGCATCGTCGCCTTCTGCGGCCTGGTGGATGCGCTTTGCGACGACAGGGTGGTGCCTCGGTGGCTGCAACGTCGACTGCCCAAGACAGGTGCCACCTATCCGTCGATCGCCCTCTTTCTTGCACTCACGCTCATCATGAGTGCGACGTGCGGCTTCAGTCTGACAACACTTTCTTCGGTCTTTAGCGTCTCTTTCCTCTGCGTCATGACGCTTTTTGGCATTTCGCTCGTTCTGCTCAAGTACGCGAGGCCTTCGTTGCCCCGCTCTCCTGTTGCCAGCCTAGGCGTGGTCCTGCTCGGCATCGGCATTGGCGTCACGGCCATGGCAGGCAACTTTGCGCTTTCTCCTGTCATCATTGTGCAGACGCTCGTCTACTTTGTCGCCATGGCTGTCGTACTGGTGGCGCTGGCCCGAAGAGTCGACCTGGCGCGCATCCTGGTGTGGCTCGTGGAACAGCAGCGCTCGTCTCGGCTGGGTCGGCTGCCGCTCAAGCTCGAGAAGCAGCTGATCGGCTGGATTCGACGCGAACGCATGCATCCGGTCATCTACTTTGCCAAGTCGGATGACATTTCCGTGCTCGCCAACGCTCTGTACTACATAAAGCAAAACGAGCCCACGTCCAAGTGCAAGCTGGTGCACTGCTACAAGTCGATCGATGAGATCCCCGAACAGCTTGACGAGACGTTCCAGCTGGTCGATGAGATCTTCCCCACGGTGACGGTGGATCTGGTGTTTGTGGAGGCATCCTTCACCCCGCAGGTGGTCCACTCCATCACGGAGCGTCTTGGCATTCCCATCTCTCGTTCCTTCATCTCGTGCCCTAGTGGACGTGGCGCTCTCGTCGGCTCGCAGCATCCACTCTGCGACTACGGCGGCCTCCGCATCATTCTCCCCTAGGCTAGATGCCTGCTGCTTTGCACTCGACGTCTTTGCCGTCCTGTATCGTACAGCTTATTTAGCAATCTTGATATCCTGCTGTAACGCCACAGCAACAAAGTTTCAACTTTTCCCCCTTCAATTCCAGCCTCCACGCCCTGTACTTTGGAAGGAACAGTGCGATGAATGCTGGAAGCCACGCTCAAAGGCAAGCACAGCCTGGGAATCGACGGCGTGGAGCAGTCTGCTGATGCTTGGTTGAGATGGTGGATTTCAGAAACAGAATTCACACTCATACTACAGATTGTGGAGTGTTAGTTGAGTATTCACAGATTCTTTATGAAATGGCGGCGGGATGAAGGATTCTCGGTTGGATGCGGTGTGCGTGTTAAAAACCCAAATGAGGCTCGAGCGGCAAAGGCAAAGCAGGCAGAGGCAACTCAGGCGAGCAAGCCATCAAGCCATCAAGCAATCCAGCAGGCAGGCAATCAAAAATGGCACTCGACACTCTTGGCCGACTCCGCTCTTGGATTCTCGAACCTCCGTTCGCCAGCTTTCCTCATTTTTACCATCTCGGTACATTGCACGAAACCTTTCATCTCAACTAGCGTCACCAACAACAATACGGCCCGATAGCTTTGTACAAGTTTGGCCGTAGCGCAGCATCGGACAGACTCAGTTCGTCCGCCACAGTTCAAGCCCAAGCGCTGTACTCATCGCCAGCACCCCTCTCAACGTGCAAACAGCCGAAAGACGAAACAAAGTCGGCTTCGAGTGCTGCGCATTCCAACTTCATCCTCATTTAGGCAGTCGTTCGCTATCGTGCTGTCCTCCGCCCAACAGCACTTCACAGAGCGCACGGACAACTTGGTCGTTGGTTTGAGCAGCAAAGCTTTTCAGGTCTACGTTGCCGTTGGCAGAGCCAGCAGTCCCGCCCAAAGCTTTTCCCTTTGCTTCGTGACTACCGCAAATGAGGCGCGACTCTGCCTCCCGCTCCTCTCGATCGGCAAAGGTCGGCGTCTGTGATCTGCTCTCACGTCTGGTACCGCTGCCTGATCCAGCCCAACCATCGTCATACCTCGTCACTCCACGAGTAAAGTCGGCTCTGTACAAAAATCTGTTTCGCCACCTTTTCGAGAGTGTCCCATCTCCTGCTGTTTTCATCCCCTGCGATCCCGGCACCAGTGTTCAAGATGCACTCAGCCTAGTCGCATCCTATGATTGGAATCTGTCCCGGGCCCAGATCGAAGAAACGCGCGAGATCGCCTTGGCTCGCAAGAAGGGCAAGCAAGCACAGCGTGCACAATCGCCATGGTCCACCTCCAGCGCATACGACGATGTCGAGGACCCCGATCTCCTCGGTCCCGAGTATTCGGAATCTCGCCGGGGCATGCCGTGCGGCCACCTCTTCCAAAAGGGTGAAGCCATCTACCGCTGCCGAGACTGTGGCCTTGACGACACCTGCGTCCAATGTGCCACATGCTTTGAGGCTTCAATTCACGCAAAAGAGGGTCACGATGTCGTCTTCAGCGTCGCATCTTCTAGCGGCGGCTGCTGTGATTGCGGCGATCCTGAAGCGTGGAAGCAGGACGTCTGCTGCCGTTACCACTCTGAGGCCTCGCCAACCGAAATTGCAGCAAGCAGTGACATGGATCTCGAGGGCGAATCCCAGGAGCGCGCACAGCCATCGTCCTCCATCCCTCAGCCGGCCGGTTCCTCGAGCAAACAAGAAGACGCCGACGGACTCGACCAGATCGATGAGGCCCTGGCGGCACTCCCAGCGCAGCTTCGTGAACCTCTTCTCGATGTCGTGGCCGAGCTCGTCACCCATGTCGTAACTGTCCTCGACCATGCTCCAGAATTCGAGGTTATCCCTGTCTTGCATACGCCAGACTTTGTGTCTCACCTTTCCAGCCTCGAAGAGGGGCTCGTCTCGCAACACTCTAGTCGCACCCCATCCAAGCGCAAGAGTAGCACCACAGGTCCCCACGATAGCGACGAGGAGATGAGTGACATCGAAGTCGAGAACCTCGTTGGAGACAGCATCGACGACGAAGACGATGGTCTCAACACAGATCGCACAGCTTGGGGCTCGCGCGCTCGTAGAGGCAGTCGCTCAGGCCCAGACGGCAAGAACGTCGGGGAAGGCAGTAGCTGGCGATCGGCACCCCGTTCATTCGACTATCGGCCCAGCAACGCGTCCGAAAACCTCATGGCGGCGAGCGAGATGCTCTACGCCAATCAGACTACCTCGGCTTCTGCGTCGCGCAGGAAATCAAGCTTGGACACGGGAAAGTCGCAATCTGCACCTGACGCTTCCAACAGCAACCGTCAATACTCTGTGCTGTTGTGGAATGATGAAAAGCACAGCTTTAGCCAGGTCATCGACATTGTCAAAGATGCCATTGGATGCTCCGAGACTGAGGCGAAAGGCGTTGCAGAGCGTGTTGACAAGCACGGCAGGGACATCGTTAAGGTCGAGGCAGACTTGCGTCGGCTCTACCAGATTGCACGAGTCTTGCACTCCATCGATCTTACAGTGACGATCCGACCCGCCTTTGACGTCTTTGCAGAAGAGGTGATTCAGATCGTTATCAACTTCCTCATGGACTTGTCCAACTGCAACCTCTATCTTCCCTCTTCGCAGGATGCAACCTCATTGAGCTCCTGGCTCGGACAACCACTCAAGCCCGAGGCCGCTGCGTTCAAGCACATTGTTGCCCGCAGCTTCTTTGCCCCCTTCCATCCTCTCAAGCCCGTCGAGGCTGGCTCCATGAGTCCCGACTTCTTCGATCCTCGCTATCTTACCAACTACGAGGGCCTGCTGCTGATGGACTGTAAGTTGTGGAAGTCGGCCCGCATCGACATCAAGGCGCTCCTCATGTCTCTCATCGCCCGCCGTGAGATCAAGAAGGAGATCTCACTGCGCTTTACCAAAATCTATCCAAAGCTGGTTGAGACCTTCATGTTGCGGGACCGCGAACAGGAGTATTCTATCTGCTTTTTGACAGTGCAACTCTTCAGCGTGCCCTCCATTGCAACCATGTTAGTTGACAAGGCGAACTTCCTCTCCAAGCTCCTCTTGCTGCTCCAGTCCATTTTCGCTGGCTCCTTGTCCAATGAAAAAATGGACCTTGTCCTCCCGCCCCCGACGCCTCCATACAACCAGGCCGATGTTCATCTCATGTACCTCCGTCAATCGCGCATCTACCACATCTTTTACGACATCCGTTATCTGCTTGCCTCTGAAGGCGTGCAGAAGCACATTGCGAACGGAGGACACGGCCACATTGACTCTTTCCTCAAGTGTCTCTCCCTCTTCCAGGCGATTCATCCTTCGAGACGTGCTGTCTCTGCGCATGTCGAGTTCGAGAGCGAGATGTGGATCCCCGTCTTCCACATCAGCTCGCATCTCGGCAAAGCCGCCAAGATGTTTGGTGAGGCCTTTGCGTATGCATCACCGCAACATCTCGTCGAAGCAATCACCGACACCGTCAAAGCCATCTGCCGGAGCAGTGTAACATTGTCTAATGCAATCTTGGAGCCGTATCCGCGAACCGTCTTCCACGATGCCTGCTACACCATCGGCGCCGATGCTGGGACCAAGACCATGCCTGTGGTTCATTTTGCGGTCGAGTCCCAACCCGTCAGCTTCCATCATCCAATGCACTGGCTCCTGGCCGAGCTCATCAGGCAGATCCCAGTCGTCGGGCATGACGCTTTGCAACAATGGTCTGGCAACGAACGACTCGACGACATAATCCAGTCCAAAGTCGATGAAAAGAATCTGCTGATCGCCCTCGACTATCCGCTGCGAGTATGTGTCAAACTCGCACAGATTCGATGCAACATGTGGGTGCGAAACGGTTTCGTAATCCGGTCACAGGCGCATCACTACCGCGATAACTCGATGCGTGGCATCATGTACGACCAGGATCTACTCCTAGTTCAGGCTGGCTTTGCTTTGCTTGACACAGACCGCTTCCTTCTCACTATGCTTGATCGCTTCCGCCTTTTATCTTGGTTCAATCAGACCCCCACGCAAGGCGACAAACCCTACGATGCGGTACAAGGTGTCTTCCTGGCCGAAGAGTTCCTCTTCCTCATCACCACTTGTCTCTCCGAGATGTCCTCTGTATGCGCCTGGCCCTTCGAGGCACAGATCCGACGCGAGGTGATCCATTTCCTCGCGCTTGGTCAAGGTACCTTCACAGATGTCACCAAGAACATTCCTGAGAAGTTCACCGACCATGCCGCCTTTGAGCGAGTCCTGTCGCAGATCTCTACCTTCCGCGCCCCCGACGGCACGCATGATTTCGGGATCTTTGAGCTCAAAGACGAGTGCTACGCCGAAATCCAGCCTTTCTTCTATCACTACACGCGAAATCAGCGAGAAAAGGTGGAGGAGGTGCTCCGCAACCGTCATAAGAAGCGTCTGGCTCAGAGCAGCGGTCGCGCTGCTGCTTCGATCAAGGATGAAGAGCTGCCTCCGCTGGTACCAAATCCTACGCTGCATCAGCTTCGAGGCACTTTGTTCGGCCGCTTTCCCCAGGTCCTCTCCAACGACGTGCTCGTCTCGCTCGTGTTTAAGGCCTTGGATAATACCCGAGCGCTGTACACGTATGCGCCAGACATGCTTGTTGATGCTGCACTGCAGATCATCATGATCGGCTTGGTCGATTCCGCGGATAGCTTTGCGGACAAGGCGGCAACGTTGCAGGTCTCAAAGCTTGAGGCTGCCGACAACGAGGGCGAGGAGACTGACAAGGTGTCGTCGCCCGAATGCACTCTTGTCGAAATGCTGTGCCGCATCGAACTCCTCGAGAAATTCAAGCCATTCAAAAACAAGATTACTTGGTGTCTCGAGAAACTGGCCTTGCACAGCGAACATGCACGCAAGGTCGTTCAGGAGCACTTTTCCGCCACTGGACGCGGCGCTGTTTCTGCTGGTGGAGCAGGAGCGACGTCAAGCGGAGTTTCCAAACAGAAGAGCGCCGAGGAGGCCCGAAGAGCAGCGGCAAAAGCGCGTCAGGCCTCCATCATGCAGAAGTTCTCGGCGCAGCAGAAGAGTCTGTTGGACCAGCTCGGCGCCGAGGATGATGATGAGGACGAGGATGATGAAGGCGAGGTTGACGCAGCCACTTCTTCTGTTGGTTTGGAAGCAAAAGCACCAAAGAAGAGCTGGGGTAGTTGCATTCTCTGTCAAGAAAATTTGGGATCTGACAAGGCTTTTGGCAGCCTTGCTCACATTCAACACAGCAGGATGATGCGCATGACCCCGAAGCAGGATGCGCCCAGCTTGCAGCAAGCCCTGGAGGCATCGCTCACCATGGACCGCAGCAGCATCGATGGGAAGCGCGTCCAAGGTACAGCGCCCATGGGTCGAGCTGGCTTGCCTCAGAGCCATGGCCGCAAGGGAAGACAAGGTCCCGCCTACGGTAGCTTCCCCCAAGAAGACCACCGATTCGGGTTCTTCGCTTCGACGTGCGGTCATCTCATGCATCTGCACTGTTTCGAGACGTATTGCAGAAGTGTGGAGCAACGTCACACGCAGCAGATCGCGCGCAACCACCCGGAAGATCTACAGCGCTCCGAATTCATCTGCCCGCTGTGCAAAAGTCTGGGAAATGTAATCTTACCGGTAGCTGATGTTGCTTCTTCAGGAACAGACTCCAGAGCCTCTGTCAGCAACATCTTCACGTCATTCGAATCGGTACCTTCGGATGTCACACCGCTGCAGGACTGGATCCGCAAGATCAATATCGACATCCTGAAGCACTCGTCCAAGACCAATGTTGCTGACTATCAGGAGACCGATCACGGCAGTGGTGCATTCTTGCCATTCTTTGTCGACCATACTCAGAACTCGCAGCAGATGCTTCTGGAGGCTGCCGACGTCGACCGCTCCACTGCACAGATGATCGATCGACTGATGAATGTGCTCAAGCCAATGTCTAACGAGACCAAGGCGGCGAGGGAGAAGCTGCAGCAGTATACGATCCTTGCACCTCAGGGACACAAGATGTATATTCCAGAAGAGTTGGTGGCCTACACGATCGCTATGCTCGAAGTTTCGCAAAGAGGCATGACGCCATCGCCCTCCACCGACTGTAATGTGCCGGTGCAGCAGCGTTCGGTAGCCGATGCACTCAACGATTCGACCATCGATCTGTTGCGATCCTTGATCCACTGCCTGCGCATCTCCACTTTGACGTTCCACGAAGGATCCAATGGGCCTGATATTATTCGTCGGGGATTACTCAAGCGGCTATTGCCGCATTGGGGCGGCGATGATGCGGTTCGCTCGCCACTGCTGCTTCGCGATCCCATGACCATCCTGATAGAGGCTGCTGTGGTGGCACCCGAGTCGTTCACGCAGTGCACGTCGCTCATGTACTACGTGTGCCTAGTGCAGACCGTATTTGGTCTGGCACAGCCTTTGGTCTGGCCACAGGTGTACCGTCACATGGGTAACCTCTTTGGGCCGGCATCGGCGCCTCGACCCGGGGCGGGTCTCAAGGCGGATCAGATCAGAAAAGAGGATGTCCACGAGGCGCGCATGGTCTTGCCTGATGTACGCTGGACCGTCGCCAACATTATCGGGTTCATCGGCTACGCAAGAGGCAACATCACGCTCGGATTCGACAACCTTGACGACGACACGTTGGCAAAGATGATCTGTAGCTACACACTGCCCTTCCTGCGCCGTGCTGCGATTCTGCGCCGCGTGTTCGGAGTTTCTTCGCCCCGCAACGGAGCATCCAGGCAGGATGCGATGGATGTGGCCGAAGGAAGCCCAGGCGAATACAGCAGACTGATGGCTGAGTTGCAAATTCCGCCGCCATCGATCGCGTTGCCTGTGCGCGCCGAGAAGCAGACACCTATGGCGAGCCTGGTGGAAGGCTGGATCAAGCATGCCTACGTGCCGCTGGCTTCGATCTTCCGTCCGCTTCCCATCCAGCCTGCGCCGTTGGGAAACTTGTTGTTTGGCGGCCAAGCGTCTAACTCGGTAGGGCAAGATCGACCTTCTTCGGCCGCCGCAGCTGCGAGCAGCGCATCTGGGAGTGCATCCCTGGCTGGTGGTACACTGAGTCGTTCGTCCGCCGGGAACCACTCACTCACCTCGTCCTATCTGCAAGCAGCCGAGTCGCACCCGTTACTGCTGCTCGAGCATCCCCACGTTTACGAGCTTGCCAAACTCCCCGCTGACCTCGCCACTTTGCTGCAAGACACGCGTCGTCGTACCTGCAAAAAGTGCGGCAACGTTCCACCCGAACCTGCGCTGTGTCTGCTTTGCGGTGAAGTGGTCTGTCTACAATCTTTCTGTTGTCAATCCGAGGGCGACGGTGAACGGGGCGAGTGCAACCAACACATGGACGTCTGCGGAGGCGCAGTAGGCGCGTATTTCAAAATCAAGAGCAATCTTGTGCTGCTTCTGTACCAAGGAAATGGAGCTTTCCACTTCCTCTCGCCGTACCTCGACAGTCACGGTGAGATCGATGTCGGCCTCAGGAAGGGTAGACCGCAAAAGTTGCATCAGCAGAGGTACGACGAGTTGCGCAAACAGATTTGGGCTCATGGCATCGCCAACATCGTCGCGAGGAAGATTGAGGCGGCGATGGATACGGGTGGATGGCAGACTTTCTAAACGCAGCTTTGCGATAGTTGGTCAATTGTGAATTTGCTGGAATGCAGGTTACTCGTGCACGAAACATGATGGTATAGTATGAGAGTGGGTGGGAAATTTGTGTGGCGTTGGGGTTTGTTTTGGTGTGAGAAGTTCGTCCAGTCCGATGAGCGCGGAGGTGAGTGCAGCGTGTTCCTGGTACGCATGCTGAATGGCGGCTCTTTCGATGTTAGTTGCGTCGGAATCCGGTTGAAGCAGATCCAACCCCTCCTCGAGACGGTCTGTGATGTAGAACGACTTGAGGCGATATTGGCAGAAGGAGCGGAGGGTTTGCAACGTCGACTGCACCATGCTGTTGTTCTGTGACGCTGCGGAGGAAAATATCGCACCAAGGTCGAGGTGTGAATGGCTCTTTCGAGGGTAATATTGGAGATGATGGATGAGAAAGATGAGAGAATAGAGGACGAGACTTGTGCGACCGATAGAGTTGACAAACAGCGGGTTGATCATGTCCCTGTCGACCAGATCTTCGTCTACTTGATCCGGATTCGAGGGCGGAGACTTGTGGAATAGCGGGCAGAATGCGGACGAAAGCCAGTTTGGCGATGGCACCAGAGGTTCGAGTCGGTATAGAGCATCCATTGCGTTTTTTTCAGAATCGAGCCGGGCGTCCAGAATCTCTTGGTCTTCATTATCCTCTTCGCTGTCTTGTTCAGATTTGGGAAAATGGGCGGCAACGAGGGAGAGCGCTTTGTGAAACACATCCTCCACATCACTGACTCGCTTGAAGGTGGACGAAGGATGAGAAATGAACGCCTTGAAAAAGGTGCTCCTTTCAGATGGAAACCGGAGGTCGAGGGTGAAGCGTTCCATGTCGGTTTCGGTGTCGAGACAGAATCCGTAGCGTGTGAGCAGCAGTGCGTTGCTGAGAGGGCCATAGGTGTTATAGATCTCCTCGCCTGCACTGATGGCGCTCAACGTGCGCATATCGAGCGTGTCCGCATAAGCGTCTTCTTGCTCGTCTTGGCCGTTCTCATCCGCCTCGCTTTCACTTTCGTCGTTCCTTTCCACACCCTCGTATGTCTCTTCCGACTCCTCCCCTTCCGGACTGACTTGGTCTGCAGCTCGAGACACTTTTTCCCTGTCAGTGATCCCAAATCTGCATTCGTCCTCCTCGTGTCCAGTCAAAAATGCGATGCCGCAGATCTCACACACGTGCTGATCGGATTCAAACTGAACGGTATGCACCTCTGCATGGTTGAACAAATCGGCGACAGGAACCAACCCGACGCCGTGGTGGGTATCGATGATAAAGTCTCTCGAAGAGACATGGGTATACGCAGTGAGGAACGCGCTCTCGAGTCCATCCAAGTGCTCTCGTTGGGTTCTGTCAAAGAGCTTGCTGCGGGAGAGGATGGGGATGCCGATGGTGTAAAAATAGTCGAGTGCTTTCTGCTTGCTCATGCCGTAATCGTGGTCATACGGCCACGCGACGGAGGCGGAGGAGGATGCGAGTAAAGAGTATGCTGCTCGTCGGTCGATCCTATCCGCTTCTGTTCCAAGGATCCATCGCCAATGGTCGGAGTGTTGGGTTTCAGGATTTCGTAAAAAGGGTAGGGGCACAAGTAGGCGAGGGAGGATTGAAAGAAAAGCTTGAAAGCGTGATTTGGGACCCAGACACCGTTCATACAGTAGACAGAGAGCGAGTTCGAGCCCGACGGTTTCGTGAGATTGGCTCAACCATTTTCCTTTGAGCAGTGGAGATAACGCGGAAGTTTTTCGCGAGAGAACGGCAGTTTTGGGGATGGTAGCGATAAGGGTGTCAGCAGGGATGGGGGTCGAGGCGTGGCAGGAGATGCTCCATGAGACAGTATTGCCAGAGTAGCACAGCTCCAGACAAGGTTGGATATGAACCCCCTGTGATTTGCACCACGAAAGAAAGTGTTTGAGAGGCGCAGGCTGAGAAGGTCTGGTCGAGGCTTGGGCTGGGTCTGGGGAGCATGAGGTGGCTGGTGTGCTGCTGCGAAGGGAGACAAGGGAGGCAAGGGAGGCGGAAGAGGCGGAAGAGCTGCGGCTCGTTGGCGGATCGGCGTGAGATTGCAATTTGCGACGCTTAGATGGCTGCAGAGGGGATGAAGAGGTGCTTGAGTGTAGCATGGCTAGGGCCATCCATCAGGCTAAGCCGCGCTGGTGGTATGACTGCGACTGCCGTCTTGGTAAGATGGACGAGAGCGCAGGCGGAAACGCGTCCAGGGTCCAGCACGACACCAACGCGAGTCTGTGGACGCTTGCTTTTTTGTTCTCCACACCAACACTCAAACCTTTCGTCGTGATGCATGATGCCCGATTCATCGGCATCAGGAGGAAGCTGACGATCGATGCACCATGAGGACGCCAAGTGTCGTCCTCATCTTGTCTTCAGTTGACGGGGCTCAAATATTTTGATCGCTATGTAAGACGGACAGGAAGTGGAGCACGGAGTCTGAGCAACACCATCGTGGCTATCATGAAGCAGGAGAAAGGTTCACCTTTGCACGATTGCAAGCTCATTTTGCCGTTCTCAAGCATGGCGTCGGCGGTAAAGCCAGCCTTCGAGCTCCGGCTGTGGTACCTATCAGCAGTGCCGAGTAGATGCGCTGCGGAAGCACAATTTGCGAATTGCACTTTTGCGATGATTGGGCTTAGCGTGGTCACCAGATTGCACCATAGTCGCAGCTGCCTGATATCAGGCTTAACCCTGATTCGCTGTAGAAGCCTTTCTTCTCACTCACCACGATGAGATTGTGTGCGATCGTGTCGGGCGCATGTTTCCACGTAGCGGGGGCGCTAAAGCAGGTCGAGACCCGCCTTTATCAGAAGATTTGGGAAAGAGCGTTGGACCCAGGAAACACCGCCGTTCCGAAGCGAGGTGTTGCATAGACCCGTATGCAACTTTTTGGCGCTAAAAAGGCCACATAAAGTTGCGGAAGATCGACTTCCGCTCAAGCGACAAAGGAACGTTCCCGGTTAGGAGACCAAACTCGTGGGGATGCAATGTGATGGTGTGTGCTACAGCTGGCATGAAGCATGAAACGCGGAAAGATGGTCGCTGGTGGTCTCATGCTCTGTCTACATTGCGCGGCTCAGCAGGGCATCGACAACGGATCAACTCGAGCTTCGTGCAGCCGCATTTCCTGAGTGGAGAAAGGGGATTAGAAGGTGTTGCACTCCGACCTCCTGTTGGTGGCAGCGGCGGACTCAGAAAGCTGCAGATGCTTCTGACTCTGGCCCAGATTCATATCTCGCCCTCCACTCCGTATGCCGATGAACGGCGGCAGTAGCGACCAAGAGTAGCTGCCCATCGGCACTGCTTTCACGACTGTAGGCATGGTGACAAGCCACAGTATGTCGATCTCGCTTGCCACGAGCTTCCGCGCTGCCGCCGGCGTCGATGTGCAGAATTCACAAGAGCATCACCTCGGCCAAGGGTCGGACCTTCAAAGCCGAATGGACCGTCAAGACCTAACCCAACACTGGGATTTACCTGAATCCTACACCCTGTCATCCGCACTGCTTGCTTCCGAAGCATGGCGGTGGGACACTTTGCGTGATGATAAGAGGTGATCACGAGACCTCATTTGCTGCTCGTCTCCGAAGCCTTGACCGTTGTTACGTACGACCCAGCTTCTGGAATGCTGTTCGAGGCTACACCGGGAGTTGGAGCGCAAGAAGGCCCTGATCACAAAATCGGGCGTGGTCATTGAAAGTTGCCGATCTGGATGCATGCCAAACTTGATCCGTGCACGCGCCCTGGCTGCGCGAAATCACAATTGGCCGAGCACTTTGTTCGCGAGTCACACCAGAAAACAACACTCGAGGCGGCGGCTGGAGCAATCATCAATCATGAATCTGTTGTTCACCATTCACAATTATCACGCCAACTCCTCCAATTCATCGCACTTCTGTGAGTTTCATCCCAACAAGCAAGCTGCTTTCAGTCTCACAGCCGGTGAAACCAGCTTGGACGCTGCAGGCCTGTGCAAGAATACCATCCTACAAGTCGTCTCTGAAGATGATCTGTGCGCCAGCGTCACTGCTTGGTCGGGCTGTCGGAGCGTCACGAGTGTCGCTCGCTGGACTCCATCGGCAAAGCGCTCAACAACTAACTCCAAGAGTGCTGCCTTGGGCTATTGCCGTCCGTCGCCTGTCCAGCTCTGCATCTGTAGCAACCATGTCGACTCCTTACAAGGTCATCCACACCACAGAGGCACCCGGTGCCGTTGCGCCCTACTCGCAGGCCGTGGTTCACAATGGCGTCGCTTACGTCTCGGGCTGCATCCCCTTCACCCCTGAAATGAAGCTCGTCGAGGGCGGGATCGAGGAGCAGACCGAGCAGGCGCTCAACAACCTTTTCGCCGTCGTCAAGGCTGCTGGCTCTGAACCATCGGTAAGTTGTCTTGGTCTTGAGCAGGCTTCGCTGCAAATGCGTATCCACTCGGCTACGCTGGCTGACAGACAGAATCGCTCCCTTTTGTTCAAATGCATTGATTCAGCACATCCTCAAGTGCACCATCTTCATGAAGGACATGAACAACTTTGAGAAGATCAACGTGAGTGCAGATGACGCCAAACATGCAAAGACACGTCGTGTGCTGTACTAACCTGTCTGAACCTGTTCCATTGATGTGGTGCGTTTCTGGACCGATCCGGTACAGGCTATCTACGAGAAGGTATGATCGATTGCAACAAGGCTTGCATTTGTTCCGAGAGTGAGGCCACAAGCTGACCATGTTCTGGACGTGCGGGGGTTTTTTTCCCTTTTTTTGTTCCGTCTCTGTGTTTCTAGCGATTCGCTCCTTACAAGCCCGCACGATCTGCCGTCGAAGTCGCCCGTCTTCCCAAGGACGTTGGCGTCGAGATCGAGTGCATCGCTGCGGTCAAGCCCAACCTCTAAATTTGATGCTGTCTGCTGTGTAACTCAAGAAGCTCTCGATATCACGAATCAGAGTATCGTTGTTTGAGAAGTAGATTGCAAGCCAGATCTTCCATGCAGTCAGCGGGAATACTTGCGAAAAGAGAGAATCCGCAATGCATCCTCAGAGTGCAGTGTCATCAAAGATCAGAGTCGCATGATTGGTGCAAATGAAACGCACTCACAACACAACTGCCATGATCAGCCGTTTGCATCGGCTGCACGATAGCTTAGGAACCAAGTAAAACTTTGAGATTGGCGAACGGAACACAGCACGCCGATACCTGGGTCGCGCTCTGAGTACAACTGACAAGCTTCGCAGCGAGAGCGGAGGGCAATGAGAGACTGGATACAAGGTAGCAGTGTAGTGCACAAGTGGCCGTGGTAAGGCCGATTCAGTGTCTCACGCTGGAAGCGCTGTTAGCTTGTTCTGTGCTGTCAAACGCTTTTCAGTACTCGGCTGGACTTTCCAGACCATCCGAGACGCACTCTAGTGAGAGAAGACAGAACATAGGCTACGAGCAGCAATCTCGGAAGACGGTCACCAGCCCGGTCTATGGTTCGGCACCACAGCTTCAGTGTCTGTGCTCTGTGCTGTATCCTTGGAACTGAGCGAATTTCGCCAGCATCTCCTCCTAGGCGGGCTGCCGAGCTGGCTGCGAGCAAAGCAAACTATTTTGGAAGACACGGTTGCTCAGGCCATTTTGCGCCAGACAAGCTCGACGGCGAGATAGAAAACTTGGAACTGTTGAAAAGTGTGAACTGGCAATGGGGCTACCGTTACCAGTTCTTGGTTTAGAGGTGAAGGTAAATTGCTGATCAGTTAAGGCAAGAGGGTTAGCTATGCCGTCTATGCCTTCCCTATAACAGAGGGGCTTAGAGAGCTAAGTCTGAGGATGTTTCAGCTTAGATACACTTGTTACGGGTAGCACACAGCTCCAGTGCCTAAAGACGCGAAATTGAGGTTAAGAGTATTGGAAGGAGTGAACCGGCAATGGGGCTACCGCTACCGGTTCTTGGTCCAGAGGTGAAGGTAAACCGTTGATCAGCTAAGGCAAGATGGTTAGCTAGTCCGTCTGTGCCTTCTCTATTTCAGAAGGGCTTGTAGAGCTAAGTCTGAGGATATTTCAGCTTAGATACACTCCGTATGTAGAGGATATATCAGTGGGTTGCAGTAGGGATTGAGGAGCAATTACCAACGTAGGCAACCTTGCTCTTGTGACAGGAAAGGGGTAAAGAGAATAGGAAGAGTACAGACTTTGCTCACACCCGCACGACCATCATCAATAAAACCCTTCAACTCATATTGCCGTCGTCTCGCGCAACTCCCTCGGCCACCTTCCTTATTGGGCCTTGGCCTCCAGAGCTTGATCAACCAGATTGCGCTGTGACAGCTGGCCTGTTCGGCAAAACAAACCCAGATACAGAATAGGCAAGCCAGACACAGATGCTCGGCTGCTAGCAAACGAATTCGGTCGAGATGCGTTGACTGTCCGGCGGAAGCCAAGTTGACCGTGGTTGCCTGAGCAGACGCAGGCCGCCGTCTGACCTTTGCCACCGGCATAATCCCGGCGAACGCGCTTGGCACAGTTAATGCACCAATTTGCCATGCGAGCTTCTTGAACCTTCCATGTTGCTGGTCACGCTTCATGGTTACGACTACGAAGCAGACAGACAGTTGCACACGTTTTAGCACACTTTCGCACACATGCATTTTCGGGAATCTGAGCAACTTGCGCTGTTGGGCGATTGTGAGCAATTCAGCTCACCCTTGTCAGAATCAAAGCGCCACCAACCGTTTTTTTTATTTCGGTTTGCTTCAACCAAGCATGACAGATAACCATGATCATTGAGCCTTGAACCTTGAGCACAACGTGATCAGAAACGATAAATAGGATTCGATAGCGCTGGAGACATCGGTGACGAAGGAGCAGAGCAGCTGAGAGAAACGAAGAGGCCAGACGAAACGACGGCAGCGCAAGCGCGCCAAGACTCGTTTGCCAAAAAGCAGTCCGGCTTTCCCCACAGTCGGCGTCAGGCGTCCGAGGCCCCAGCGAATCTTTCAATTATGTTTGGCTCAGCACAGGGGAAAACGACCTTCTAGCTCTGCAACAGAACGCTTCCAGAGGGGTAAGCGCAGATCTTTCCATCCTTGTGAGAACGCTTTATCGGCCCATGAGCGTGTCCAAAAGCATGACAAAGCTCGTTGAATGTCTCGTCAGCCAACTTGAAACGGGTCTAGCACGCCATGTTTCGACTCAGCCTGCAACGTGCGCGAGTCTGTACGGGTAGCCTCGCAAAACTCAAGTGTACACGATCCACTGCACAGTGCGGAAAACGTTCCGCCGAGTGGTTCCATTGCCGCACTGCAGCCGGCGGACGCTGCTGGGTGTGTTCACAACTGTACAAAGCTGCCCAAGCGGGGCTTAAAAGCTCTTGCTTCAACGATGGTGTTGAAGAGAAAGCGTTGGATGCATCGGGTCGCTGAGTAAGAGCTTCGATGATACACTCACATGTTCGGCAGGTGTAGCTTCGTTCATGATGTCAACAACGGGCCTGATGGTACATTAGCGTCGTTCTTGTGCAAATCTGGGACACGATCCAGGACATGTTCAAAATTAGAAAAGTCATGTGCAAAGCCCAACAGCGGAGAAGCAAAACCTCTGTCGCTCAGAACGGCGGTTGCTCGAGCCGTAGGTCTCTGATGCAGGCGACGGAACACCGTGCGCCGTTTACCCGTGGCTCCTTATCGCCATCTCGAGCTTGACAATCAAATCAGATGACTGTGAACAGAGCCAGCCAATTGCAATGGCTGTGCGCATCCGGATCGCCCGCAGAATGGCGCAAGATTAGCAGCAACAAGTGTTGATCTCGAGCGTTGCAATCGCCACAGCTGGGTGCGGAAAGTGACGTGAATGCGCTCGACGAGTTGTGTAGCTGGATGCCAACACAGCTGGATGCCAACACAGCTGCAGGCCAACACAGCTGCAGATAAACCATACTTTTAGTTCGATGCTAATTCAACTCCGACACGTCCAGAAAGCGATGCAACGGCTCCAAAGCCGCACTGTCGCTGTCAATCGCAGCCTACCCCGGCTTGACCCCCTCCGAACGCTAGCAAGGTTCAAGGCCAGCCATCCGCCGCCACCCGAGTTATCAATGCATGATGCCAATTACGTCGCTCTGGCTCTGTACCAGCAGAATGTGATGTCTCTCCTCCGTTGTCCAACAATGCCGTGATTCGACTCGGCAAGGCCAATCTTCGTAAGAGTAGTCGTCGTCGTATTCGCCGTGATTCATGCCAGACCGTCCAGACCTCCACACCCAGCCAAGCTTGCTCGGTCCCACCTGCTGGTGGCATCTTCGGAGAGTGCTTCGCTCCGCCGACGGTAGCGGCGGCCGAAGCAGCCGCTTTGCCAGTCCTCGGATGTACAATTTCTTGAGACCTTGGTAACCGAGCCAACCCATTTCGCCTATTTTCAGACCCTGCTCTCTGACTCGCTTGGTCCGCCTGTCTAACGCTAGACCACAATCTTTCTTCTCACCTCGCCTGTGCTCCTCCGCTCACAACTTAGGCTGCCCTGTTCTTGCCACTGATGGATAGCAGCCATTCGGTGCACACGCTTCCGATGCCTGATTGGGTCTAGTTTCACTCTGTACTCCAGGGCATCAAGCGCTATGACACAAACCCTTAGAGCATCCTTTGTTCACCTGTGCCACTGATAGCACCCTGTACGTCGGAGACGTGCTTCGAAGCTATCACATCACCTATTGGACGCAACAGCATCAACGGGTATAAAGACTGACCAGATCATGCTCCTCCCCAACCAGTCGCTCATCTCACCAATTCATCCCCTTTCCCCTCACTGCACCTCCATCCTACTAAGCTCTCCATAGAATCATACCCCCTCGCCTCACCCAACGGACATTCTAAATGCAGCTCAAGCTTTCCTTCGTTGCCGGCCTCATCGCCACCTCGGCGCTCGCCGTCGCCGCTCCCGTCGAGCAGCAGGAACGTGGTCTCAACATCGACATTGAGAAGCGATCCAGCCTCAAGATTACTGGTACTGACCAGATCGACTGGTCCAAGGTCGACGCACACATTAACAACCTGCGTGCCAAGTACGCCAAGAGCCTCGCCAACTTCGAAAAGAACACCGGAAAGGTCCACCCTTCCAAGCGAGACCTCCCCGAGGAGTTTGCCAAGCGCGCCACCGGCTCTGTCTCTCTCACCGACCAGCAGGGTGGTGAGCTCTGGACTGGAACCATGGCTTACGGCACCCCTGCTCAGAGCTTTCCCATTGACTTTGACACTGGCTCCTCTGACACCCTTGTCAACCCTGGTGCTTACAACCCCTGGGCTTCTTCCACCTCCCAAACCAACGGCGACACCTTCTCGACTGCCTACGGTGACGGCACTACTGCCCAGGGTACCATCTACACCGACACCGTCCACATCGGAGGACTGAGCGCCACCAACACTGCCATTGGTGTTTCCAATCAGCAGTTCCTCGACCCTTCCCAGGGTGCCCAGGGTATCTCGGGTATGGCCTTCCCCCAGCTTTCTGCTTTCGGCTCCAATTACCCGCCCTACTTCTACAGCCTCAAGAACGCTGGCGCCGTTTCGTCCGGTGTTTTCCAGTTCGACCTGCGAACTTCGGGCTCGTCACTCTTCCTTGGTGGCACAAATTCGGCCAAGTACTCGAGCACCCCTCGGTACGTGAGCGTCGACTCTAACAGCGGCTTCTGGCAGGTGCCCGCTACGGTCAATGGCCAGAGCATCCAGTCGATCGTCGACACCGGCACAACCATCATTGTTGCCCCCACCAACCAGGCACAGACTCTATTCAACCAGCTTGGCTTGCCCACCTTCACCCAGGATGGCACCACCTACGCATACTACAACTGCAACTCGCCACCCAAGGTCACCTTCAAGTACGGCGGTTACACCAAGACGCTCTCTGCTGCCACCACTTCGTTCGGTACAACCAACAACGGCCAGTGTGTCCTTTCGGTTGCGGGTACAGACCTTGGTCTCAACGCTTGGGTCACTGGTGACTCGTGGCTCCAGAACACGGTTGCCATCTTTGACACTGACAACAACCGTGTCGGCTTCGCCAACAAGGCCTAAGCCCCACGAAAAGTAAAAAGATAAATACGCAACCGTCCCCAACTCAAAGCTTTACACACATACCTATGTACCTGGCACGCACGACCGGAGAGGAAAACATCCCCACGTTCCTGCTCGCAGCCTCTTTTGTTGTTGGCATTCATATACTACTCATGACACTTGAATGAATGCAGATTTTGATAGCTCTTTTTCACTATGATCTGCTTGTCATTTGGGCTCTAGACGCCTCATTTTGTTATTGATAGTGCTCCCGCTGTGAATCGCCGAAAGAGCAAAAAAAAAAAAAAAAAAAAAAAAAAAAAAAAAAAAAAAAAAAAAAAAAAAAAAACTGCACATGAACCTGTCATTAATTCCACCTTCGTCTGGGTCCACAAAGCAACACGTTCAGACCGTGGCGTGAGAAGGATTGAACAATTATTTTGATTGTTAGATACTAATCTGATAAGGAATGTCATACAAGCATTGATAGTGTAGGGGTATCATGAGTCGTTGCCACTCATCGCCTGTTTAAGGCGTGTTTACCGATTCGACTCGACCGGGGTTCGAGTCCCCGTCAATGCAATTGTTTTTTTTTCCTTTTCGCATCCGCAATTTATAACTTTTATAAATCGTTAACAGTGAAGCTGATCCCACTTTATTTCCTCGGTGTAATCTCACGCCGCATTCATTTTCAAGCTGTGCTCGAACGATCAGCTGCAGCTCTGCCGTTTCCCTCACAATGATGGAGACGAGCCGATTCAATGTCGGATTGGCTGCTGAACGAGGGTGCGAACTGTAATTGTACAAGGCAGTGGATGCGGCCGAACTGGGATTACCCCGTGAGCCATCTCAAGCGCAGACAGCAGCCTTGAGATTGGATGTCTCGGTTTTCATTGTTGGCGAAGTGGTTAGAGAAGGGGAAACAGTATGAGCGGCTGCCGGCAGTAGAGTACCAATTCACATGATAGCATGCGGCACGAGAACAGAGCTATCAGCCAACTGGCAACATCAAAGGGGGAGCATGTGTTTCTGAGTCCCAAGTGTTTCGACGCCCACCCTACAGACTGTGAAAAGTCCGACGAAGCGAGGGCGGTCGCATTACAACGCGCCCAAATTCTGACAAGACCCTGGAATTGTCCCTTTGTTAATCCCTACTTGAAATCGCGCGCGCCACTCTGGGATTAAGCTTCTGAAAGGTGAACAAGATGCGGAGGGCAGTGTGTGTCAGTCAGGAACAGCTGAAACAACGACGTCTTTCCCGAGGATTCCGTTTGTGCCATAATGCAGATGCCTCCACCTCCCCTCTCTTGAGGCCGTCTTCCCTTGTTCGTTCTATACACACACAGAAGCTGATCCAAATCAGCAATGCATGTACTGTACTGTCGTGCTCAAATGCCTCAAAACCCCGAAGAAATGATGTACAGACAAGGGGGAATACGGAAAGAGACAGATCTAGAAAAGCTAAGCCGCAAGCAGCTGACCACACCGACACTGTCTGACGAGCACGCGAGGTGCATTCGACGTCCACCAATCCATAAAATGGTTCTATGCCGTGGGAACGTATGCGGGGAGAGACGGGGACATTCTCACCCCACTTTGCAGTCAAAAGGCTGCGCTACGGCTTTCGAAGCATCCACGGATCATAGTCACAATCTGCATGGCAAGCTTCGCGCACCCGCCAACAAAAGTCTGTTGAGTAGCGGTGTAGAAAGAGCTTGACTGGCCGATACGCTGGACAGGCTTCCAGACGAAGACTAATCGGAGCTTGTTTGTCTGTATTCGATTGCATCCATGCATCGGATCGACTCTCCCGCTTTCTTTCCCATACCCTTGGCCTTGTTAAAATGTCGCCAGAGGTTGGCGTCAAGTAGGCTACAGGCTGTATTGCGTATGTTGTCTAGCCATGTACTCAGACTTTGACCGCCCCTGCCGCCCCCTTTCTCATCGCATCTGCTTGTCGCCACCGTTTTCATCATCTTCATCACCAGATCCAAAACCTCTCCGACACCATCCTGTCTCTACCCCACATTGAGCAGCCGTTGCGATGGTTACCACGTCTCTGAACTCGCTACGGCTGAGCTCCCTAGCCACGCTGCTCATCATCGCAGCATCATCGCTACAGACCTATGCGCTTGACTTTTACGTTGACCTTGTCAATTGTATTCAACTTGATTGGACTGCTACGCTCTCTCAAACCGAGTGGAGCGTCACATCCTACGTCGAGCTTTTCTTTGTCTCGACCCAAGGTGCCCGCAACTACTCGTTGCTCTATTCTGCACTAAATGGTGGCGTTTTGCCCACGCCGGGGACGTACAACAGGGTTACATACTTTGGAGACACAGTGCTCGCAGGTCCATATCGTATCGGTATCGGACTGACTGATATCAATGGCAACATTCTCAACACTACGACTAGCAACTCACAAGGAACTGTGCAAGTGACAGCGACAGATTCGAGGACGTTCGAATTTGATAATTGCGCGAGTTCTGCGTCAACCAGTGGTGCTACCGCTGCATCGCTAATCTTTACGAGCCTTGCTACCCCGAGATTTACCAGCACTGCGCTTGCTTCGGCTACATTTGCATCGATACTGCCGACCCAGCCGACAGCTGTTTCTTCTTCATTAGTACCAGCACCGGCATCTACTACTTCGACGTCAGTAGCACCTGTGGGGTCGCTCTCTTCCGCTTCGTCAACCGCCTTTCCTCCCAGTCACAGTGTCAACAAGGGGGCTATCGCAGGCGGAGTTATCGGTGGTCTTGTTTTGCTCCTCATCGCTTTCGCTCTGGTCCGCTGGTGCTCATCACGTCGTAGGACCAGGCGACTAAGTCTGGGCGCTCATCGCATGTCATCGCTACGATCGCTATCGTTATCAGAGAAGCAGGCAGGCTCGCCAAAAGTGGATACATCAACCTCTCTGGACGGAAACAGACGCAGAACAGCAAGGTTGCACATGTCGCGTGATACATTGGAAGTTGCAGCGCTTGGAAGGTTGAATGAAGGATCGAGGAGAAGGTCTGAATCTTACACCCTTCATGCACCTCGCTCGGGTGCTCATGGGGAAGAGACCTCTCTTTCCCACGTGCTCGTTGAAGGACCGGCAACGTCGGAGCAAGAGATTCGAGTGGTTCGGGTACCTGTTCACATCACCCCTGGGCAGCAAGTCGCACCAGCTCGCGACTCTCTCGCGCTCGATTTCGCCTCTTTCACTCATTCAGCCACACCCTATCTTCCGCTCAGCAGGACGTCTAGCACGCGTGTACGGTCGTTGTCGACTGACAACGTCATCCCCATCCACCCCTCCGAGATGTCTTCACACTCAAGAACCAGATCCACTCCTCTCGTACTGGATCCACCTCAAACGGCCGTTCCACCGCAACTTTCACCAATCGGAAGCACGTTTCAGAACAAACCCAATCGTCCTTCACTTTCCAACTCCAACTTTAAAATCCCCCGAGTCAGCGTTCCCGCATACACCGCCGCTGAAGGTTCTGACGAAACAGACATGCAATTGGGAGAGTCTATCTCGAGACAGATGTCGAGGAGCTCCAGCACGAGGAGACTTTCTACGGGTGCGGGTACGTTTATTTCCGTCGATGAGGATCCGTTCGTTGACGCTGCACAGGAAATGTTGCCTGTTCCACATGGAACAAGGCTGCTTTGATTGTACAGTGTGTTTTATCATTCGCCATTATGGAAACACGTGCATTAGCAAGACTAAAACTTGGTGAGATAAGAAAGTTTGCTCACCAACCGTTCACTTCATCGACACGTGTAAGGTGAAATGCGAGCCAAATCGTGGACACAGCGAGGGGAAGAGCTGGAACTGATTAGTCCACCCCATCTCCGTTTTTGACCCTCCTGATGGTATAGCTGACTTCGGAATGAGATGGCCTGAAGTGTCCAAGCTTTCTGGAATACATTTTGTCGTACAGGATAGATGTGTGCGAAGTTTGAAGTGATGCTCATCAGCTTTAAAGGTGCGGAAAACCGCGCAAAGGAGAAGGGGAGGGGCAAAAAAGGTGAGGTCCCCCCTTTTTTTTTCTGGTGAGTAGCTCCGGTTGTCTTTACAAATATCACATGCTTTGTATCTCATCTTTCCATCAATACCATATGAAGAGGGGTTGAGAGGGAAACAATGGGACATGCTTATCATCATCAAAGGGACCTGATATCAGCACGGTACTTTCAAATAGATGTGGGACAATTTTGGACGCGACTGTATCTAGCGTGTGCGTGTCCACACTAGACATCTCGAAACCATCATCCCTATCAGAGTTTCAACCTTCACAACCATGATGAGCAAGCCACAGTATCTGCATACTAGACTCTCTCCCGCTGGGGCTCTAGGTTCTACATGTCTACCGTTAACATGGATATCTTGGTATATTATACAAAAAGCGTTGTTACGTGCGATATCATGAGTGCAAACAGGACAAGAAAAAAACTTGTGCTACCGTGTGCTCGAGCATAGGCAATTTCCGAACGGGTTTTTCACTTTTTGATATCTTCGTGGTCAGAGCTGGCAGCGTCAGCAGTATTGATCATGTGGTCATCTGGCATCTTGTTTGGGCTTGAATCTTCCCTTGCCAAAGTGGCAAAGTTCTCCGCGGTCGCATGGTTGGTGTCGTCTGCGGTCCCACCAACTTCGGCCATGAGCTTAGCGCGGAAGGCCTTTCTTTTCTTTGGCGAGAGATCCTGCACCGACCGGGCGATGATGTTGCCTTCAAACACCCTATGCATGAGCTCAAGTGTGATCCCACTGGATTCTGGCAAACAGAAGGCGGCCCAAAGCACAGCGAAAGAGGTGACGACACCAAAAAGCATAAAGGTGCCAAACTTGATGTGCTCGAGCGCACGGGGAGTGATGAGCGCGATGACAAAGTTGAAGAACCACTGGCTCATGGTAGCCGCGGACATGGCCAGTGCACGTAGCTGGTTCGGTGCAACCTCTGCACTGACCGCCCATGTGACCGAAGACCAACCGAGACCGTAGCCTACGACAAAAAGATATACCATCGCGATGGTTAGATATCCAACACCGTCCACAGGAGTGCCATTCGGACGCACAGCCTGGTAGATACTGATCCAGAAGAGGGCAAACACTTGAATGAGGCCGCCAATGATCAAACACCACTTACGGCCAAGCTGTTCAATAGCAACTGCCATAAACAGTCCTGTGGTGACCATCTTAACGATACCGTATACACCTGTCGCGAGGAGACCTCCTGACTGTCCACTGACACCGAGGCTCCTGAAAATTTGCGGGCTGTAATAGTTGATAGAATTCGTTCCCGTGAACTGTTGAAATGCCATCAGCAGTGCTCCAATGAAGACCCGATAGGTGGTGATGCGGTCGGAAAAGGCCATCCTGAACTGCTGGCGAATGGTGAGCCCCTCCTTGCCCTTGAGATCGTCCTCGATCTCGGCGAGGATCCCGACAACTACCGGGTCATTGAGCGAGGCGCGCTGGATGCGAGCGAGGGCACTCTGAGCTTCAGCACTCCTCTGCTGCTCGACGAGCCACCGGGGCGACTCGGGCTGGAAGAGGACGGTGACAACAAAGAGGACGCCTGGAAGACACTGAAGGGCGAATGGTACTTGCCACATGGCGCTCGACATCTGATCAGGGTAGTTTTGGACCATGCCGTAGTTGACAAAGTAAGCGATGCAGATGCCGGTGACAATCAGGAGCTGGTACATGCCGGCCAATCGACCTCGGATGGAGCGAGGCGCACATTCGGAAAGATAGGTGGGGACGACGGAGGAAGCGAGACCGACACCGAACCCACCGATGACGCGGCCGACATACAGTTGATTGAGGGCTGCTTTGGCGCTCTGACCGTGGAGGCAACAGACAGTCTGGACGACAGAGCCGATGAGGAAGACGGTGGCAGAGATGAGCATGGCCTTCTTTCGACCGAAGCGGTGAGGAAGGTAGAAACTGGCAGCAGCACCGAAGAAACAGCCGGCCTGGAGAACCGAGACGATGTTGCCCTTGAGCGCCGAGAGCCTGGCGGGGTCGTTTTGGAGACCAAAATCTTTCTGGAACGCTGGCATATTGAGCACGCCCCCGATGAGCCCGGTATCCCATCCGAACAATAGACCTCCAAAAGAAGCACAGATGCCAAGAATGTAGACACGCCAATGCTCCCGGAGATCTTCAACAACAGCGCGGGGGCCGAATCGATGTTTAGAGGACTCGTGGGCAAGATACGTGGTAGGGGCAACAATGTTGTCCTCATGCTTGGAGGGGGTCGTGGACCCTTCCGTGTTAAAGCGAGCCATGATGCTGGCTCGGATCTAGTGCCGAGATGACGCGGAAGAGGTGCGGATGATGTTGTGGTTGTGAATGAAGGTGTAGATGTGGACGTGGATGTGGATGGGGGGAGGGAAGGTGGGGAAAGACATGGACTGGTGGAGAGGGTGTGTCCTTCTTGTATCTTTTCCGACCTGAGGGTGGTATGAAAGCGAGACCGGGGTCTAAACAATGTGGGGTGCAGCAGTGGGTTGCTGGAACCCACGTCACGCCGAACAGCGGGCAGAATCAGTAAGCGAAATTAGCCAATGGGGGTCTGAGAGCCGGGGATCCGTGCGTTCGACTGGCAATTTGCTTCGGTGGATTTCGAAGCGGCTGAGATGAGACGCTGGAATGCGCAAGCCTAACGCAAAGGTTCGAAGCAAAAGTGTGGGGCAGATTTGCTGACTGAAGCGAACCCGAGGAAAGGCACACGACGCGGTCAGAACTTGGATGGCGGGGCCGGTTTGGGGACAAGTGAAGGGCCAGAAGAGAGAGAGGATCGTGGTGGGGGAGAAGGAAAGATGTCGGGGAGAGGAGTGAGTCAGATGAAGAGCGTTAGATGAGGAAGGTGCCCAAACTCGCCGAACGGATTCAGGTCCGGCGACAATGCGATTGGACAGGGATGATGAGCGGCTAGCGACCTGTTCGGTACAGTGAGTGTGGCGGCGAGGCACGACGGACTTGGCGGGGACTCCAGATTCGCCAAAAGCCAAGTGCATATTGAGTGAGAGCGGCGAACACAGGCTCTATTGTTCTGTACTGGACACGGGCATTTTTGACAGCAAGAGCACTGTGCGATTGGAGGGAAACACCGGATTGCTGGGTTAGAGGCGAGAGCGCACGGTCAAAATTGTGGCGAACCGCAGGTGGCTCTCCAATTTGGCCAATGAAGGCACACACCAAATTCGAAATGAAGAAAACAAACCCAAATTCAAGCAGCACCAACCCGAACCCTAATCACGAATCACAATTGGGCTACACCGTTTGGCTCAAGCCAAAATTACACATTTCACTTCAACCGAGCTCGATAGTCGTGAGTGTCTCGTGAGTGTCTCGTGAGTGTCTCGTGTGGCCAAACCTAGCTGCTCGCCGTGTATCCTCTCGACTCCTTTGCGCACCACTTCCAACGTTCGGTTAGCTCGGCATCGCACGCGCAACTGCGTCTGACACCCCATTCGCGCTTACAACCGGCTTCTCGCGCCGTTCTCGATTCCGCGTCACGCTGTAGCTGTACTCGATGCCTCTCAGCCAATCGTTGAACGACGGCTGGCCTCTGTTTCAAGTCGAGTGCCTTCATTTTTACGCAAATGCTGCGTCGCCGCCTCAGATGGTTGTCAGGCACCCCGCGGGGACTATTTGGCACCTCCAGAACTCTCGCAGCTGTGCCGCCGCACTTCCCTTCCCCACGCTCATTTCTGATGTTCTTGGCATCCGTCATGCTCCAGGCGCTTCCATGTGCACTTCCCGTCCCTTGCCTTGCTCGCCCATGCAGCGTCGAAACGGACCGCCGATCCGCTGAGTCGCCTTCGGCAGATCTACTTTTGAGATATTCCGAGTCAGACTCAGATATTCCTGCTCCGCATCTCCATGCATTCATGGGTCGTCCTGCTTCCTTGCAGTATGCCCATGTTGGGAAACTGCTGGTCGCTCACGGTACATCACTGTACTGTACTGTACTGTACAGTGTGCAAGCTCAACCGAACTTGACCCCTCTTGAATGCTTGTTGATGCACGCGCTTCGCACTTCTTTCGGTCCTGCGCTAGCTGCGCCATGTTCTACTGCATTCCCCGCGGGGTGATCATCCTCCTCTTCCTCTTTCCACCACCCCGCGGGGAAGGTTCTTCCGCTCCCGCCGTCGTATGAGCATGTTCCCCCGCAGCCTTGGCGGCGACTTCCGTTTCGACCTTGTCGTGTGATTCCACACACACACACATTCAAGATCTGTCAGGTGTGGACGCTATTCAGATCTCAATTCGCTGTTCCCCGCAGGGAAGTGTTCCACCGTGCATGCTATTTCTCGTTCCGGAGCACCACGCGGTCGCGGCTCGCTTAGCAATTGTTTCCGCAAGCTATCTACTGCAGCTGATGCTTCCATCGCTTCCAGCAACGCATCGTTGGATTGGCATCAAGGCCCGTCAGAAGTCCTTCGTGTGTGGTTTGACGCAGTCTGTTCTTCTGCCAACCATCCGCAATTGACGGCTTCGAAATGTCGTGTACCGTTGTGGACACCGTGTCATCAGTTTGTGGTCCGCCGCCTGCGTATTTGTTCAGATGAACGGTCTAACAGATAATGGAAATTTTCTCACTCGCGCGAAAGGTAGATGGCCTCCACTTCGTGCTTAGGCCGAGCATGCAACAAAAGTCACCGCCAGAAGAAGTAACCGTCCTCCGCGCTCACCGCAAAGGTCCTCAACTCACTGCCATTGCTCCTGCCACTTATAACTCTTCGCATCTGTGTTGATATACGAGAACGATGTTGCCGGCTCGGACAGCATCACTCGGACCTTCAACCTTGCTCTCTCGCATTGGAGCCAACAGTGTTCGAACGATGAGCACAACGGTTCGACCCGCTTCGGTGCCTTTGGTCATTGCACCAAAGGCGCTCGCTTCCTTGATCGAGTTGAACAAGAATAACGGCAACAAACTGCGCATACTGGATGCCACGTGGTTCATGCCCAACGCTAATCCTCCGCGTAATGCGTTTGAAGAGTTCAAGACAGGTCCTCGACTGCCCAAAGCTCTCTTCTGGAACGTCGACAAGGTCGCGACCACGGGTGAGAGTGTTCGAAACTTGCCCCACATGATGCCTTCACCAGCCACCTTTGCAGAGGCTGCGTCAGAACATGGTATCCATCCAGATACGCACGTCGTTGTTTACGACACTCACGGTTTGTTTTCAGCGCCACGAACCGCTTTCACATTCAAGGCATTCGGTCACTTGAACGTGTCAGTGCTCAACGGTGGTCTACCTGCCTGGATCAACCATGGTCTGCCAACCGAATCTGGCGATCCCGTTTCTGTCAGCAAGACGACATACCCTGAGCCGGTACTGCAGGACGGCGTTGTGCGATCCTTTGATGAAATGGTAGCCAATGCCAAGATGGGTGTTCGAGGCCAGACCGTATTCGACGCACGATCCAAGGGAAGATTTGACGGAACTGACCCAGAGCCAAGGCCTGGACTTTCTTCAGGACACATTCCACACAGCCTCTCTCTCCCTTTCCCAAGTTTGCTCAAGACCGAAACTGGAAAGGACGGAAAGCAGTACACGGTACTCAAGGACCAGATTGAGCTCTGGAGAACACTGAGTGACGCAGTAGGAGGTACTGAGGCCCTGGACAAGCTTCGACAAGCTTCGAGTGGTGGAGAGCTTGCGGCAACCAACACGTGTGGTTCAGGAATGACAGCAGCTGCAATCTGGCTGGCACTGCAGGAGGTTGGTGTGCAGAGCAGCATCTACGATGAGAGCTGGATGGGTTGGGCGTCGAGGGAGAGCGAGGGCGTACCGATCGACAAAACCCTGTGAACTTGGGGACCGCAAAACGATAATTCAGAAAGCATTCTTCCTGTAGCAAAAGCGTGCAAGGCGTGACCAATGTCGTGATTTTGCGAAAAGCAGCATTTGCTCAAGGTGGTAGGTAGACTTTGAGCGAGAAGGAAGCCTCAGCCTTGGCCTGTATCGGCAAAACATGCGCCAGTTACAGTGCAGTACGTGCCTGAGGCTTCCCATGTCTCGGTGAAATGGCTCGACTTGTGGATTAGATAGGTCAGAACTACCGACTGCGAAAGCGGGCTGCGCATTGGAAATGGCCGCGGTGGTTTCCGTGATAACAGAGCCCAGTACAGTACAGTACGTACTGCATGGTACACTACGTTCAATTTGTTTTGCTTTACTATGCTGTCAGATGCGATGCTACAAGCTGTTCAACGCAATACCGGACCCGCTGTGATCGCACGATGACATTCGTGCCGACGATGGAAGGCTGACTTGCGCCGCCGCTTTGCCGCCTCTTCCGTGTATCGGAATTAGAGCCAAAGCTGGTTGGCTCATGGAAAGGTGGGTTTGGAGTGCTGTTCTTGCAGGCGAGCACGTTTGCCGCGTTGCGCCTGTACGAATTCGCCGTGAATAAGGCCGATTGCCGACCAGGATTGCTGTCGTGTGGCAAACGCGTTGCTTTAATGCTCGTCCATCTCTGCTCAGCCCCCCCGTCACTGCGCGGGAAATCCACGGCTGTTCTCTCCCACGCGGTCGTCTGGCATACCCAAGCTTCGGTGTGTCATGTGACGCTTGTCACTCTCGACGTGGACGCTGTTGTGGTGTTCAGCTCCGACCTAATCGAAGCAAGTCAGGACAAGCTGTAACGCCGGGTTCTTATCTGCTATCCTTGCTTACAGTTGCATCAACAGCATTGAGCCAACCACGCAATACCAGCTTTTGTTTGACAGTTGAGGACAGTGTGGGCCCAGAGAGTCAAGAATGGTTTTGTTACCACATCCCTCGGGTCAGATGAGTGTCGCATTCTTCCTCCCCATCACCTCGGCTAAGGAAAAGCAGATGCGAACCGATGCATGTGGAGCCTCGCAACTTCGCTCGCTCCCTCTTCTCACGCTGAATCTGCGTTGTTACTCTACGCCGCTGGAGCTCCAATTCACTGTCGTGTGGCGTTCAATAATGTACCGATAAGGCAGGGGCATCACGACCTGCGAGGCGTGAGAGGGCTTCATTGTGTTTTCGTTGTGAGTACGTTTACTGCTTTGATCGAGATTATCTTGCCCTGAAGGCTGCGCTTTCGCCCATTTGTGAACTCACCCTTGATGTACGGGGGTAAGGTAGTCCCTGCGGGTCCGACCTTCCTCGTGCCTTCCGCGCACAGGCTATATGTACGCAGCTCTTCAATGCATCGCCCAATATGAACCTCAATCTTCCTTGCCGCTCGACATCTCCACCTTCTCCTCGTTTGCCGTATCTCCCTTCAGCTCATCTCCATTTAGACTATACACACTGTTTTCGGGCTAAAAGGTCAATCTTGACAACAAGATCAGCGACTGGTTGCCACAATGGGTAGCCGCAAAGCGTCCGTCTCATCGCGAAAATACGGAGAGGAGAGCTTCAAACCGATGAGCGAGAAAGATATCCAGTCGGTTGGAGTGGCAGAGCTCGAAGACAGCACCAACGTGACCAAGCTCACCAAAATTGAGGAGGTGATTGAAGCCGAGAATCATCTGTCGGAACAAGACAGTCGCAAACTGCTCCGTAAAATCGATCGATACACGGTGCCGTGTCTGCTTGCGATCTACGGCTTGCAGTATGCAGACAAGGTCTCACTCGCCAACGGCGTGCTTTTCGGTCTGAAGCAAGACACCAAGCTCAAGGGGCAAGAATACTCGTGGCTCACGACGATGTATTACTTGGGTTACTTTATCTTCCAGCCCATCATGAACTACGGCATGCAATGTGTGGACGCCGCGTATGTGGTGTCGGCGATGGTGATCGTCTGGGGAGCGGTGTTGGTGACGCTTGGGTTGTGCAACACTTTTGCCCAGCTCATGGCTGTACGCTTCATTCTGGGAGCGCTAGAGGGGGTTGTCACGCCGGCGTTTTCACTCATCGTGGCAAGTTGGTACAAGAGGTCGGAGCAGAACGCACGTCAGCTGTGGTACTTTGCTATGAACACGGGCTTTTCGTTGTGGGTCTCTGTTGTGATCTATTTTATCGCGAAGAAGGCTCATGAAGACGCCAACATCTCGGGCTGGAGAGTGATCAACTTTTTCCTTGGCGGTCTCACCGTCTTCACGGGCATTGTAACGGCCATCTTCCTGCGACTTCCGAACACGGCGTGGTGGCTGAGCGAGAACGAGAAAAAGCTCGCGCATGCACGCATCATCGACAACGGCACAGGCACGGGAGAAGTGCATGCGTGGAAGTGGGACCAGGTCAAGGACGCTTTGACGGACCCGACGACCTACTTTATCTTTTTTATCAACGTCACCTGTTGCATACCAAACGGTGGCATCACCACGTTCCAAAGTTTGATCTACCAGTCGTTCGACTTTACACCGCTCGAGACGATTCTTTACCAGCTTCCGTCGTTTGCCCTGTCGTTCTGCTGGATTCTTTTCGCGGCGTTTGTGATTCACATGTTCCCGAGGCTGCGCTTCTTCTTCATGTGTTTCACGGTGATCCCTGCGTTTGTTGCGGTGCTTACGGCCGGAACACTTCCCCACGAGCCAAAGTACCGCTGGACAAGGTACGGCGTCTACCTGATGAGCATTATCTATGCACTGCAGAGCTTCCTCATGTGGGCGCTGATGCCGAGCATCATCGGTGGAAGGACCAAAAAGACGGTGGTCGCCACGCTCTGCTTCATGGGCTACTGCGTTGGTGTAAGTGCACATCCTTATTGTTTGACCGCAGAGCACTCTTGAACTGCACTGACAAGGACCCTTGCTTTTCTCGGTGGTTGGATGCCACAGAACATGATCGGACCTCAAGTGTTTCGAGCCTCGGATGCGCCTCGGTACATGCGGGGTCTGATCGTAGTTGCTTCGATGCTGGCGCTGGTGTTTGTGCTATGCATCTGTTGGCTTCTGTACCTCATCGCCGAGAACAAGAGGCGAAGAAAGGTGCTGGCAAGGATGGGTGTTAGCGAGGAGGAGAGGCTGCTTAAGAACAAGATCAACGGTGAACTTGACGTAAGTATCGACACACACGTGTGTGGGTTGGCCATGGCTCAACGCATCGGGGCTTCAGAAGCTGGATCGAACTGATAATCAATGTTTGTTTCGGCTTGGGTTTTGACTGCTACAGATGACGGACAACAAGAACATATACTTCCTGTACAACTGGTAGATGCAGAGGCAGTAGACAAGGGTACGTTTCGGGTATAGCGGCACCTTGCTGAGAGTCGTTGTACGAGCCACACTACGAGACTCATGACTCTGAATTTCGTGTGACGGGTGACAGAAGAGCACGGATGGGCGCTGTCGAGGTGGGACAGAAGCGGGCCCGAGAAGGGACCGAATTGATTAGCCGAACATGGGAATGCGAATCAAACAACCAACCTGAGACTGTCCAGTTTAACCGACGAGCCATACTTGCGATGTTTGTAGGCGAGATTGAAGCATGGCTTGTTTGCATCTGCATCCAAGCCGAAGCCGAAGCCGTAACGCACAAAGTTTCGCATGGGAGCAATGAAGGGCTTGCGAGTTTGGAATGCGGACTCACAGCACAGTATCGTGCGTGGCTGGACCCGTGGCTGGACCCGTGGAGTGATGACACAGTTTGGTCTCGGATGTGTCACGTGTGACAAAGGTCGGGGCTCGTGGGTGCAGCCATGCAAGCTCTTTCCGTATTGTACATCATACAAGGGCACACCATGGGTATCTCGCTCTTCCACTCGATTTGCCGATGTCTCTTGTTGGCCGGTCAGATTTTCAAACAGCGTCTGTTTAGAGTGCTGGGCCTAGGTACTCTACTGTACCGGCACTGTGAACAGCTGGAAAGCTGGGCAGATCGAGTCCGACTCTATCTTGGCTGTTTTGTGCTCCGATGGATCTTGGTCCGCAGCCCGTCGTGGCCAGCGCTAGTGACTGCGGCTGCGAGTAAGGTGACTGGACAGACAATGATCTTGGTCGGAAAGACGAGCTTTAGTAATGACCGATAAGAGTTCGCCGGTGGTCGAGTGGGGCCGCCTAGATATGAAGCTCCAAACGGCCCTGACGGGTATCGGCGCGTCATCCCACGACAGAAGTGGCGGCTTTCATCCACTCGGAGGTCCACACGGAAAACGAAGTGCAAGCAAGTGGCGCAAGCTGAGATGTGGCGACAGCCCAAGGAGGATCCTCGGCAAAACTGATCCTCAGCCTTACTCTCTCTCTCTCTCTCTCTCTCTCTCTCTTTCTCTCTTTATTTACCGGTGAAGCCGGTGGAAACCCAGGAAACCGAGCCAGTAGTCACGCTGCAACCGTGCAGAAGGAATCGTCGTGCTCACACGCCACTAGAATACGGTCCGTAGCTTGAGCCGCATTCACCCTGTTGCAAGCTGCCAGAACTCGCTGCTTGGGCTTGAACGGGATCTGGCTAATCGCCAACCGACCGAGCAAGCAGCGAAGCCGAACGCGAGCAAGGGCCATAGCGCGTCCAACTCTGCAGCATGTGGGCGTATTGTTTTTTTTTTCTTTGTTTTTTTTTTTTTTCTCTCACGATGCTCAGCTCTGACAAATACGGGTACAGTACAGTGTTTGTTCAAGGGTCGACACTTGGAAATGGTGCGGCCCCCGCTCTCATGTTCCTATGTTCTCGGCCCCTGAGACAGCAGCCAACAAAAGGCGGTCTAGAGTGCCTGATTATTTTTCTTGGTTTCGTTTCGGAGTTTTAAACGGTCTTCGCCGTTCTCCGAATCTGCTCCGTCTCGGTCACTCGCCCGCTCGGTGCAGTCCACGACAGCTTGAAGCAATTGTGCCTTACAGTACCCCCCGCAACCTCAGCTCCACTGCTAATTCTGGCTTCTTGTAGCTGTCTGGGTTGACGACTACACGTTTCATGCCTGTACTCCGGATTTCAACCGTCATGTCACTCTCAACCCCAAGCCAGCCGAACAAGCCACCGGCGACCCTCGTGCAAGCCACTTTCTTCCCTCTCTTTTGTCCACCCAATACCATCAAGTGCATCTGCCAAGTCGAGCATGACTTCGAGTGGAGCCACTTTGAGACGTATCTGTGGGTCGTGTGTTGTGGGTGATGAGCCCATCACGAATTGGCCGGTAAGGCATCATTCCGGGCGTGATTCGGCGTTGAGTGAAAGGCGGGGATATCAACGCAAGCACCAAGTTCCCCACTAGCTTTGGATACAGTTGTCCGATCCATGCATCTTGTGTCCCCCACTTGAAAGCCGCGGACACAAATTCGACATCTCCGGCTACCTTGACCCGGCCAACGTTCATCCCTCCACCTCATCCTTTCTCCGCCTGCAGCACCCGGACGTTTCATCCTCGACTCTCCCTTTTGCTACTGCCCGTCCTTTCTTGTCGTTCCCTTTACCCCACCTGCCCTCTCATCCTCGCACTTCAATCGGTCAACTTCGGCCAGCAGCTCTCTCTCTCCAGTCTTTCCAGTCCAGATCCAGCTCTGCCTCTTCTCTGCCCTCCGCCTTGACTCTTTCGACATTGCTTGTTTCGACAGAGCACCTTCTGCACTGCCCGTCACAAAAAGCTTAATCTGGCTCCCCATCTTGCTTTGTACCAACAACCTCACACCACTCCTCCATATACACAATCCGAGTAGCATGCACTGGCTAGATTGCGAGGCCTTAAGCTAGTCCTGCTTTGTCTTGTACGCGGCTCACCGTCCAGCTTTCCCCCACAGCATAATCTCGGTCTTCATCCCTGGGAGCCATCTGCCTCGCCCACCAACTTTGCGAAGCCCCTCCACCTTCACATGACTTCAGCCCGCCATTACTCACCCCAGCTTCAACACTCATACCAACACCGCCACTTGGGTGGGATATTTTCCTCATCTCTTACGGCCCACCATCATCTCTACGTACGATTGAGGTATGGCTTCGGCAACCGTAGGCACCGCATTTCGAGCACCACAAGCGTCGGTGTGCTTCAATAAACGTAATAGCGACATTGACCGTTCAGCTTCGCCTACTTCGCCGAGGTCGCCAAGGTCGCCGACATCTAGAGCTTCGCAATCTTCGTCAGCCTTGGTCTCGCAGGAGCACGAGCTTGTTCCGTCTGTTCGCCAAAAATCATCAGCACCGTCAACACATCGAGGCGATCCATCGGACAGCTGCAGTTCCTCAGAGTCTGCAGCGGCGCGGTACCGACCTTGTTCACCACTAACATCATCCAAGTGCCTGTCGTCCTTCCACAACTATACCCATCTCCGCCGCCCGTCGAAAAGGGGGATCGGTGACCATCGTCCGCACCATCCACACTCGCAGCAGGGCACATCGCTACGTTTCTCGCCAGAACCCCCGACCCTGCTAGCGTTCGCCTCTTCCTTTCAATCTCTTCTCGACTCTCAGGCACCCATCTCGTCGACACATTCGGCGTACTCGGAGCTGCTCTCCGTCTCCGCATCTGCCTTTCCACCGTCGACGCTGCCCATTTCGGCACTCACTGATCTGATCAACTCCAACTCTACGCCTAGCACTTCTTCGTCCTCCAAGTCGTCTTTCTCCTCGGTTTCGACATCGTTGGTCGACAACTCCATGGTGTCCGGCGTGGGGACAGAGACGACAGCCGGGCTTGATTTGCTCGGCATCTTGGCCGAAGAGGTCGACTGGGATCCACAGCAGCGTGGAGCGCCCCGTGCCGCACAGTTGGCGATACTCGGTCAGAATTTGCAATCGCATCATGCAGCAAAACAGAAGCTTTGGGCCGGACAGATTCTGGGCAGTCTGGGTCTGATCGAGCCAGGTGCAAGTCGACGCAACAGTTTTTCTACGCCCAATGCCTCCGAGATTCCCGATCCGCTGCCAGGCGAGGACGCAATCCAAACGCGCATGACTCCAGGTGTATCAGCACACGTAGAACACAAGATCAAGTCGACACATTTGCGACGACTCGCAATCGCTGATGATCCGCTTAACACCATGACGCTTACCAAGCGCACTGCGCTCTTCTACGAGAACCTGTACGAGCGTCTCTGTCCTGGAATCGTACCGCGTGCCTACATCTATCCTAAGCTCGGGCGAAAGTCGCACGACCAAGATCCGACTTTCGCCGCTCTGGCGCTGTCGATCTCGCTGCTAGGTATGTTGGGTCTCAGCCTCCCAATACCTCCGCCAGTTCGTAGCGATGATGGAGGCATGGCAGTGGAGTTGCAAAGGCCATTCGTGATGCCTGCAGTGTCACAGGATAGACGCTCGAGAGCACAGGAATCGGGAGAGCTGCGGATGGAGGCAACAAAGTTGATCGAACGTGTTCTGCTTTTGCGGCTTTCCGCAGGTGGGGGTGGCATCTGCTTTGGTCAAACGCCGACGCTGGAGACTGTGTTGACGAGCTTCTTCCTCTCCATTGCGCTGTACAATCTCGACGATGCAGAACACGGAGGAGGCGTGCCGAGCTTCACCGAGTGGAAGGACGCCAGCTTCTTCCGCTTCTGTGAGGCTGTCACGCTCGCAAAGATCTTGGGGCTGGATCAGATCAAGTCGATGGCTGTCACTGGCGATGGTGCGGAAGAGCTCAAAATGTGGTGGTTGCTGGTTCGTGCCGAACGGTGGTGGGCGCAACAGAAGCCAGGTTATGTGTGCCAGATGGAAGCAACCTCTCGAGAAGAGTGCAGTCCCAGTCGGAAGCGGGCCAAGTCCGAGGATGCGGTGCTAGATTCGAAGCAAGTCAAGAGAGCACATACCGACGAGTTGAGCTCAGAGCCATTGGGATTTCTGGCCAAACTCGGGTTTGCAGGGGTGCGGGATGATCTGATGCGTCGCTTCTGCGAACTGATCGACTGTTTGACAAACAGCTGCTCTCCCGACTCTTGTCAAACACTCACATCCGAGGCTGCAGTGCGGATCCACGACTCGCTTGCATCCCTAGAGCACTCTTCGAATGTCCATGTCGCAGCGGATCCGATCCTGGTCGACTTGGCATGCCAAACGCTCCGGGCAATATTGTGGAATGCTTGCCTCCATCACAATCTCGTCTCGGTCCATACGCAGGCACCATTGCGACCCGACCAACCACTGCACATTGCACTGGATACGCTGGACCTGCTGGAAGATCTTGACCAGCTCGTGCTTCGTTCGCTCCCCTCTGGCGCTGAGCTTGGCGATACAATCCACGAAACTCTGCTGGTCATCCGCGATTGCGTCGCCAATCTTCCCAATGGAAGCTTCGCGGCAGAAGCGTTTTCGTTCGAACAGATCGATGCCAGCGACGAGAGCGACTCGCCGTCAAACAGTGGTCCTTCCTCCCCGCGAACAGTAGATGGATCGCGAGCCAACTCGACAACCATCACGCGCGCCGCACAGTCTGTTATAGACAACCTGGACCGCTTCCTGCATCGAGTTGTCACCCATTAGACATGGACCGAGTCGACACTGCTTTTATCTCGCCAGAACTTGGCTGTGCCTGTACATTAACTTAAGTCACGATTGTCGCAACTATTTGATCAAGGGAAGTCTCATGCAGCCGTGCGTGTTCACTGGTGGTTGCGCCGTTGGACGTGCAATCCTAGCATGGCAGCAGCCACTGTGCGATGGAGAATGGTGACGGTTATTGCATTGCAAAGCAGATCGAAAGTGAATCCGTTCGAATCGTTGCTTCCGGATGGCGAGACATGCAAGACGGCGGAGTGGAGCCACTGATCTTCCAGTGTTACGGTCTGTGCGATCCGGGTTTGTGAAAATCTTTTTCAGACCTGTCGTCGGGCATCCTGGCCAATCACCGGCCTTTCTTTTCTCGCCTTGTTGAGCTGTTCCAAGTTCAACTCCTCCTCCTTTCCCAGCAATGCTTCTTCCAATCGCTTATCGTCATTCAGCTCCCTGTCAAGCGCTTGAACCACACGTCCTTCGAAGCCAGTGCGATCTTTGCTCGCTCGTTCCTCCGCTCGCGTCTGTTGCCAGTGCGTCGGTGCTCGTCCGGGAAGCGTTGTGACCGTGCCGTGTTGAAGCGGTGAATCGGTGGGTGTTGCGGGCGGAGCAGGAACCGATGCAGCAGCTTTTTGACCATAGTAGAAAGAGCCTGCTAGGGCGGAAAGGACGGTAAGACCTTGGAAAGCAACCCGCCATCGAAGCGCTTTGTTGAACTTGTCGCGGTTGCCAGTGCGGAGATGATTTGACGCAGCGATGAGCGCTCCACACGTGAGCAACGATCCTACAGAGGGGGCGAGCATAGACATTGAAATCAGCACGGAGGAGGAGCATGGGCTGAGTTTCTTCCTCTTTCGTCCAGACCAAGAACGTCTCGTCAACACTTACCAATGGGAATAAGAGGCTGCTCCTTGAGCTTGCGGAAGAACTTGTCACGGGGAGCTTCAGGCATCTCGAGAGCTGATATTCCTGCGTCGCTTCCATACTGTGTCGAGTGGAATCCCACTGGTGACGAGGACGGATCGCCAGGTCGTTGCTGCTCAGCAGCGAGCTCTGCGTTTGGCATTCCCGACATTCTTCCACTGTCACCGAGAGATGTGTCAAAAATGGCTCGATTGGTCCAGATTGGTCAAGCTTGTTTGTTTTCGATAGCCTTTTCCTTTGCGTACCAACGTTCACACCGTACCCCTAGGAGTCGATATGTGAAGGATGGAAGGGGGGAGCAGTTCTTTTGAGTCCTAGGGTTCCTCTTTGGTGGGATGCACTGCTGAGCGTTAAGATGGGTGTGAGATTTAGGAACAGTGCGCGCTGACCAGGACAGCGACTTCGGCTACTTTTGAGTGGAGGTCCCGATCTCAGTTTCCGCGATCGGCTTTCCGATTTATCGAGGGTACTCCACTGGCGCCGCTCTTTGCACACCTGCGACGCACAAAACAAAGAAGTCGATTCAGAATAACCCCCGTTGCACACTGCCCACAATAACACTCTCGAATTGCAATGGTGTCCAACTCAATCTCTTTTGATTCTATGTCAAGGTGGCGAGGGAAGATCCCGGGCGAAGGTATGCGCGTACAAATTACATTTCGAGCCTTAAACGTGACGGACATGAAACATGCAAAGGGATTCGGTAGCGATCCCATGGCTTGGATGGATCTAGGGGTGACGGAGGGGTGGGGTTTCATTGTTTTGGATAAACGTTGATTCTTCTAACCGATTGGCTCGCAAGTGAACGAACCTCGCACCGTACCGTTATGGTATTGTTCAATAATGTCCTTGACGGATGCATAGGTTCCGCATCCCAAGATGAGCAGGCCCAAGAGGAAGACGGCACTGTTGATGACACTGAGGATAGTGTTCCAGCGTGTTGCGTTCCACTTGCCCTCCTTGATGAGCAAGAACCACATCAATGCCGGGAAGTAGAAGGTGAAGCCCGAAATGAAGAGGGCCGACATGATCCCAAGAAGATCCGAGAAGAAGGGGATGGCTTCAGCGATGACCCATCCAATCACAGTGATCAGAGCAACAAGCGCGAGCCACGTCATCCAGCCCATCGGTGTGTTGACGTATCGGATCACCGAGTTCTTGAAGATGCGTCCGTGAATGTATCGCGCAACGACGGTTGTGTTAATGGAGCCAGAGATGAATATGACCGGCAGAGCAATGCCGAAAGCCACCTTGGAGAGCGTCGTACCAGCAGACAGCAGCGCGGGCGATCTGACATCGGTGCCAACGAAGGCGTAGATGAGCGCACCAGTGAGCGTGTAGATGACAATCTCGATGATGCCGAGCGCCCAGATACTCTTGATGTAATCGGTAGGTGTGTGCATCTCGTCCATGAAGGAGAACTGGCACACGGCGAAAGAATAGGCGAACACAATGTTGGTAAGGGCAACCCAAGCATCGGCGAAAGTGGTGCCCTCCTTGGGCCATGCGGACCACTCGACAGGATTGGTGGCAGCGTCAGTGTGACTGGACTTGATGCCGGTACCAATGATGGTGATACCGATGGCAATGATGATGGAAGCAAAGTCGATGTAGCCCAAAATGGCAACCTCGGAGAAGGAGGGCGGTACGGCGACGATGAAGAGGACGATAGCCGAGATGACACCGAAGACGAGTGAGCAGATGGCGTTGTTGCTGAGGTTGAGGAAAGCAATGGTACCAGTCAGGCAGTGCGAACCAACCAACAGGGTCAACTGAAGCGCAAACATGGCACCGAACAATTCGTAGCCGAAACGGCCCATCATGAGCTGACCGGCATCAGCGTAGTGGGAGACCTGGGGAAACTTGATCTTGACCTGGCCAACAATGTAACTGGTGTAGATGGCGATGATACCGATACCGATGCAAACGATAACACCAGCGACCATGCCGAGAGTTGCGAACGCCGAGGGAATCGAGAGGGCACCAAGAGCGATGGCCTCCACAATCAAGCAGACCGTGAGCTTCTTCCAGCCGAGACGATGGAACCTGTGGTCGCCTTCGGAAATCTTCTGCTGCTCGTACATGTAGTCTTCCTCGCTGCGGTATTGCTCCCTCTTCTCGCCGAACATGGTCTGAGAAACTGGTTCGCTTTCAGTGATCCTGACGCCTTCATCGTGTTGCTTAGTTGTGTCAACACCAGTCTTTTCCACGTCGACAGTCTGGGCTGGCGAGACCGATCCACTGGATCGGTCAGCCATGGGAGTTTGATGACCTGTTGAGGCCATGTTGGACAGGAAAAGAACCGATGAACGTTGCTCGTAGCACGGGTTTTGATTCGGTAGTGGTCGACGCGGATGTAAAGGAATAAGAATGTGGACCCTAGGGATGCAAAGAGGAATGGTGAGGGGAGAAGAGGTGGTGAGTAAATATGGAGAATGGATGCAGCCACACAGACAATAGTCGTAGTGAGAAGAGAAGGAGCTTTGAGGACACAGACGCAGATGAAGAAGGACGAGGGGGCCAATGACGAGACTCGTTGCTTTGAGCGGGCTGCACGCTCAGAGACGTGACAGAAAACCGACCTCCTGTACGACACCTAAGCCATGCGGCCTGCCTTGCCTCGGCACCTTATCGCCACTCGATAGAGCCCAGGCTATTCACACGAAGCAACAGTCGGTTTGGGTGGGATGGCATTGTGCCCTTCATCACCGCGGCAACCCTTATCGTCTGCGCACATGCTATCATCATCTTGCTCAACCGTTGGCGAGACATGATTGTGGCAGATGCCCACTCTCACTTTTGTTTCTGCCAGCGATGGAAGAGCTGCTCGGTCACAGGACTGTGGAGACGATTCATGCATCACTTCGAGCAGATGGGCCAGCCGAAGTCCCAGTGCTAATAGAAACAAAGCCGCTGACGGCAAAGCATTCAGGTATCCATTCGACTTGTGTCCAAAAAAAAAAAAAGAAAAGGAGAGGAAAAAAAATCCCGAACGTTGGCTTTACTCAACAGGAGGAAAACCCCCTGCATTGAGTTGAGCCGCCGCTTGCTGGGTTGTTGGTTCAAGTTTCGGAGTCAAGAGCTGAAACGGGCGCTGTTTTGTTGTCAATGTTTTTGTTTTCTCCGTCTGAATTCCCCCACTGCATTGAACGTCGCGAGCGATCAACACCGAGCGAGACTAATGAAGAGCAGACGAGTGGACACAATCTAGCTCAAGCTTTGATGCCTATCAACTTCCCTTCCACCAATCGTCGGCCGTGCACTTATCTTGATTGAGTGGGGACCTGCGATATGAGTGGGCGGAATGTACGGGTTGGTCGATGGGCTAACTTGGGACAAGACAGCGAATGAATAGCAAAATAGCATCGCGACCCACAAAACTCAAAGACGCACAAAAGAAAGCGTGCGCGTGCGGCAGACGAGGGCTTGCTTGAGCATGCGAGCTGGGGCATGCGAGCTGGGGCACACATGCTAGGATCGAGGCGTGGTCATGAGACACGGCACCAAAGTTCGATTCTGGCTGGCAACTGAAACGTGCTCAGCACCAATCATAGTGTAGAAGCGTTCCAATACGTCCTCAACAATTGCACCGATGCGGCAATCCTGTTTCTGACTGGTCAAATTTGGCCCATGCTGCATTGCTATTGGTTGCGAAAGGCTTAGCGTGAGCGTGCATGGTCCTCCTCCTTTGTTGTGGCAGCCCACATTGTTAGCATACTTCATCGGAAGCATCCGAACAATATCAATGAGCCTGCAAGCGTGCAAGCGTGCAACAGGGAGCGCAACATGCGAGTCTTGCAGAAAGACTGATCGCGTACAGTAGTGGCAAGGTCCAATTCCGCTTGAACTGGACTGCGGGGCGAGAGACGATTGGGGGCGGATGCGCGGTTGGCCGGTGACGTTGTGTGCATGAATGCTGCCCGGGTCGTCGAGTGAAAAGTTTTGAGGCCGCCGCGCTCGCTTGTGTGGCTAAAAAAACAAAAGTGGAGTCGGCGGTAAATGTCAACCCAGTTCGGAAAATTGTCCTGACGAATCGGCGGTGTGTGACCTCATTTGCTTGCATCCGCCACTGTTGTTCCGTTTCTTACAAGCCGATGTCCGACCGCCCGTTTTCGAAGACGACGTTCTCTCTCGGCCTCCTGCGCTCCTGATAAGCGTGCCACGTCCGAACAATCCTATTAGTTGGTGGAAGAGCGTGCGATTGGGAACGATGGCGGCTATGCCGAAGTGGTCGATCTGCGGACGGCGCTCGTCTTCTGGAAGCCAATGCAAGCTGATCCTCTGAGACCGAAAAAAAAAAAAAAAAAAAAAAAAAAAAAAAAAAAAAGAACCGAAACTTGTCAACTGCAGTCGACGCGCATCCCTCGGCGGAGAATTTTCACCTCTCTGGCTTGGCGCAATTGGGCTGTGATTGCTTCGCCCAGCCCCTTTTCTTTCCTGTGCAGACCGCCAAAGAATCCAGCTGTCTTCTCTGTTCCTTTGCATCTTGGCAAGACGGTGTTCACATGTCAGATGCATTCACTGTGCCAGGGCAGAATAGATCGAAAGTGAACAACGAATAGTCGTTCTCGAGGCGGCAGCGGAAAAGCAATACAGAACAGGACCTAGTTCGGTGCGTCTTGCCGTTTTTCATTCGCTGTGGGTCAAGCGTGGTCTCAGGACGCTGCACCTCCAACAACGCGGCTGACCTCGGCCGCTAAATCCAGTGAGCCCGCAAGTGCTTCTCTCATTGGACCTTCGTGGGTCAAAATACAAATCGCCGCCATCACTTTGTTCATCGTAGATCACCGATCCCTACGTCCGAGCAGGGGGGTTCCACCGTTCATAATCTCAAACCAGTCCTAACCCTTTAGCTCATGACTTTATTATCCGACATTCGAGTCCGGTGTCGATTCCTGACAACACGCTATGTCGGAAGAGTGAACAGGACACCATCCGGAATTGTTGTCGTGGGAAATCTGGCTTGAATCCGAGTCGTAGATTGTGTAAGGACAAAAGGGTAGGAAAATGTGCCACAAAAGCCCCTGAAGGCGAAAAAGGAATAAAAAGTATCTCCCAACGTGGGGCTCGAACCCACGACATTCAGATGAACTCCGAGACATGCTCGGAAACCCTTGTGAATAAGAGTCTGACGCTCTACCGACTGAGCTAGCCGGGAAGGAATAATCGTCAACTGTTCCCGTTATTGATTTTATATATAAATCTAGATCTATGTTTCCTTTTACTGAGCACCCTGCGGAAATGAGGTGGAGGGTTCATTTGCCGCGTGCCAGCACAGGTGTTGGGTGCACAAGCCTGTTCTTGGAAGACCCATTTCAGTAGAGACCAGAAGAAGATTCTGCCCTGCCACTGCCAGCATCAACGTCGCATGACGACTGTGCGTTGCATATCCCAAGAGATTCGCCTAGTCACGGCTCAATCCAGGCCGGGTCCGATCCACGCGCGCTACAGACCCAGACGTTCGACTTTGGTGGGGCAAGCAGCAGCGGCACCCAGAGATCTTTACCTCCCGAACAGCTTGCGACAGAGAAGACTGCCGCAACTGTCGGAAGGGTTGCACCCATAAAGATGCTCGGTGTCCCAGCAAACAGTCGCGGCACCTCGAGCACCTTCTATCATCGACCCAATGGGCTTTCTGTTTCCGACGTAGACCTCGACATCGAAGGCGCCAGTGGAGGCAGGGTCGACGAGCTGTACGACGCCGGTCTGCCGTGGCCTCTGGGAACAAGCGCTCGCCCAACATCCTGGTCCGCGAAAGGCCCCGCGGAGCACATTCCACGTCTGCCACTTCTCAAAAGCCTGCGGTGCCACCTAAATTGGGCCAGAGCCGGATGGTGGGATGCAAATCGATGGTCAGAAGCCCTCAAACTGATTTCAAGTTCCGGCGAGATCCGCAACGGTGTCCTGAAGGGTCTGCTGCTCAGTGGCACCATATCGGCCCTTGTGTTCTTCTTCGAGCTGGCTTTCTTCCCCACAGTGCTCTTTCAGCAACCGCCAGTCAAGTCTGTTCACGAGGTAGCGCGTTCTGACTTGATCATCGGTGGGCTCGGCAACGTCTTCTGGCTTTATCCGCTGATCGGCGGAAGCTACCTGCTTGCTTCCTCGTGGACTTCCGACATCGCGCAGGCCGCGTATAAACTTCGACACGGTCATGCTCGCAAACTCACTCTCTCCAACCCCTCGCTACCTCCTGGCACATCGCGACGCCTACTGCAGGAGAGCTATCGTTTAATCCTCATCCTCAATTACACCGTCTTTTACGTTCTGCTCGGCCGTATACCCTACCTTGGTCGTCCACTGTCCTTCCTTTTCATGTGTCTGGTTGATGGCTACTACTGCTTCGAGCAAGCATGGATCTCGCGAGGGTGGTCTCTCGACCGCAGAATGCGTTCCTGCGAGGAGAGGTGGTCGTACTTTGTGGCATTTGGATTACCGTCTACCGCGATATCGTTCTTCCACCCGAGTGGGCTGCTCAACTTGATGCTGTTCATGCTTGTCTTCCCTTTCTGCACCGTGCTTGCAATGCTGGCTGACCCGCAGCCTCGGATCTCGGCCTCGGGTGCACTCGCGTCTTCTTCAAACGGGTTTGGCGTAGCGGGCGCATCTGACTATGCCATCGGGCCCCTTCATCGACTCATCCCTTCACGTCTACCGGTCTTCTGGCCCACAGTGAAGCTGCATCGTTTCGTGCTGCGACTGCTTCCCTCGCTGGCTGATGCACCACTCGCACCATCTGCTCAAGCTTTCGAGCGTAATGCGAACATGTATGGCAGGACGGGGGAGCCTTCCGCTGCGGGTGGGTTTTCTTTCAACGGAGGCTTCGGCGGGTTTGGCACGGGAGGCAAACGTGCGGCAGAGATGGTGGGCGACATTTTCAACAATGCAAGTCGTAGCAATTTCAACTCCGGTCGCAATTCGCCCTCACCCTGGCCGTCGCACGGTGCAGCCCCTCGCTCATCTCACGAAGCAGAGGGCGGTGGCGTAGGGTATGCCGAGGCGTATCAACAAATGAATGCAGGAGGTGGCTTACCCGCTGCAGGTGGGTCCGCAACAGGGATGAACAGCAGTACAGGGCAAAACATGTACTCAAGAGCAACGGCCGTACCAAAAGGACCTCTCGGTCCCCCACCAAAAGGACCAGCTACAAACCACCGAAAAGCAGACTAAGCTTGAAAAGTTGTATTTGCCACATAGATGCGGCTTAATTTGTTGTCTCCCATTCTGAGCCGCTGGCTGTGACTGGCTTTGCTTTGTGAAGCAAGGTGCTCCTGAGATCAGCAGCCCGGGGCAACGTGTGGGTTGGTAAAATCAGATGAAGGCACTATTCCGCGAAACTGAGCCCAGCGCCATCTAAGCTGGGGGTCGGACGGATGATCACTCAGGGCTCGCAGAACATGACGGAGTGCTTTGGATCAATTGAGCATATAAATACGAACATCCCAACAACGGAGCCATAGTGGCCTTCTCAACAAAGCCACTAGAGTGACGACGATCAAGATGATGGGCGCTACACGACAAGCTCTGCTCTCGATCCTTCTTCTTGCTGTAGCCATGGCACCCTTGGGTGCTGTGAGCAGTATACAACACTCCAGCATCACCCTGGGCAGGCGACAAGCCCCATCTGACGGTTCCGAATGCTGGCAAAACTTTGCCAAGGATCCGCAGAACTGTCCTGTCGTCCAAGTGGCGTACTTCCAAGACACGGAATGTGCCAAGCCCCTCGAGCTGTTTCATTCCACGCCTCGGGCGCTCATCAAAGACAACACTCAAATGCTCTTCGATGGAGCTGTGGCGCACTCATTGAAGCGGCCGTTCGGATCCTTGCGCGTGGTCGCCGCAGTCAAGGGCATTGGCATCGGGTTCGCCAAGAGAGAAGAGTCGGACACTGTCGTGCAAAACATGGCATGGCTGTCATCCGACAAAACCTTTGAGGCCTATCAGAGCAAGTCCTGCGTCACTTTCCCCAACTTGGATGCGAGCCAGGTAGGAGTGTGGTCTGTCAAGTTCGACAACGCTTTCAACCAGGGTGGCTACACGTGGAACTATGGTAACATTCCGATCAAGAGAGATGTTGCACAGTGCAACAAGCGACAAAGGCGCTCGGCCTCTCGCTCTGGTTCGCAGCCTATCTGCCTCGAGGCAGCTTCCTACGGCGGTGGAGGTGTCTTGCTCTTGTACACCACCGACGACTGCACTCCTGACCCTAAGAACAGAAACTCTGTCAAGAAACAACTGTACAGCACTGTGCAGTGCAGTCCGCTTTACATGACGGGTTTCAAATCATACAGGGCGGTGCAACCTAAAGGGCCCACCATCGACACGATCTTCAGCCCAGTATACTACGATCTCGGCCAGCAAGGCTACCACGCCTGCTCCCAGCGAGACACTGTTTCGAGGCCGTTCAAGCCGGACGAGTGCCAACGTTTCTCAGGCAATGACATGTTCGCTGGTGTCTATGGCAACGACCCCGATCCGAGCCTTGCGCAGCCTCCCCCTGGTCCTGGAGACAAGATTCTGAGGAAAGCCCTTCACGCAGGAAGTAACATTGTGAATCCCTGAGCGACTCTGTTCTTCTTTTCCCCTTCAGCGGGGTTCAATTCCCAATATCGGAGTCTTTTTTCGATAATAGATGTCGCTATCTCGTCTTGACGCCTCTCACTTTTGCAATGAATTCAATTCGGTCCCGAGAGGCCGTTTTTGAATGAAAGCCCATAAGGTGGACAACTCGAATGCGGGGAAGAGTGTGTGGGGACGGCGTCCTGGCAGCCGAGGTGAAATGTGGTCGACGGTCATGGGCGGTTAATAGTTAAATTAGGGGGCTTCCCGTGCGGAGTTATGGACACGCATGTTCCCCGCAGACACTACTTTCTTCCGGTTGCCATGCTTCTGCCCCGGCTTTTTCGTGTCGACCAACTCCGTCCACCAAGTCTTAAGCAGACTGTGCTGTAGAGCGATGTGCGCCGATGTCGAAACTGTAGATTCGAGTATGAGCTTCCTATCATGCGACTACCAACATCCTGGCGTAGAACATTACTGACAGAGAGACAGCAAGCAACATGGCATCCAGTAGCGCTTCCAGTAGACCCAGCATTCTGCTCATCAACGGTCCTAACCTTAATTTGCTCGGAACAAGAGAGCCAGAAAAGTGAGTGCAATCAAAAAGCAGACCCACATGGGAGTAGGGTCATGGCGCAGAACACAAACTGACGAATACCTCCTCTGTGCGTCGCAGGTACGGCAAGGAAACGTTGTTGGATGTCGAGGGCAAGGCCAGGAAGCAATGCGATGAACTCGGTTTCGACTTTGAAGGCTTCCAGTCTAACCACGAGGGTGCCATTGTCGATCGCATCCACTCCGCCCGTCTAGACGGTACCACTGCCATCATCATCAACGCCGGAGCGTACACTCACACCAGCGTGGCGATCAGGGATGCATTGTCGGGCGTTAGAGTTCCTTTCATCGAAGTGCATGTAAGTCCAAGAGAATCCTTGATGGGTTGCTTCTCCGTCCCTAGGCTTTCGGCTGACTTTTGACTGTATCTTTACGCACCTTGGTGGTTTCAGATTTCAAACGTACACGCAAGAGAACCATTCCGCCACCACTCTTACTTGTCAGACATTGCAAACGGTGTCATCGTTGGTCTCGGTACCTTTGGCTACACGGCTGCCGTCTTGTTTGTCGCCAATAAGCTCAAAGAAGGTGGCTTCGCGTAAGGGGTGCTTAGTCTGATCTTGGGGAATACGAATGTTCAGCATCAAGTCGGGTGCCGCTGCCTCAGAACCGTCTCGATGCTTGATTCTGAAGGCAATGCTGTGAAGAAAATCATGACATCCATTCGGCACACAAATGGAAGCGCGGATCGGGTAGCCGACAACGAAGATGCCGAGTCTGGCGGCGTGGACGAGGCTCGGCTGCAAACAGCGGGAAACGGAAAAAACACTATACCTGGCTGTTGGTGAGATACGGTCGCCGCACTTTTCAGGCTATTCTCGTGCTACCCCACATGCCAAGGTACGGCCTTTAGCTGCGCCACCTTCATATATGCTCTGTGTGATCAGACCTTGCTCGGGCCGATGCAACCCACTTGGCCCGAGCGTTGACAGATGCTGGCGGAAGGACGGGGAGCATGCTGGGTCCAAGCGGCCTGGTGAGAAGCGCGTTGTGTCGAGCGAAAGGATAAGAACACCCTAGCTGTGGTGGTGGGATGGTCGAGTGCGCATCAAAGCGTCGCCTCAACATGTCACAGCTCTCTGAATTCCAGGCGCTCAAGGCGCTGATCCACACCAACCTTGACAAGTACGAGGATCTGCTCAAAGACAGTAAAACCCCTGAACCCTTCCTGAACGAAGCTCGAATTCATCCGGTCATGGACCAAGCGAATCACGTTGCCGGTAAAGAACTGTGGGTGACGGCCAAGAATCTTGCCAGCGCGCTCGATATGATGGCCACAATGATCCAGAAGCCTTCTGAATACCTCATGTGTGAAGGCATGGCTACGTACAAAGCACTCTCCCTGCAGATGGCCACAAGTCTGAACTTGGCAAACGTGATCCAGGAGCTTGGAGGGCCGACGGGGAAGCCCGTATCTGTCGAGCATATCGGTGCAAAGACCGGACTGCACCCAACCCGTGTCCTCAAGGTGCTTCGTCCGCTTGCCAACAGTTACATTTTCCAGGAAGCCTCGGAAGGGTATTTCGTCAACAATCGTGTCTCGCTCCACCTACTCGAAGAGTGCGACGTCAAACAGTATGTTCAGTACGCTTCATGGATCGAGCCCAGAGTGGTGCCGAGTGTCCCGGAGGTTTGGCTCAAGCCCGAATACAAGGACGACTTGAGCCCGGCCAACACAGCATTCTTGCATGCCTTCAATGTGCAGCATGAGGTATCGGATGCATTTGAACTTTTCCAAAAGCATCTTCCTGAGCTTGGCCGACGGTTCGGAGTAGGCATGCAAGCATGCAACCGTGGATCAGTGGAAGGGGTGCTCCTCGATTATCCCTGGTGTCAATTCCCGGAAGGCACCGTCTGTGTCGACGTAGGTGGCGGCATTGGCGGGCTGACCGAAGCTCTTCTGAAAAAATTCCCGAATCTATCCGGGGTGGTGCAGGATCGATCAGAAGTGGTGGCTCAAGCCAAAGCGAAGTTCGAAAAAGACATGCCTGATGCGGTCGCGTCGGGTCGCGTACAGTTCGACGCGGCCGACTTCTTCAAAGAAGTCAAGAGATCAGGCGCCAAGACGGTGTATGTGATGCGAATGATTATTCACGACTGGCCGGACGAGCAGGCGCTCACAATCTTGGGAAACATCAAGGCCAAGATGCAGCGAGACTCGAAGCTGGTAATCCTCGACACGCTCCTGCAGCCAGCGGTGGTTTCTGGGCAGAGGGACGCTGACGACGATCTAGTTGAACAGCTCGGCAAGATTCCGTACCCGCTGTATCGCTCGGGAGGCGTGACAGGCAATTGGATCCAGCGCGTGGACCAGGAGGTCAACGTGGGTCTGAATGCTACCGAGCGCACCCCGCTGGAGTTCAAGACGCTCATCGAGAAGGCAGGCCTAAGGGTCGAAAGCATCATCCAGCCGCGTTCGCGCCACGGAATCATCACAGCTGTGCTACCTTAGAAATGCCTGCGAGACGCACGACTTTGATGTCTAGCGGCGATTGCAGCCGGATAACGCTCTCTCTCCCGTTCCGACTCTGACTGTGAAACGGCGTGGATCGAATCGAGCCGATAGACGGTGTGAGTTTGAGGCGTTTTCCCGATTTGAAGCCAAGTGCACGTTCCCGCGGACGCTTTGACGGCCACTGCGAGGCAAATCTGCAATGGCGTGATCCTGCATGCGCCTAGCGGTTTGGCGTCTTCATTTCATCTTCGTCGTGGGCCTCGCCCATTCGATGGGATTGATTCAGGATTTCAGATGCCTGAGCAGAGTGGCGACACAGCCCACCTAATGGAGAGCTGGTGGAAAAGTATGTGCAGCTGAAGAGAGGCAAGTTTGGAAACGAAGATGGCGGATGCGGTGCTCGCTGATCTGGTTTGCTGATAGGAGAGAGGATCGGCTTGTGTAAGCGCACTGTTGCTGAGGCGTGAAACGAACGCGTGGCCGCACAGACAGCGGCGTGGTGCTGAGGGCGGTCGCGTCGGTTTTCGTGGCTGAGTTGATTTGATGCAAGAAGATCTCAAAAGTCAGAGGATCGATTGGCCTCCACCTCGGCCGCTCCACTTCGGCCATAAACCGCTCTGCTGCCTCAACTGTTGTCAAAGCCGTATCCGAACCGAAATTCTCCTTGCGCTCGACGTGGCAGACCCTTCCTGCTGGGGTTTTTTCTGGTGATCCGCGGGCCCATTCCTGCTGGTGCTGCCGGTGCTGCCGGTGCTGCTGCTGGTGCTACTCGTACATGGATGGACGCCCGAATCTCGTAAGCTGTGCACTGGTGTCAGAACACTTGCGCTCTGTGCGGTTGCACATCTGAATTTGTTGATACGGGTCTACTTGAGAGAGCACTGTTACAGGAAGAGTTCAACTGTTGCATTCTCCCATCCAACCATCCTAGCTCTCCCACCACGCCCCCCCTTTTTTTGTCCTGTGTCCACTGCGCACGTCTTCACCTCGTCCATCAAGTCTCCCTTGGCATCCTCTTCACCACCTTGAACCATTTCCCGGATCTCTCTTGAGGGTCTTCTCGACGCAAGAAACGCTTCAAGACTGTGTAGCCGGGCTCGATTCCAAGTGGCTGCAAGCTAGGCAAAATGGCTTCCACGTCCAAAGTAACGCTCTCCAATCTGGAGATGACAGCAGCACAACAAGCTTCGACATCGGTGGATGAAGCCATCCTCCAGCGCTCTTCCGCTGAGCTGGACAAGCTCGTCCAACCCATCGTGGTCCCGTCCAGCTCTCCTAAAGCCACATTCCAGAACTGGGGCCGATCGTTTGTAAGCCATCCGGCGAAAGTTTTCGCTCCTACTACCGTCACGCACTGCGCTGCGATCGTCGAACTGGCTCGGCGCCAAGGCGTGCAGCTACGTGCAATCGGCCGTGCACACAGTCCAAGCGATTTGCCCTTCACAACCGGCTGGGCAATGCGCATGGAAGGTCTAAACGGTATCGTAGCTCTCAACCACTCAGAGTACACTGTCACTGCTCTGGCCGGCACATACATCTCAGACATCCACGAAGCACTCGACTCTTCACAGCCCCGCCTTGCCATGTGTAATGTGGGTTCAATTTCCGAACAGACCATCGCCGGTCTCATTTCCACGGCTACGCATGGAACAGGCATCCTTTTCCCCGTCGTCTCATCCTACGTCTCGCAGCTGACCATCCTGTGCCCGCTTCCGCAAGGAACACAGCATCTCACATGTAGCCGCGATCAGCATGCGCAGCTGTTCAACGCTACGCTCTGTGGTCTTGGCTCAACCGGTCTCATCACGTCTGTCACGCTTCGTGTACAGAATGCTTTCAACCTCAAGCAGTACTCGGAAGAGCTCACCTTCGATTCGCTCTTCGGCTCCAAGACAGGCTTTCCAGCTGTGCCCACAAGCTCTCACGTCAACCCAGGTGCACCGATCGGCGATCTTTTGAGCAAGAACAAGCGCTTGCCCGCCTGTTCGGACAACTACCGACCCTCGTATCGTTCTGCCACCGCTTCTGAGATTCACCCCATCCCGAAAAGCGCGAACCGAGATGCTGATCAGCTTGCTCGTCTCGACCCGGAAGATGATGAGGAGACAAGGCAAGCACAGCTCGCATTGGAAAAGGTCGTAGCGTCGGCGCAGCATGTCAGGCTCATGTGGTTCCCCCAGGTCCAGCGAGTCACCATGCTACGGGCGAACCGCACCACCGAGGCGGCATCAGCTCCTCCTCCCCTCTCTGCTCGGATCAAGGCATCCTTGATTGGTCACCGCCTGACCGAATTCTTGCTGTACACATCGCGATTTAACAAGCAGTGGTCGCCGACCGCCATCCGCTGGATCCACGCCCTCACCCACCCTGCCTTCCCAGATCCGAACTCTCCGCAGACAGCCTCTTGTCCGACGAACCAAATCGGTGCAACGACGGAAGCTCCAGCTGCCGAACCTGAGGCAATCGAAGCGTCCAACACCCGCGGAACCCCAACTGACACGCACGACGAGCAGCAGGAGCAGCAGCAACGTCTGATCCGCGACATTGGCCAATCCTTTGCGCCTAGTGGCAGCGTCGGCGCTTCCACCGAAGGCGAACCATCTCTCTCTTGGCTGCAGGAAAGTATCCCAGCCGGCAGCTTCAGTGCGTTTGCCCGCGACTCGCCTGCACCACGTCCGCTCTCTGCTGGGAACCCCGTGTGGTCGGAAGTGGGGCGCTCCGACCGCATTTTCAACATGGACTGTCTCTTTCCTCAGTACACGGATGAGTGGGCCATTCCGTTGAATCGCGCGGCGGCTGCCATCCGCGCTATGCGTGACTGGCTCGACGCGGAAGAGGCTGCAGCGGATGGTGACCGTATCCATTTCCCTGTCGAGATCCGCTTCACCGACGCGGACGCCATCTGGCTCAGCCATTCGCAAGGACGCAAGACATGCTACATTGGCATTGTGCAGTACCGCCCGTACAATCGCCCTGTTCGCTACCGACAGCTGTTTGCCAAGTTCGAAGCGCTCATGCGACACTACTCGGGTCGTCCACATTGGGCCAAGGCGCACTCGTGCTCGCCAACCGAGCTGTCGCAGCTGTACCCGCACTGGAATGACTTCCTTGCTACGCGCCAGCAATACGATCCGGACGAGGTGTTTGTGAATCCGTACGTCAGCCGCCACCTGCTGGGAAGGATTGGTGACGGCGTTGATACCCGAGTCTTCAAGAGTCACCTGTGATTGCACACTCGATCACAGCAACCTTTATCATCCTCACGTGCTAATCAGAACCGTCGCGTTGCCCTATCCTGCCTATGTTTTGCCTCGAAAGACTGGAAACATGGATTGCAGGATGCAACTCCATCTGCACACCTGAAGGAAATGGACTGTAACCAACGTTGCCGGGAGAAACGTCAGGTGGCCGAAGCCAAAGGGTCCAGAGTGAAATCATGAATGTGAGAGTGGTGCGCCGCGTCGACCAACCCGAAGCGGAGATGAACTAGACGCTGCGGCATGCCGTCATGACGTCGCTTTGTCTATGCACTTGGCCTGGATTGCGGAGCGAGGTGTGGTGAAATGCCTAAAATTGGCTAATCCAATTTGGGCAGCCAATTTGTTCTGCCGAGCACTGCCTCGTTGAGCCGGAATTGAGGTCAAGAGTCGGCTGCTGCTGCTACTGTTGCTGCTGCAGTTGAGAGACTTGGCACGTTGGGCGTGAGAGTGTGGCAAAGCCTGACAGTCAGAATTTGCCTTTTGTGACCTCCACCTTGCAAGCCGACCCTGCAGTGCCAAGCTTCGAAAAAAAACAAGCCAGGATGGCCTCTTGGGCGCATTCGTCCTGGGTCTCTGTTCGGTCGATTGCGCCGTGGCTGGCCGACAGAGACAGGCCTGGCAGATTCAGCCTTGTGATCGAGTGATGAATGTACTATACAAGAGCCAAAAGCATGCGACGGCAGATCTTCCCCTTCCCCCACCATCTTCTCGGCGTATTTTCACGTAGCCTCCCCTTCAAGCAGCAGTCTCGTACATCTTTCGCTTTCGCTTCATCTACACATTTGCAGCTCCTCAGGTCACGTACGTTCTGCCCTTCAGCTGGAGTATCAACACTTGGCCTCACATTTCGCACTTTTTCCGGTCGAGAACCATCTAAAGCAACTCTCCAACTCCTACAACTTGCAAATCTCCCGCTTTTGCTGTCCACTCAGCTAGACCGCTTACAGGATGCCGTACTACTGTAACGGATATACAAGTATCTACCCCTGCAGAGGCAACGGATTGGGTTATGGCGCGCGAGTTGGCATCGGTATCGCGATTGCTGTCGTGATTGTTCTTGTGATCACACTCTTCTCGTTCTCAGCGGCTCGTCGACGCAGAAGACGATTCACCCAACAGCCTGCTCAAACGATTCCGATGGCGTACCAGAACAACCAACCTACAAATTACCACCAGAGTTACAACAATGGCTATTACCAAGCGAGCCCATATGGACAGCCAAGTCCATACGGGCAGCCCGGCTCAGGCCAAGCCTACGGACCTCCTCCTGGTGCTCCGCCCGCCAATGGCGATGCGGCACTCTATGCACCGCCACCTGGCCTACCTCCCCCGGCGTACGTACCCAGGGACGAAAGGAAAGGTGGCGAAACGCCTAATGTCTGAAGCAGTGTATCTTTTCTCTCGCCTCACATGGCTGAGAGCGTCCAGCAAAGTTCGTGTACATCGCTCGCCATTCCGAGCTTTTCACATTTGAAACCCGTTGGCATTGTTCCATCTGTTACGGTATCCTTCGTTCTTCCTTGTGTATACCTTTTGCAAGATATGGCCGCTACTCCTCCGCGAAGCTGCAGGCTCTCCTTTACAGTTTATTTGTGTAGCATATCTGACCCAAGTCAATTCACGATGATGACAGGACTTGGAACTTTGTGCCATGTGTGTGCCACCAGCTGCCACCGTTGCAGTATGCCATTGACGAATGGCAATGAGGAATCGATCGGGGACGGCAGCTTCTGTGGCCCGATCGCGCTGAAAATGATTCGCACGAGAGGAGGGAGCTGGAAGCAAGGCGGTGTATTGGAGAGAGCTGCCCCAGATCTACGAGGTACATACAGTATGTTCGGCTGCAAGGGATGCAAGGAAACACCTTTTTTTGTTTTTGTTTTTGTTTTTGTTTTTGTTTTTTTCCGCCCAACACTCGCTTGTCATCTTGTCTTGTACGACTCTAACTTTGATGTTTGACTGAACGTCACGATCGTAGTCGTCAAACGTCTTCTTTCGTTCAAGAAACAAATCAATACCGGAAAGGGCGATGCAAGCTGTCTGTGATGGCCTGCGGGAAGGGCAAGGCAAAGAGACGCCTGCGGAGAGCGGCCCGTCAGGTAGCCTGTCGAAAGAGTGCCAAGACTTGGACGCCTGACTCAAACGCCAGTGCGCTTGTCTTTGCGTACAGCGCTTTAAGCTCCAGCAACAGCGGCGTCGCACTCCATGTGCTGTTGACAACTGCAGGGCCTCACTCACAATGTGTTGCACACCAATCTCTGTCGCAAAGACGCACGGGTGGGAGATGTTGGAAGTCTGAAGAGCGATGGGAAAAACAGGGAGCATACGGCGTGGTCAGGAATGTACTGTACAGTACAGTATATTTCGAGCTCCGGCTCAGAAGGCTTCTGCAAAGACTTTTCGACAAACCGACGTTTTATATTTGCCCCATGGATCTGAAATTATTTCATTTGGGAATTGGCTTTGCCCTGCGACTAGCGATTTCACCTTGCATTGGCCTGCCTACAGTTCGTTTGAGGTTTGGTGCCTCTACGCCCACGTCATTCAATGTACGGCGATTGGCCCAGCTTCCGGAATTGGTCGAGGATGAGAAGAGGTCATCAGAAGCAGTCTTTTTTGACGGACCGCATGTTGCAGGCATGTTTTACCGCTCTTTCGAACCACGCTCTTGGCTTGATTTGGTGTGTTTTTCTTCATTTCGTGTCAAGGCTCAGCCCTCTTGTTTTGGGCTACTAGCACATCCCTGCGCGTGGTTCATAACAACACTGTATGCTACTGGTGCGGGGGAACCTGCAATATCGGCGTGAGCTTCGGCGTAAAGAGCTTCTGTATGGCATGTCGACTGTCGTTTGCCAGCTTGGAGCGGATGTCTGGAGCAAAGAACATGATGAGCGGCTCAGGAACAGCGGGGCTATGACAGGGCCAAGCATCGGCACAGGTGCGTGGCATGGGAGCCGGCATCCGCTGAAAGCTCAAGGGGAAAAATTGTAGATGGATGGATCAGCTGGTGTGCATATCGGCGCTTGAACACGAACGGGCGCAGGTCTGCACACTGCGGGACAATGCTGTAGAGTGTGCATAGTATTCAGAAGTAGGTTTACGCGTGTCGTACTGCAATCACGATTGGTCTCATCTGGGCTAATTGTTGATTGATTGATTTTGTCTTTCGGACAGCTGCTCTACGCTCTACACACAAAATGCTACCAGACACAAACACATGCATGCTCTATGCGATGTGATACATTGCAGCCTCGCCTACCAATCCAGATGTGGCTTCCTGCGTTGAACTGGCAAACGACGTCGTTGTGGTCCAAGCCATGTTTTCCTCTGCTCAAATGCCAGACAACTGGCCCCCGATCCACTCAGCCATCGCGGTCTCGAGCTGTGCCTCGCTGGTTCATGTTGGCAAGCGAACCATGGGGGATCTACATTCTACACTTGCGAGCCGATGGCCCATGCCTCGCAGCTGAGCTGTACAGCACGCGGCGTCTGTTGGTCGCCACAGCTGTGACAAACAGGAGGAGAGACGTGCACCTTGGTCGCGGAGCTCCAAATTCGAGGCACATCACGACGAGGTACTAAGCAAGGGTGGGCCAAATACAGCTTCAGCACACGCCGAGACACTCGACAGGGCACTGCTGCCCGTGTGCTGCTCGCCTGGCCATGACCACGATCCCTTGGCTTGTTTCACTTTGGCCTCTCGCAACCTCCAAGCTAGCTGTCTCTGGATCCCCCGTCCGCTGCTCTACGAATCTGTTTCAGCTTGATCTCTCGTGATATCACTTTGTGCTCACAACCAAGCAATACATCCCTCCCCATCTGTCCTGCCTCTCCTCCTCTTGCCCCCATCCTCTCTCTACTACCCCGTCTGCGCTTCCCCATCCACTTCGTTGCTCTACCCTTGACGCTTTGCGACACGGCTCGAGCTCTGAGTACCCGCCCCACTTTCCCTTGCCTCTTCAACTTCTCCATCCGCCCCAGAATCGTTCTGCCGTCTTGTCTTGACCTCCCTTCTTCATCATTGTTCGGGCCACCTTCTTCTTTTGGTCCACCAACATCATCATTATCATCACCATCGCCACGTAGTGTGACCGCGGATTCTCTTGACCTCATCCCTTGCCGGACCTCACTGCACTTGGTACTTTGTCCATCCGCTCCGTGCACTTTGCACGCCGGGCTGACTTGACCTCTTCCGCATTCGACGCATCTCGATCTCGGCATACAGTTCGCCAACTAACAGATTCGTGCATTGACATCGCTAGGAGCATCCAATCGGCCCCCACGTTTGCAGACCGGGTCTGAATCATAGTTAGGATGAGGATCCCACCCGTCCTCTTCATCTTTGTCGGCTTCCTTGCCATCGGCATCTCCTTCATTCTCCAACTTCTAGTAGCGCTCGGTCTGCCTTACATCAAAGGCATCTACTTCCTCTACGTAAAGTTCGCAGACCAGCAAGCAACAGGTCAGATCCTTCGTGTCACATTCGGTATCTGGTCGCAATGCTTTGACCAGAATGGCGTGACCGATTGCTCACCAACTGGCTTGGGATACCAGCAGACTCTCCTCGGCATCAACAATGCCGTTGGCCTCTTCTTTGTCAACAAGCTCCCTTACGCGCTCGTTCTGCAGCCCATCTCTGCTGGCTTTACCGGTCTGGCCGCCGGCGCTGCCTTCCTTCACCTTTGCACCAACACTTTCCTCTGGCCCCTCTCCGCGCTCTGGGCCTCGTTCCTTACCATGGCCGCTCTGGTCATTGAGCTCGTCCTCTTCATTCTTGCACGCAACAAGGCCCGGGCCTTCCAGAGCACCAGCACCCTTACCCCGACTGGTAGCGAACTCGGTCCCGCCATCTGGATGCAGGTTGCTTCGCTTCCTCCTGTCTTTTTCGGTTTCATGATGCTCGCTCTCGGCTGGTATATGAAGCGTTCTCGCAGCGAGGAAAACTACTACGACGACTACGAGCCCGAGCGTCCCGTCTACGCGCCCAACGACTACCCAGAAAAGGACTACTACCAACCCCAGCGTCCCATCAGCCGCGCCAGCCGTAGGTCGCGCTACGACGACTACTACGAGCCCGATGACGAGCGCGTATACGGTAACGTCGGACGTCGTGACTCGCGACGCAGCTACCGTGGTGGTCCACCCGTAGATGACTACGACCGCTATGACAACCGCAGGAGCTACGACGACCGTGCTCTTAGGAGGAGTTACGGCGGTGAGCCCTATGGCAGTAGGACCTCGCTCGCACCCGGGCCAGCTCCTTACCGTGGCAGTAGGTCGCGTCGCTACAGCGAACGTGGCGCCTACTGAGCTATCTAGTATCTCTGTCTCGTCGGCGGGAAAGACTCGCTTTACGTACTTCAACGTTCTGTCCATGACACTTGCCCCAAAATGTATCCACGGCACTAATGACGCACCCTGACCCGCAGTCAGATTGCATACTAATTGCGGAACTCATCATGTGCTCCAACACGACATGCAGCTTCTTGGTTGATTCCATGTCAATCCACACTCTTTTGCATCGATCATTCCCTAATCTCTTCTCCCCTTACGCCCAAGCCTCACGCGGCAGCACAGGACCGCACCAACACTCCCATCGACCCTTTCCCCGGCGCTTTATCCTTCTCTTTGTCTCTTGATCTGCTTTTTCTAAGCCGCGGTGGCATATGCATCAGTTTTGTGAAAAGCTGGTAGCTTGCCGTCGTTTTGTACATTAAGTGTAGCCCAAATTCGTCCTTATCAAGCCGTTACCTTTGCTTTGTTTCTCTGTCTGGCGCTTGTTTCCAGTTGGATTGCCTCCGTACCCTTTCGAGCAGCTTTGTTGAAATTGAAGTTTGCTGAGGAGGGTGCCCGGGGATGAAGGTGTTCACTTGTGGCGATGCCGAGACGGAACTCGGGCGTGCGTGGCTTACACAAGAAAAGTCAAAGCGCAGACTCGACACGGCGGCTTTCGCTAAATTGGAAATGTGGGAAGCTTGACAACCCTTCATCTCCACTTCTCCCGCCTGTCTCCAACTCATACCGTTACCCACATACCCCTGAAGCACCGAGCGACACCTTGCAGCGCTATCTGTCATGTCGAGGCTACACGAACCAAATCCAGCCCCAATAGGCGATGGGAGTGAAAGCGGTGTCGGGGCGAGTGGAACCAAGGTACGTATTTTCGCTCGCATTCGTCTTGCAATTCTCTGGGCGTATCGAGCTGACGTCCATTTGACCGCTCATTGCGGTGCGAAATATGCGGGTAGGTGGAGGCAACGAGGATAAGAGCGGCATTGTCGTCGATTGACCCGGTGAAGGATTTTTCGCGCATTGGAAGCATGCCGTGTGCGCGTGGTTCGCTGTTGATGGGTATGGTCACCGCGGCTGGTGTCGCTGGTATTAGTCTGGTTGCAGGTCGGGGTTTGAGGAGAGGACTCAATTGGGGCGTGGGAAGTTTCTGCTTTGTATCGTTGGCGAGTTGGGAGACGTGCAGACGCAACATCAAAGCGGAACAGATGCGGATGAAGACCGTCATCGAAAGCTATCGAAAGAGCGGTCGAGCAAACCAGCCCAGTCTCACCTCAATAGCACAGGGTCAAGGACAGAGCCAAACAGCATCGACATGATATCTTATTCGTATCGAAAAGCATTCCGAAGCGAGCCAAATTCTCTCTCAGCCCAGATGCCAGCCGGGCTTCAGCCAACTTGGCGTGAATTCTGCTGCATTCTCACACCGTGTACTTGTATCCGGACCTTTCAGTACATTCTCAACAACCATGCATCTCTCTGAGAATCATACAGCTTGCTTCCTCAGCACAACCTTATCAGCGTAGACCATGGAAGGCGACAAACGAGATTCGCGGGTTGTAACAGTACTATGCCTGGATGCACTTGGACAGGATGTGGTACATCAAGATTGGCCGTCCACCGACTTGTCGGCGGCCTTCTTCTTGGCCTCTTCTTCCTGCTGCTGCTGTTGCTGCACGGCAAACTTGGCACTGAGCAATTTTGCCGAGCAGTTTCTAATGTTCTGTTCCGCTCTCTGAATACCGCCCTCGAGCGCCCTCTTGTACGCCGTCAACGCTTCCTCAAGCTGCTCGCACGCCTCCAACACCGCAGCAAGGTTGTACTGAATCTCGGGATCCTCTGGCGTGATGCTCGCCGCGGTCTTCAGATGCGATACTGCCAGATCAGGCCTGGACGGCTTGCTGAGCACATACGCCGACGCAAGGTTGGTGTGGGCGTCTGCGGATTCCGGCGCAAGCTTGAGCGATTCATTCCAGGCGTCAATGGCAGCGGCGAGATTGCGATCATGGTAGAGACAGACGCCGAGGTTGAAAAGGGCTGAAGAGTTTCGTTTGATCTCGAGACTGCGTTGGTACGCTATTTTGGCCTTTTCCAGATCGCCTGCTTCAAGGTGGGTGGTTCCTTCTTCGAGGAAGCGTTGCGATTCTTCGTCGGCGGGGTCGAGAGAGGAAGAGGTCGAGGTGGTGGAGGTAGCATATGTGCGTGAAATCGATGCTGTTGCGGATAGCGCTCCTTGTCTGGGAGCGGAAGGAGCCATGGCAAACGAAAGGACTGCTTTGCGGACCGATGCGGTCGAGACGTTCCTCTGAAGAGCGGAGCCGACCCGAGCTTTCACAGCTTGGCGGACCGAGCTGGTGGCGATTCGAGATGTTGATGCAAGCATGCCGAGCTGTTTTGAAAGCGTATCGTGTAAACAAGTGCACAGCGAGTTGTGACGATGAGGACTGAAGGAAACCTGGCCCAACGGCCTCCTGACCGGCGTCGAAGAACCTTGCCAAGTCCTTGATCCGACTCGCGATTCTGTGATTTCTTCTAACCCACACAAAATTTCGACTCGGCCGGATACGCCTCCACATCCGCAGCATCTTCAGCTCCTCCATCCCGCTCTTCCACCGTCTCAAACTAGCAAGAAGCTCGTCATTTCCGAGACGATACAGTCTCGCTGCTAGAGCTGCCGTTTGTCTTGGACTACGTAGCATGCTATGGCCCTGTGGACGACCAGCCTTGAGCGGATTGCTCCCTGTGCCCCGCGCCACATCTGCATGTCTCACAAGACTGTCTTCGACAATTCAACCTGATGCCAGACTCAGCTTTCGATTCTTCCATCCTACATCCCGGAAATGCAAAACTTCTGACACAGCATGTACACGCAGTGCAGCTCATGTCCGCCCGATTTCCGAACCATCGGGGGCCTCTGAAGAGACCGAGAGCTCGGTAGCTCGTGGCACACGATATGAGCATCTCTGTCGCGCCGTCTTGAACGAGATGTTCGGAATGGAGCTGGAGAGAACAGGTGGGGCAGGAGATCGGGGTATCGATCTCCGTGGATGGTGGACGCCGGAGCGCACGGCGGGGCAAGGGCATCCCGAGAAGAGGATACGCATCTTGGCGCAGTGCAAATGTCAAGATGAAGGCGGAAAAAAGATGGGGCCGGTACTCATCCGCGAGATGGAGGGCGTCGTGTTCCGGGCGTCCTCCCCTCCTCCAATCGTGTGCTCTCAATCCGAAAGCAATCCTGCCACTTCTGGAAGTGAGGAGGGATCACCACTTGCAGGAATCATTCTCTCGTCTTCCGGGTTTAGCAAGCATGCCTTGCTTCAGGTGAGGTCCAGCAGCGTACCTCTTGCAGCTATACACATACTCGCACAACCACAAGCATCCTGTGTGGATCCTGTGGCTCCTTCCGACGTGGCAGGATTGTTGGAAAGATGTGTATCGATCGTGTGGAATGATCGATTCGGGGCGCCTTCACAGGGCTTACTGTCCGGTGGTATGGAAGTTCGCTGGGTGAGGTCTCTATCGGTGCGGAATGGCGCACTCGGAAGACCTGTAATCTATCGAGCTGGTCAGCCGCTCAGGTAACAGCGCAATTGCACTGTACAATGTCATCTCACATGGTCCAACTTACACATCCGAACGCCAGAGAGCCTTCGTGGGAGCAGTCTCTCATGCAAGAGTCTTCCGACGTTGCGGATCATCTGCAGCATCTCGGTTTTGCCGTCAGCAACGTGGCACCATCGGAATGGTGGCAGAGAAGGAATGACCTTGCTGCCTCGAAAACACATGTACAGTACAGCCGTATGTTCAAGTCCGAAATGTACAGCCGTGAAATGTGGAGGCTTGCGAACAGATGCCTGGGCTGGGGTGCACTGAACTGTACTGTACTTTGCAGCACTGGGCAGAGCATGAATGCCGAAGATGCTATCTATCCTTTCCCGAAAACTTTCTTGTTGAGCGATGCTGAACTTGTTTCGGGATCACACACAGCCTAAAATAGATAACCGTGCCCGAGGAGAGTTTCCGGGCTCAAGCTTGCTCCACCCGACGCAAAAGCCGCACCGCAAACCCGGCTCGCACGTCATCTGAGACGGTTTTACCGCACACGCCTGCGAGTGGAGCACAATCAGGACAAGAACAAAAGTCTCCTGGCTCGGCGATCGATTGCTATAGCCGCGCATTGACCCAGCACGGAATGCCCCAAAAGAGCAACACTCATAGCTCGCGCTCAGTGTCATCACGCTCTTGGCGACCATATCCTCTCATCTGTGCACCAAAGTTTCATGCGACTATATAGACCTCCTCCTCTTCCGTTCAAGATTCTCAAGACATCTCATCCCTGCTCAAACATTTTCTGCCAAGTAAGACCGATCATGACTTCAAACGGTTCTGATATCGAGACGTCCCGTTTCGTGTCCGGGCTGACTGCGCCGCTCGTCGATTCGATTGATGCGCTCAAGATCAGCAACTTTGTCCCCACCCGCAATGGCCACCCTCCTCCCGGCTCAGTGCCGGACTCGATCCTTCCCGAGGACGTTGAGAAGCCTGCACTGTTCAAGACCATCACGCTGCCCTTTGCAGCGCCGGAACAGTCGAACAAGATGACGTTCAAGAACCGCGTCATCGTCTCGCCCATGTGCCAGTACTCGGCCAAGGACGGCTTCCCCACTCCCTACCACATCGCTCACCTGGGTGCATTCGCGCTTCACGGCGTGGGAAACATCATGGTGGAGGCCTCTGGTGTTACGCCTGAGGGAAGGATCACTCCTCAGGATTTGGGAATCTGGTCAGAGGCGCACCGCGATGCGCACAAGGCGCTCGTCTCGGTGCTCAAATCGTTCACCGATGGTCTCGGCGTTGGTGTGCAGCTGGCCCATGCTGGTCGAAAGGCGTCTGACTGGTCGCCGTTCTATCGAGGAGAGAAGAAGCAAGCCAAGTTCGTCACGCGCGAAGAAGGTGGCTGGCCCGAAGACGTTGTTGCACCCTCGGCCATCGCTTACGACGAGAACTACATCACCCCTCGAGCTCTGACGACCGAAGGCGTTAAGAAGATCGAAGACGCCTTTGTACAGTCTGCACGATGGGCTTTTGAAGCCGGTTATGACTATGTCGAGCTGCACGGTGCGCACGGCTACCTGATGCACTCTTTCCTCAGCCCTTTGACCAACCACCGCACCGACGAGTACGGAGGCAGCCTCGAGAACCGAGCCCGCTTCATGCTCAACGTCGCACGCCGTATCCGTGCCGAGTTCCCCCAAAAGGGTCTCTGGGTACGAGTCAGCTCCACCGACTGGGCCGACCAGGCTGGCAAGGGCGACTCGTGGACCGTCGACCAGACCGTCCAGCTCGCAAAGTGGCTCCACGAGGCCAAAGTCGATCTGATCGACGTTAGCTCCGCCGGTCTCGTGCCATTCCAAAAGATCACGGTTGGAGCCGGATACCAGCTCTTTGGTGCCAAGGCGGTGCGCGACGCACTCGTCAAGCTTGAGGCGGACGAAAACAAGCGAATGCTCGTCGGCGCTGTGGGCATGATGGAAGGCTCAAAAGACTCCCCCAACGGTCTCGATCGAGCAGAGATCGGAAAGCTGGCGGAGGAGTCGATCCAGAAGGGCGACTGTGATGCCATCCTTCTGGCGCGCGGTCTGTTGTCATACCCAAGCTGGACGGAGGATGCTTCTGTTGCGCTTACGGGCACAAAATCGGCTGGTAACCCTCAGTACCACCGCGCTCACCCAGCAAAGAAGCCCTAGTTAGTCATCTCTCAGATTTGGCCATGTCACTTCAGCTCGCGCTCATTCTTCCGATCTCCCGTAGAAGTTCCATCCCAGTTTGCAAACCTCTGCTTGTCTGTCGATCTGTGTTTTGGATGCTTGCCTGGATGTGCGATACATGAACTTTAAACGAAGAGCACTAGAGCTTGTGCTTACCCTTGGGGGGATATTGTGGGTCAGCACGGATGCGGACGACGGCTTTGCCCCACGTCTTTCGGTCAGCGAGATCCTTCAGACCCTCGGGAACGCTTTCAAGACCCTCGTAGATGTGCTCAAACACGGTGGGCACGACCTTCTTGGTCTTGAACATGTCCAGCAGAGCCTCCCAAGTCTCGCCGATCTTGTCTGGCTCGTTGCGAACGTATGCGCCCCAATGGACACCGGTGACGGCGACATTCTTGAGGAGGATGAGGTTGGCGGGGATCTTTTCGATAGTGCCTGCTGCAAAGCCGACAACGATGATGCGACCGTTCCATGCAATGACCTTGAGTGAAGGAACGATCATGCCAACGGGATCATAGACGACATCGACGCCATGGCCTTCAGTAATTCCTGTCAAAATCGATAGGTTAGAGGTAGGAATGTCAGTGACTGGCTTTTTCCTGATCAGCGGGGAGGAGTGAGTTGAAGTGCGTTTACTTACTCTTGACCTGAACTTGCCAGTCCTTGTCACGGTAATTGATAGCAAAGTCGGCACCTCCAACTTGCTTGCAGACACGCAATTTGTCGTACGATCCGGCGGTGGCGATGACCTTTGCACCCATAGCCTTGGCGATCTGAATGGCGCAAATACCGACACCACCGGCACCAGCGTGGACCAGCACCCATTCTCCTTCCTTGACCTCGGCTCTGAACTTGAGTGCAGCATAGCTGGTGGGCCATGTGACAAACAAGCCAGCAGCCTGCTCGAGTGTTATGCCTTCGGGGACTTCCATTAGCTGCCAGTAGTCAGCCTTGGTCTTCTCGCCGTACGCACCCTGAGCTGCGCCGAACACGCGGGTCTTTCCAGGGACGAAGTCGCAACCTTCAGGGATGGGAGAGTCCTTGGAGATGATGCCGGCCATCTCAACACCGGGAACGTATGGGTGAGGCGTCTTTACCTGGTACTTGCCCTGGACGGCTAGGATGTCGAAGAAGTTGAAGGCAGCCGAGTGGACATCGACGAGCACTTCCTTTGAACCGGGAGCACACTTTGGCTCCGGCACGTCATTGGACAGGGTCGATGGGAGCTCCGAGGGAGCAATATCCTTGTGCAGATAAAAGGCCCTCATAGTGGTGCTTGCAAGATACGAAAGGGGTTGAGCGAAAAGGTCAAAGGTGAAGACGGGAGACAAGGTACAGTCAGGTATCCAGGTGCATTGTGGGGTTGGAATGCGAACCCCGCACAGCCGGCTCACCGGTACAAAGCTCGGGCTCCGGCTTCTATCTTGGCTGCACGCCGTTCTGCGTGCTGCACCGTGCTGATTTGGACAGAATGTGAGATTCCGAGGTGCTTCTCATTCTCGGCCGTGATGTCAGTGTTGATGAGTGGACCCTGGCGGTCGTGTCTCGGGGCGAACAGATGGCGGAGATACAGATGAGAGCGCATTCATGATTGTCCAAGTGACACAATGGATGTCAGCCCGAGATTCACAACGTCTTTTCATCGTTTCAGCCTGTTGAGGCTTTCCGTCTTCTTCTCACCTGTCGCTACTCCAACACAATGTCGGCGTTGGTTCACATCGCTTCGCCGCAAACGAAAAAGGCGCCTGTTGTGGCGCAACCAGGCAACTATCCATTCAGTCTTCCCGACGGTTTCAAGTTTACCATCACCGTGTCTCACGAGAAGCCATTGCCTGATGTGGCCAAGACGGATGCGAGCGACGAGCAGGTGCCGAGGGTGAAGCATGCCATCAAACTGTCCTCGTACAAGCCGCATGAATGGATGGACACTGCAAACACACTTGTCGTGACGTCGCCATGTCCACCTTATCCCAATCCCTCTGCCGAACCCGACACAAACAGCCTGGCATTCCGAACAAAACGATTCGCTGAATGCGAGCTGCGATTGCCGGAAGCGGGTCAAACGGGAGACAAGGTGGAAGCAACATCACAAAAACTATGGAACTGGATCAATGTTGTCTTTGCCCTGTGGCCGCAGCAGGAGCATGTCCTTCTTCGAACTGAGGGCTTGCCTTCGCAAGTGGTGGCGTATTTGGTATCATCGAGACTTGTCATCCTGGACCCCTCAACTCCACCCTCCTTTTCGACTCCGGGAGCTAGAACACAGGTGGATTCTTCGCGCCTGCTGGTCTCACGTGCCGCATTCTGGCAAGGCTGTGGCTCGCCCACTGCTGGATTCGCACCTTGGGTGCTTCCATTGGCGGATGCTGCTACCGTTACGGCTCTCACCTCGTCCAACGCTGAGACTGTCACAAGTCCGCTTGCACAGCCTTTCAAGCCGCCGCCGTCGGCCGGTCCCATCTATTCGCGCTTCATTCCGGGGCTCAACTCGCATCTCACTTTCCGCGTTGCTTCGTCGTCCAACTCGAAGGATGTGGATCTGCTCACCGCATGGCATGCCACCGACCGTGTCAACGAGGGCTGGCGACAGAGGCTTAGCCGCGAGGAGCAGCTGGCCGGTATGCAGCAGGGCGAGAAGAACGCGTACACCATCGGCCTCATCGGCGAGTGGGATGGCGAGCCGTGGGGCTATGTCGAGATCTACTATTCGAAACACTCGAATTTGAACGACTTTTACACGGCTGGCCAGCACGATCGCGGATTCCATGCGCTGGTTGGAGACGAGCGCTTCCGTGGACCACACAGAGTACGTTCGTGGATGGGTAGCGTAGTGCATCTCATGTTTTTGCTCGATCCTTCGACAACACAGTGCGTTTCAGAACCGCGACTGTCGAACACCAAGATGGTGCAGTACGAGGTGATGGTAGGAGGCAATGTGGATAAGTTTATCGACTTTCCTCACAAGAGGGCAGCGTTGGTGCAGTTTGGCAAAGAGCGATTCTTCCAGCTGTGTCCGATGGGTCCTTTGCCAGAACACGTGGCATAGGCGGGATCAGGAAGGCCGATGCGGATCATCTCAGATACTCTTCGGTTGAAGGGGTAAAGAGAGCTGATTCTAAAATACTCCTGAATATCGTGAGGACCATACGATGTTGGTTGGAGTAAGTCAATCAATGGACTGCTCACCATGTCTTCGCAGAGTTTGAGGCTGAGTTGATACTTCAGGATCAACCCACAACGAAACCCCACCAGGCCGCGTCTGCCGGTTGCCCCCACGCCGAATCGAGCTGAGTTTGCAGCGCGCAGTTCCACGGAAAAGATGAACAAAACAATAAGGAGCGGACTTAGGCGATCTACCGGGTTTGTGTGGGAAGCGACACAATCCCGTGTTGATTTGCAACGTCTGTGGTCTCGGCAAGATCTATGGTGTGGAAGTGAGGACTAGAATCAAGGAGACCTTTGGCTTAAACACATTTTAATCAAATTGAGATGCTACATGGTGCGCAATCCACAGACACTGCCCAGCTCTTCGCATGTGAATGCGTGTTCGGATCCAAAGCAGTCATGGGGAACCCAGATAGACTGTATGTACGACTGTCTACAGTACAGTACCGTACTGCTCGGTGACTCATTTTGGGGAACCATAGGGGTCGATCGCAGATAGAAGGCGGCAAATTTGAAACGCCGACTATAGAAGCGGTGAAACTTGGACGGTGGCAGATGCCAAGTTAGATCGGGTGCGAACTGCGATCCAGGTGAGCATTTTCTGGTATATTTCATTGTGAATGCTGGCCCTGACGTCGGAATAGCGCAACCGGGCTGACTGGGAGACAACGTGGGCAGCAAGCAGCAACTCAGCCTCGCCTAGTCCTGCCTCGCCTAGTCACACACGAACAACTCGGTACTCCTCAAACTGCCATCCAGCTTCTGCGTTCTTGCGGTATCCGAATGATGCACATCCCAAGTACTGACACTGCTTTGTGTTTTTACTGTTAGCAGCGAGCGTGACCGGGAGGAAGCGGCGCTTCGGCGAACTTGTCTTGTCTGAAGCCATTGTTCGCGACCTTTTTCACATGAGCGAGTCTATACAGGTAGGAAAACGAGCTATCTGAAACACAATGGTGGAAGCGAGGCGCGCGAAACGTTGTGGGGGTTTCCACTGACTCTGAACAGCTCAAGGCAACAAAGGGCGGAGATACCATTCTTCTCTTGTGGTGTGCATGAGTCGGTGCGAAACAAACGTCGACAGAATCAACAATAGCATGATTCCCGCTTCGGGTGAATGACTCTCTATGCTCGTCGATCTACATGACTCGTGCGGCTGCTCAGCTCAACTAACTCAGCCAGCCCCCGTGGTATCCAGAAAGGCTCCCGGAAGCTGTGCTATCTGGCCTGTGACTGCTAGATGGGTATGATGCAGCCGGCTGGGTAGTTGGCTTTGCTGGTTCCTGAACTGGCCGGGTGCCAAACGGTACGCAAGCAAGCGTCGAGTTTGGGTTGCGGCTGCATCTCCTCGGTAAGACCAATTAAACAAGTACCAGCGTCGGGGTCATGGTGCTATTCACGATGCGTCGGAACCGAATCTGCTGCAGTCGGATGCACCAACTCAGCTCGCCTTCCGGATTGTGCATGCCATCCAATGCCAACCACATGGTCTCGTCAGACGCTTCTGCTGCATCATCCAACCGCTGGTCGTCTCCGTTCCGGTAACTTTGCTGCTCTGGTTCTGTCGCACAAACCAGCTGTCTGTACCGCTTCCATCAGAGTTGACTTCCGCGTTCCATCCTTCCACCAATCAAGATGGCTCCACTTCTTGCCTGCAATACTCGATCAAGACCCTGACCGCCAATGGCATATACACAGCGCCTACCCAATCTCTGTGCCCGGTTCCACATGTTGGGTGTTTCGTCTCCACCCTCACAACATATCCATACATTCCCGTTCTTCAGGCTGTTGCTCCATTGGCAGAAATCGACTTCCTAATCCTCCAAAGCATCTTCGCATGTCGTTTGACCATTCGCCAAACTGAGCCTTTCTTTCTCCTCAGGTCAGCTTCATCATTCCGAACCAGCCAAGTTCACTTCCAAAAACCTTTCGCATCGCATCAATTGCGAATGAGTTGGTACTCATGCCGTCCATGTAAGATCAGCATTTCGTCTTCTGCTCAGCAATTCTGAATGCGGCAACATCTTCCCCCAACCTTACCATTCGCTGGCAGATAATCATGGAGCAGACCAGCCAGGCAACGTCTCCACCGAGGGCGTCAGGTTCCCACCCCTCGATCGCCGATACAAATGCCCCTCTGAATGTAGGCGTCACGTCTCTCCAAGACGCAGCCGAGATGCCTCGCATCCAAAAACGTCCCCGTCGTACTCACGCTCGCCGTTCGTGCCAGATGTGCCAACAGCGCAAGGCAAGATGCGAGCTTCCTGACCTCGACGTCCCTTCCAGCCCTCTACCGCTTCCAGATCATCAAGCCTGTCACCGCTGCAGGACGCTCCAGATCTCGTGTATCGTCGATGATGCCAACAAGAAAAAGCCCAAGAAGCTTGCTGCCGACACCAACTCCGCGCGCTCGGCTCCCAGCAAGAATCGTGCTACTGTTGCTGCTGTGGATCGTCCCAGCCTGCAAAAGTCTTCAACGAACGCTTCCCTCTCCTCCAGCGTTGGAGTTAGAATGAGTTTCAGCAGTACCGGTAGCAGCAGTGCTCCCATTTTGGTTTCATCCGGTGTTGCCTACGCCGACATCAACGACCTCAAGTTTGCTGGCGGACGCGTGCTAGGTGATCAGATTGTCTATCCTTCTGAGCCACGACTTGTCTCCAAGACTCCAGACTCTTCGTCCGATGAAGACGAGGGAACGTCGCCCCCCTCCGCTCCTAAATCGAAACATCGCGGCACCAAACCAACCGGCTCCGCCAATTCGGATCCCCACATCAAGACACAAGATCGGAATCCCAGAGACGCTGCCAACATTGACACATGGGAGCGCTTTTCTACGCGAAGTCGTCCTCTTACCTTGCTCACCGAACTCGTCCCCCGACAGAATGGGTTTGCGTCCAAAGTCTTTCGACTTGTCTCGGCACGAGCTACGATCGAGACCGACGTCACCGGGATCATTTCCAACGAAAAGTCCAAGATTCTCAGCGATTGGTGCGAAGACAATCTCACCCTTTGGATGCCGCATATTTCCAACGCCCATCAGATACGACGAGATGCCCTTCAAGGAAAGCAAACGCTCTCCACCCAGCTTCTCGAGCAAGTCCTCTACCTCATTGCAATGCAACACATTCGCGATCCCGAAGACGATGTCTTGCGCTTTTCTGTCACTCGATTCGTCATAAGAGATTCTGCACGTCTCATGCTCACTTCTCCACGATCTAGCAAGGCCGTCGAAGCGCTAGAGCTTCTTGCTCTTTTCCCCGTTGACGTTTCAGCCATCCCTGGCCCTTCTCGCAATCGCATTCGCACCGACTCGCTCATCAGTGCAGCTGAAAGGTTCGCTCGTTCGGTGCGCCTCGATCGTGTTGCTCTCACTGCCGCGGCTCCCTATTCATTTTTCGCATCCACCAACCAGCTCGATCACTTTGAGACCAAACGCACTGCCATGGAGTGGGCAAGTGTCAAGACATGGTATACCTGTTTTACCATTGGCGATGACGAGCTATACGAAAGCATTGACGAGCGCTTCTTCAGCGACGATTGGAGCCGCTCCTTGATACTGCCTCCCGAAAACACACACTCTACAGACGAACCAGACCCAACAGAGAATGATTTGTTTGCCAACAAACGTTGGTCGCGCAAGCGCAGAATCGGAAGCACCGGGCTCGCCATGCGCTGTCTTGCCATGAGGCAGCTGCTAGTCGCCTTCAACGCCATCCGCAACGCACCCATCGACGTCCTCGAGTCCGAACGCCTAGCAAACATGTCAGCCATTCTTGACGACTACAAGCGGCACGTGGTTAGCGTCGACGACGAATTCCGACGTCGTCTCGCCGATAGCACGACTGTCTGCCACCTCCTCTGCACTTGGCTCACCATTGAGACCACAGCGGGCTATCTTCTTGTCCTCGGCGCTGGCATTCTGCGTGGACTGGGTATCGATAAGAAGGAAAGTGTTCCCGCGCAGGAGCTTGCGCTGCTCGTCCGCGGCGAAAACGCTTCTCCCGAAATGCGAGACTTCCTCACCCGTTACGGAGAGCATCGTATCTTGGCCGCGGAAAAGGTTTTGGTCAACATTAGTACACTTTGCTGCGAAGCCAAGCCCGGAAAGCTTTCCGCATCCACCTCCGACCCTAGTCAGGCCGCCCATAGCAACGATTGGATGGTGGAGGGTCAGTCGCGGACGATGCTGCCCATGATGAACGTATGCGGTTACGCGCTCGAGGCTGCATTTAACGCGATGGAAATGCATGCGACCATGTTCAAACTGTGGAAGACGCCACCAAAGCGGTCCGAGTCGTGGCAGCTTGTGTTCAGCAATGTCATTACGGCCATGCTCTCGGTGGATCCAAACGGTTCGATTCAAAGTGGCAGCATTCCAGCCACCTGTGCGTACATCCTCCAGAATATGCTCAAAGTGATAGTTACATGGACCGACTGCAGCCGGAAAAAGGAACATCGACGAACAACGTCCAACTCTTCTGTCCATATTGATCGTCAGGATGATGACCGCAACGCTCGTCCGAAAGCGTTTGGCTTGCAGCGGCTGCCCAGCGGACCGTCCGCAAGTGTCGCTTCGGACCGCGAGCGCTATCTGGCCATATTGCAGGACGATTTTGGCGCCCGCAAGAGCTTTGAAACGCCGCAAGGTTTCAATTCGGGCCCAGCTACATCGCATGTTAGAGGAACCGGTCCAAGCATAGCTCGCGGGCTGTACAGCATGACCGCGTCTATGTTCGAAGCAGAAATGCCATCTTACCAGTACGGCAACGTTCGAACCAGTCACACAAGCCAACTCAACGGCCCCAACGCCACTGAATCTATTGCAGCCGCTTTACCTCAAAGCGAAAGCTCCACGGCCTACAGTCGAGGCGTTACACCCATACAGCAGAACAGTTTTGAGCCGTATCGGGCTCACAATACTTCGTTGGCGGCATCGGCGTCTTCGAACGCGTCCTCTCACACCCGTACGCCTCCTTATTATGAGCATGGAGTCAATGGTGTTGGGATGGTGCACGGTAGCAGCAACGCCTCGACGTTTAGTCTCACAGATGCAAATAGCGCCGACAATGGCGACATGCGGCCGTCGGTCGCCCTCGACTCGCTCGACTTTATTCTCAACGACGTGCTTGGATCGTCCGAGTGGTCCGGTATCCTCCAGGACATTTGGCGAACCGACATCTGAATGATAGGTCGCAAATATCAACCACACACACTGTTCTCTCACACCGCTATTGCTGTCTTCTATCACCCCTTGGACAGATTCGAATTCGGCTCGTCACTGTAAATTGCCTGTATAATAGCTTATGGAGTGGGAGAGGGAATCGCATTATCAATCCCAGTTTAAATCTGTTGCGCTGAACAGGGACCGAACTCAACAGTCGGGGATGGCGACTGGCACCTTGACCGCAGTAGCAAGGCCGCCGAGACTGGTCTCCTTGTAGCTCGTGTGCATATCCCTTGCGGTTTCGCGCATCGCTGTGATCGCATCGTCCAGCGAAACCGAATGTTTCCCGTCTCCTGCCAAAGCCAACTGTGCCGCTGTTACCGCCTTGACCGCCCCGAGCGCGTTCCTTTCGATACACGGGATCTGCACTTGACCATTGAGCGGATCGCACGTCAAGCCCAGATTGTGCTCAATCCCGATCACACTTGCTTGCAAAACCTTCTCAGGGCTTCCGCCCAACACCGCAACGAAACCAGCTGCTGCCATAGCGGTTGCAACACCTACCTCGGCCATACATCCACCTTCAGCAGCAGAGAGCGTGGCACCGCGCTTGAACAGCATGCCGATGGCAGCAGCGGTGAGGAGAAAGTTTTCGAGATCGCGCACCGGGTCGTCGTCAAAGATGAATTCGAAACAGTATTTCAGCACCGACGGCAGCACTCCAGCAGCGCCGTTTGTAGGTGCGGTGACGATGCGACCCCCTGCTGCGTTCTGTTCGTTGGTAGCGATGGCATAGCATGTGAGGTAATCGATCGCAGGGAAATTAGTTCGACGGGGAGGGCACGGCATGACAGGGTGGTTAAAGTTGCCGACCATCCTCGTTCGCATCAGTCCAGGAGAACCGATGTGGTTGACCATGTCTAGCGAAGGAGCTTGGGGTGGAGGACTGTCGATCCCAGGTTCATGCGGTGCACTCGGTGCGGCGACGTTTGGGTTCGGCAGAGACGCACCCCGATACAAGCCTCTCAACAGCCGCGCGTACAGCGAAGGAGCCCTCCTCCTTACAGCGAGCGGACCAGGCAACGTGGCTTCCGAGTTTTCGACGCCGGCGCGGATGCACTCATCCATGGTGGTCCATATTTTGATGAGTTTATCGTGAACCACTTCCGGACGGTTCCACGTGAGCTCGTTCTCGTACACGACTTGCGCAATGGTCAGGTTGCGCGTCTTGCACTGACGCAAAAGGCTCGCTGCATTGTGGTAGGGGAAGGGTGGGCCAGTAGAGGGTTTAGCGGTAAGTTTTTCCGGTTCGTGGGAGACTGACTTTTTGGTTGTGGTGATGGCAGTGGTGGAGCCTTCATTGTTGGAGGATGGAGCTTCCACTTGCGGAAGCAGTCCCTCGACAACAGGGGAAGAACCGGCGCGACGTCCATCCTCGGCGTCGCTTCGACGGATTTGCTTGTAAAAGACGTTTTCGCCCCAATCAATTGGGTGAGCCGACACCTCCAAGGTCTCGTCGTGGAGGGACACCGTGTTCGGGTTGGTGGAGAAGTCCATCTCCTTAGCCAGCTTGGATTTGGTGGCAGATGCACCTGTGGATGGCGAGGAAGACGGTGTTGCAAGGGCACCGTTTACCACGAATCCTCCTCCCACCGAGTAGTAGTCGTTGGTCGCGAGCATCTCGCCATCGGCATCAAACACGCTCATACGAATCCCATTCGAGTGATGCGGAAGTACCTGTCCAAACATCCACTTGAGATCACGGTCGTAATCAAAGTCGATGAGCTTGCCGGCTGTGACCGGCTTGCCATCGACGTTTGCACCGAGCGTCTTGAAGAGGTTCTTGCCCAGATAAAGCTTTTTGGCCTGCTTGATCTGTTCAAATCGCACAGGAACGGAAGGAGGATCGACAGTCTCGCAGTCATCACCTTCAAGGCCACCGAGGAGGGCTTGTGGCGTCATGTGTCCTGCACCAGTCAGAGCGAGCGACCCGTACAGGTTGATCTTGATGGTGTGTACGCGGTCGAGGAGACCCATGTCGGCGAGGTCAGAGACAAAAATGACGCCCGCGCGCATAGGACCAACGGTGTGCGACGACGAGGGACCGATGCCTACAGAGAAGAGATCAAAGGTAGAGATGACAGCGTGTTCGGTCTCGCTCGCCTCGCTTGTCGCGGGAACTTCAGCGGCGGTTGCAACTGACGAGGCGAGGTGCCGTGAGGTGTGAATGCATCGTCTTGGGTGAAACGCGCGCGGCGCTTGCTGCGTGATGGCGAGCTGGCGTTCCACACGTTCTGCATTTCTGCGCGCGGTTAGAAGAGCACGCTTCTGTCCAGCAGTATTGGCCGCTGAGCGAGCAGTGCATCGCAGCAGGTGGGCGGAGTGCTGTGATGACACCATGACAGCTCGTGTTCGGCTACAAGCGTGAATGTAGCCCGAGAGCAAGCAGAGGCAACTGCAAAATCTCGAAAGGTGTGGACGGTAGAGAGGCTTGGGACGTCACCATAAGATACGGAGGGTGATACGAGGGACAGGCGCACCAAGCAAGGACAAAGCCAACTGTGCTAGAAAACGGAGCACAAGATAAGGATAACGAGAGAGATTCGTAAGAGGCCAAACAAAAGCGAGACGGCTCGAGCGCGAACCCTGACCGAAGGATTACAAATTGGAACCATCATGTCCGAAGAAGTGCAAAAAAGTGTTGTGGGTTGGTCCGGCCTGGTTGGGCTGCATTGTCACATGGCTCCTGCCTCTTATGGTAAGTAAGTCCTCCAAACATCAACACGCCCATTCTCGCTCCTTGGCGGCTTCAACGCGAAGCAAGCAAGCCGCTCAAAACGCCGATGCGTCCTGCATCGATGCGTGCAACGTAATCGTCGTCTCCAGATCACTAGGTCAATCTCACGTCTGCACCCACATGCCACGCACGCCATTGCCAGTTGGCCAGGCTAAATGACGTTCTCGATATCAAGGTGACGAAAGCAAACCCCGACTAGTCAGGCTTGGCCTGCGCTACGTCGCGTAGCTGCTGTCGTTCTAGGGCTAAAGCTAAGCACAACATGACAGGTGGGGCAAAAAGCTTGGGCGGTGAGCCACGAGACAAGGCATACATCATGCAGCTCATGGCCGCAGTCAAGCCGGCAGAACTCGAACCTGCGAGGCTCGTGGTCTTTTTCCGCATCGTCAGTGCTCTTCTGTCCAGGATCCGCGGCGGACCGAGTTTGCTCGAAGCAGATGGCGCAGTAGACATCGTCATACGACTTCCAGTGGTAGTCTCCCGCAGCTGCGGCTGCACGCGGTCTCGATACAGATGCATATGGATCCTGACCTTGCTCGAGCTGCACGCCCCATCTGCGGCGGACGAACTCAAGACACTCGACAGAGTTGCGAGCGCGTGACCAGATCTGTGTTAGCGACGCTAGCTCCGACCGCAGGCTTAGCAGCGAGAGCACCGGTAGCAACGACGTCGGTGAAAGCGTGGGCAGTCGCAATGTGATGATAGCATAGACGAACGAGCCGATGACCTTGTCGAAAAGCGCAGTCGCTGTTTCGGAAAGCCATTTGGTAGATACGAGCACCGATTGCCCCCGCAGTCGAGGCGCTCTGCGTCGGCGGGATGCGGACGGAAATTCGTTCGATGTGGAGCTCGGCTCTGTGTTCTCTGAAAGCTGCAAAGGGGCGATGGGTTGCGCGACGCTCGTCGACCTCAGCACATCGTTCTCTGGTGCCCCGACACGGCGATATGTCTGCTGAGGGAAACCGTCTCCGGACCCATCAGCTCCACCGACGTGTGTGGAATCGACCGCCAAGGAGGTGGCGGAGGCGGTGTCGTGGTTGCCGCGCTGCTGCTGTTGGGATGGATCCGATCTGTTTTCACTCTCCAGCCCCGCCGATTCTGTAGTGTTTGTGGACGGCATCATCGGTCTGCGACGATTTTCGTATCGTGTCGTTGGTCGAGTTGCGGCTGTCTCCGTCAGTGCCGCTTTTACCGCACTGGGTAGGGGCAGCAGTTCAACCAGTGGGGGTAGATGAGATGGCGATGGAAGTTTGAGCTGCATAGGCAGGATGCTCGATATCAACGAGGCATCCACCTTAGGCAAGATGCTGATCAGGTGCACGATGGTGGAAGCAGTCTCGAGCATCACGAAGAGCGATGACGGCAGCAGACCATCAGCTTGAAAGATCGACTTGGCCTTCGTTTCGGAGGACGGTAAGTCGGACAACTCAAAGCCAAGCTGCTGCCTCCAGACATGGCAGTGTGTGCTTATTTCAGCCACGGTGGCTGGATGACCCGTCAGGATTGCAAGAGTGCAGAGCACGGCTAGATAGATGAGTGGTAGAGTCACCGAGTAGAAAGGGGACTTTGCTCCCAGCAACGAGGTCTTGAGCAGTCCGTCTTCGACTGCCATCGCTGCAAGACGGATCGTCCATAGCAGGTGAAGCGGAAGAACTGCTGGGAGAACGTGCTCATCTATGATGAGACCCCAGCTGAGCTTGGGAAAGCGGAAGAGGGAGCCAGGTGGAGGTTGGCCTTGTTGAGCTGTTGAGTGAGCTGTTGAGTGAGCTGCCGAGTCGGTCTCTGGGTTGGACGGAGCAAGTGAGGGAATCGCTGCACTGCTCTTCGAAGCGGCTTTGGTGCCGTGCTTTGGGTTGACACTTGGAGCAGGAGTCGAGGCAGCAGGTGACAGCACTTCAGACGCGGAAGGCGCAGCTGCTACAACGAGACCATCAATGATGCTGATCGACCAACCTTGCTGAGCTGGCTGGCTGATGCTGACTGCAGAGGCATCTGAAGGCGCGGTGAGTTGTGTTGTGTTGTAGGGACTGAGAAGCACGAGCAGCAGTAAAAGGCAGAGTCGAGGTCGGTAGACATTCTTCCGAAACTGATCCAGACTCGATGAGCTGAGAGCGAGGGATGGAAGCATGGCTGGTGATCGTCATTTCAGTGATGCTCGGCCCTTCTCGGAGTCAGGTTCGACCAGGAAAAGATCGAGGAGAGGAAAGAGGGTGTGGAAAGGCTGTGCACAGTGATAGGGGCTTGATCAGAGCAGCACTGCGCTCATCGCCACCGTTGCAGCGCGCTTGCGGTTGGAGAGCAACATGTCAGCCAGGTTTTGAAAGCGCAACAAAGCACGAGTGGAGGTGGGTGGCACCCGTGCCTGGAGCCCTGTGCGAGAGCTGCATGGACCCTTTGCAAATCATGAATCGGCCAGCCGCAAAAAGTAGGATCAGTTGGGATTTCTGGACACAAGTCGCGTGCAACAGCCAAGCTGGTTCCATGTTGTTGCCGCATCTTGGTGCTTCCTTCTCGCCCAAACTCTCGTCCCTCGGCGGCTTCTCAAGGCTCAGTATCTTGGCTGACCCTGCTCTCCTTCTGCCGAGCAAGAGAAAGATATGACCGGGCGAGCGCCACCGCCGCCGCCACCGCCCGGTCCTCCACCGGGCCCCCCTCCCGGACAACCACCACCAGCCCCGCCGCAGCTGGTGACACGATCTTCGCCGGACAAGCCCCTGGTCGGCCAAACACCACACATACCCGCTCAAACGGCTGTCTCTGCAAAATCTCCTCCAGCGACTCCTGATTCCAACGCAGCCCGGGATCCTGATCATGGCTCGCGTCAAGACACGGCAATTCCCAGCAACGCAGTAGATGACAAAAGAGCCTTTGCGTTGGAACGCAACTCCCTCCTCCAACAGCTCGAGATAGACCGTATCCTCGGCGCATTCCGTCTCAATCCATACGACGTGCTGGAGGTGCCACTGGAGGCAGATGACAAGGAGATCAACAAGATCTACCGTAAAAAGTCTCTTCTCATCCATCCGGATAAGGTCAAGCATGGTATGCAGGCCCAAAACTTCCAGGATCACTGAGCGATGCCCAGTTGAAGCATTGATTGACAGACCCAATCCTCCTTTTTTTTTTTTTTTTTTGATGATGATGATGATGATTCTCCCACAGAGAGGGCCGTCGAAGCGTTTGACCTGCTCAAGAAGGCATCATCGCACCTGCTAGACGAGGACAAGCGCAAGATTCTGGATGAGACCGTACTGGATGCGAGGCTCATGGTGCTCAAGGAACTCAACCTGCCTTTCGCTACAGCATACGATGACCCACGTCTAGCGAATCTCAGCCCGAGCTGGGACGAGCGCGTGCGCAAGGCTACAAAGGAGCTGATGGTCGATGACGAGTTGCGCCGACGCAAAGCAATTCGCATCCAGCATCAGGCCGAAGGAGAGGCGCAAAGGAAGAAAGAGCAAGCTGTCGAGGAGCGGAAGCGGAAAGCGGAGCATGAAGCAGCATGGGAGCAGACCCGGGACCATCGTGTGGCCGATTGGAGATCCTTTCAGAAGGGCAACAAGAAGAAGAAGAAGGCCGATCCCAATGTCCTCGGATGATGTGGCAGGAACATGGCGAAACAGCAACCACCTCCTCGAAGCCATCTTGGCATCTTCTTGTTCCTTGTCTTGGCCGCACTCTGCCGTGCGCAATCATGGCGCAGAGACAACGTGTTAGCAAGTGTCCGCCAAACATGCTTTTAAAAATTCGCCAAATGTGGCTGATTGAATTCCATATTCGTGATTGGGCACCTCCACAAAGCAGCTCACAGCCTCATCATGACCCATCCGCGTGTCTCTCCTGCCAGACAGGTGTGACAGCTCAATTCATAATTGTCAAAGGTGAGCCGCTAGACACTATCGCAATAGCGTAACCCTTTGCATCTTGCTTTGCCTCCATCACCATCGCTTGAAGCGCTAGAGCCATGCCTAACGTCACGTTCATCAACGACACAAAGGTGCCGCTCAATGTCTGCCTGAAGCAGTTGTCACCCTTGCACTATGCCAACTCTGTCCCTCCCAATGGTGGCAGGGCTACGATGCACACCGGCAAGGTGTGGTTTACCATTCAAGCTCGCATAGACCGCGGCGATAACGGATACGACAAATTCCAGACCTACGCTCCCATCGCTGCAATCACCGTCGGTGCACTGTCACTAGGTGCAGGCGCCATTTACTTTGCCGGCGCAAGTGTAGCAGCGGGCGGTACTGTGGCGGCCGTCTCGGCTGTGGCGGCACGAATCTCGGCTGCTGTTGCAACACATACACCTACGGTCAAACGACTGCTCAAGTACGCTTCGAAAGGTCAGACGGTGGCCAAGATCGGACAGGTGGTTGGCATCGGAGGAGGTGCGCTTGCTGGTGCAAAGGGGGCGAATGGCAAGACAAAACCAGTGGAGCAGCAGCTCAAAGACAAAGCAGCCCAAGCTTCCAAGTCGGCGCTCCAAAAACTCTTACAGGGCAGTGTACTCAGCTCAGCAGGCTGGTACATTGACAGAGACCGCACGATCCGTATCACTGGCGGACCTAAAGCATCGATCACAGACGGGTTGCTCGTCATCGAAACCGACACCACAGTTCCGTTCACCCTCGTCGACGAGACAGGAAATACCGTCGCAGTCGGCAACCAGGCAGGTGCTGAGCCTGTTCCGCAGTCCCAGGCAGCGAAGGACGAGCTTGACGACACTGAAGATGCAGCGATGTTGAACCCACCTCCGGGTGCGTCGGTGTCCATGGGGATTGGCTCGGCCACGGCAGCGGCAGTTGCACCTGGTGCCGCTCCGGTACTCCAAGCAGAAGGCCGACAGCAGGAAAAAAAGAAGGATGGCTTTTGGATGCGCACACTCAAGGGCGATGACGGCTTTTGACAAGCTCGTGTAGCCTGGCTATTGCATGATCAGAATCCATTCCACGATACCCTTTACAAGGTTTTGGGTTGATAGTCTTCTTTCTGAAGCGCTGTCAACGACTTGAAGCAACAACAGCTCCATGTATATCTCTAAAGCTATGCGTGCTGGGCTTAGGATGAGAACAGTTTTCGGAGGTCCCTTTCGGCCTGTGTGAAGCGCGTAAGGGCATCATCTAGCATGTACCTGCACCTTTCATCCTTCTTCAGCACCGCATCGAGACGAGCGTACGACTGCGAACCCTCCTTGAGCCATCCACCGTAGCCCACCTCTTGAGCCTCTTTGGCAGCCAGATTGGCGCCGTACTGGTCTTGTTCTGCATCTGTCGCAATGGTAAATCTGCCACGTGCCTCCTGAGCTGCCTTTTTGTGCTCTGGCGTAAGCTCGGTGTTTGCGAGGCCTTCCACGATGGGAGCACCAAGAGTAACATGGTCGAGACCGCAGAGCTCGATTGCTTCGTTGAAGTCCAGGAACGAGGCAGCCATGACTTGTGTCGTGATTTCGGGTTCATCCTTGCGCAGCCTCAAGAGACATCTTTGAAGCGGGACGATGATCTCGCCTATCGAGCGCTTCCCGGCTGTCAGTGCGATGTGTTTGTCGTGTTCGCTAGGGTTTTCCGCACCGAAAAAGTGGGCAGCAAGAGCGTTGATGTAAGGCGCAGTGTAGATCGCACCCGCAGCCTGTGCAGCTGCAAGACCCTGCTCGACCGCAAAGATGGTGGTGGCCAATACCTGAATCTTGCCCTCGCTCATGGGGCCGCCAAGGCTCGACTCGTCCAGCACGCCACCAGACGAAAGGTATCGCATGGCCTGCAGGCCAGGAATGGTGGAAGGAATTTTGATGCACACACGCGAACTGGTGACGGAGCCTTCAGAGACGAGTTGGTAGAGCGCGACGAAGCGACGGGCGTGCTTCACTGTAGCTTTGAGATTGTATGCTTGCGAGGTGGCTGTCTGGGCATGGAGATTACCGTTTGGGAGCAAATTGGAAAGCATCTCCAAGCCAAAATAGACGGTGAGGATGTCTGATGCGAGCTGTTGGAATTTTTTTTCGGGTGTCTCGGTGCCAGCCAAGCCGGTTGCGTCAACAGCGAGCCTGTCCATCATGGATTTCGTGAGCTGCTCTCCATTCCATGTGCCAGTTTCGAGCTGCTTTGCCGCGGATACACATTTCTGAAGCAGCTTGTGTGCCTTGCTGGGTTGGCTAGCAAGAAGGCCAGAGTAGGTGAAGGAGACGATGATCTGATTTGAGGTCATGTCTTGGAACAATGACTGGAACTCGCTCAGGACTTGGCGTTGGACATCGGAGCTGGCCGTGCTGGTCGTCTGGGCAAGCTCGAGCATTCGACGATGAGCAAGGTTGTGCTGTACCGCGACAAAAGCGACATTGTTGTCAATATCTATTGTTGTGTATCTGCCCACCTCGGTCAACAGCGAGTTGGATAGGTGCACTGCCTCAGGGGACTGATCGATCGTCATGTTGAGCAAGTGCGGAGAAGTAACAAGCCAAAGCAACAAGCCAAAGCAGGGAAGTAGAGTAGCGGAAAGGGGCGCGAGAAGCAAGCGGGCTCGTGTCAGCCGTTTGGTGGTGACATGAGGGGGTCGCAGTCTTATAGGACTCTCGCCATGGCAACAACAAGGGAATCTTTCCGGGCCAACAGGAGGGTGCGGAGAAGAAGCGCACCCCGTTCAGGGTCTCGTTCGAACTGAGAGTCAAACGTGGACTCGAGTCGGCCATTTCAACGGCCGGGCTCCGCACCTGATTGTCACATGTTTACGCCACACATGTTAGGTCGGGTGGGGAGCACTATGTTCTGTTAGACCGCGAAGGACAGTCTGGCGCACCGGGCGCGATTCACAATTGGGAAGGTGAGGAGGGTCTGCTGCCTTGAGACACCTTGCCGCACTTAGCGCCGCTCTGAGCGGACAAACGCCCTCGTGAAATTCTTATGTCGTGGCACAGCCATGCTGCACTCTGCATGCACGGTTGTCATGATCAAATGCACGTTTTTGGATTGGTCAGATTCAGAGTCGACGCTTGAGATGCGCGAGTCAGGGTGCATGTTGAGTTCCTCGTCCATGAACTCCGATGACGCAGGCGAGAGCCGAGCCCGCTTGCCTCGAGCGTGCAACCATGTGGAGGAAACAACACAAAGTTGGCTTCAAGCCCAGCAGCTTCAGCCTAACTTTGCGCTGACTGAGCCGCAACTCCAACGCCACACTGAGCCACGCTGCGATGGTTTGAAGCCGAGCCAATCACAATGTCAGGCGGAGTGAAAGTACCGGCCCCACTTTCTTAAACCACAAGGCATCGACGGGGAGAGAGGAAGAAGCGTCAAATTGCACAAAACAGCGCAGGGAGATGCAGTTCGGGGCACTCGCGATCGACGCCAGAGCGGCAGATTACACGATCGGTTCCAAGCTGAAGCAAGGGCTTTCCCGGGACGTCAGCCCAAGCAGCAACACCCGAGTCATAGTGAGAGACCTCTTCTCCTTGTTGCCCGGACTGCGTTTCCTTTCGCTCCCACTCCATTGCTACAACTACAGACGCGCGTCGACGATACCAAGCCATCGTCCTCACCAGCCCTCACGTTTATGCATCTGTGTCGACAACACCATCTGTTGATTCGAACAGCTCGCGCTTCGCTTCCCACCGTCTCTAGCCCCGCTCTCTCACTCCCAAAAGCACACTTTACCTCATCGGTTTTCAACATGTCTGAACAGCGAGTTCGCGTTGGTAGCGCCAAGGATGTGGCCCAGGGCAAGATGAAGGAGTTCACCTTTGCCGGTGAGGGTGATGATGCCGTCAAGATTCTTGTCTCCAACGTCAAGGGACAGCTTCATGCTACCTCGGCCAAATGCACTCACTACGGTGCTCCGCTAGCCAACGGCGTACTCACCGGAGATGGCCGCATCATCTGCCCCTGGCACGGTGCCTGCTTCCACGCCAAGAGCGGCGAGATCGAGGACGCACCTGCTCTCGACAGCCTGCTCAGCCTCAAGCTCGAAGTGGAGGGTGACGATCTCTACGTCACCGCTGACGCAGAGAAGCTCAAGGGCAAGCCCGGTGTTGCCCCCAGCTGCAAGGGTGGTGCTCAGAGCGTGTCCAAGGGCAAGGGTGTCGTGATTGTGGGCGGTGGTGCTGGTGCCATCAACTGCGTCGAGGAGCTGCGAAAGAGCGGCTACCAGGGCAGCATCACGATCGTTTCGAACGAGCAGGCCATCATCGACCGAACCAAGCTCAGCAAAGCACTAATCTCGGATGCCGACAAGGTAACGTGGCGCAGCAAGTCACACCTCAACAACGTACTTGGCGTTCAGCTCGAGGCTTCGACTGTGACGAAAGTAGACACTGCAGCCAAGTCTGTCACGCTTGAGAACGGGTCCAAGGTCGAGTACGAGAAGCTTGTGCTGGCCACTGGTGGTACGCCCAAGCGAATCCCCATTCCTGGCTCGGATTTCAAGAATGTGCTGGTGCTCCGACAGATCAGCGACACCAAGGCCATCAACGAGGCTGTCGGCAACGAGGAAGGCGACGAGTCCAAAAAGAGCAAGAACGTCGTCGTCATCGGTTCGAGCTTCATTGGTATGGAGGCTGCCATCGCGCTTTCCAAGCGTGCTAACGTGTCGGTGGTGGGTATGGAGAAGGTGCCTTTCGAACGCGTGCTTGGTGAAGAGGTTGGTCAGGGTCTCATGAAGGCCCAGCTGAAGAATGGCCTCAAATTTTACATGCAGGCAGGTGTCCAGCGCATCCATGGTGACAAGTCTTCGGGCCCCAAGGCTGTCGTGATCAGGAACAGCGAGGGCAAGGAGGAGTCGCTTGCGGCCGACGTGGTCATCCTCGGTGTTGGTGTCGCACCCGCCACCGGCTTCCTCAAGGACTCGGGCTTCAAGCTGGAAAAGGACGGTGGCATTGCTGTCGACTCGAAGCTGCGCGTGGAGGGCCAGCAAGACGTGTTTGCGATCGGTGACATCGCCGCCGCTCCCACGCGCGCCTCGGACCACAGCAGGATCGAGCACTGGAACGTCGCCTCGAACCAGGGTCGCGCGGTAGCCAAGACGCTGGCAGGCACTGAGACCGACTACGACAAGGTTGCTATCTTCTGGTCTGCGCTCGGTTCGCAGCTGCGATACTGTGGCAGTGGTGGACCTCAGTTCGACAATGTGTACGTGGATGGCAAGCCCGAGGAGCTCAAGTTTGCTGCGTACTATGCCAAGGGTGACGAGGTTGTTGCTGTGGCCACGATGGGTGTCGACCCGCTCATGGTGCATTGCAGCGAGCTGATTCGCATCCGAGCCATGCCCAAACTGTCCGAGATCAAGGGCGGTAAGAACCCGCTCGAGGTAGATCTGTCGAGCAACTCGGCCAAGATCTAGAGCATACACACACACACTATTTTGGCTTTTGCCAGGGCAACTTCGCTTGCAGCCTGTATCCTGTACACACCATATGCTCTTGATGTTTAGTCTCAATCGCATTTTTCTGGTAGGCGACGTCAAACAGTGGAAGAGCACGAAACGTGGCGGCACTGGAGTGCATGTCTTGGCACACGTGCCACTCAGCTGGACGTCAGAGTCTGTGCGTGCAGAGCTGCAGAAAGCTCGGCCAGTATTGGCTGCTCATTGTGGAGAAGATCGTGTCGATTCTGAAACAGTGAGGCTGACAAGAGAATATCGAAGTGTTATTCAGCAAGCTTGCCGAGGGGCGAAAAGGCTTGCATCAAACGGCGGTTGCAGTCGAAGCACACGGGATTCTGTGGTACTGCCTGCGTCGGCGCGGCAGACACAACCATGTCATATTCATTATTGCCCGACAAGGATAGTGGCACGCCTCTGGAGGTGGGCGAAAAGGTAATCTTTGAAGTGGCAAATTGTGAAAGACAGCCGAGCAAAAGCAGATGTCGTGATTGGAGCAAGGATGACGGGGTCAGTGCAGTGAAGCGGCTTAACGAAACCGAGGGGAAGAGATGAGCTTATCGCAGTCATCAGCCAATCGGGCTGCGCAACAGAGAGTGGGAGCTCGGATCGATTCTTGGGTCTTGATTGTTTGCGCATTCCCCCACAGTTGCTCCGTGGGAATCAAGCTGCACAGCGGTGAGCGCGGGAGCGCAGTTTTAGAGGGAACACATGCTCTGGATTTTTCAACCCCGCCCTAACTCGCCGGTATATTTTTTTTTGCAACAGCAGCAGCAGCTGGTGCTCAGCCACATGTCAGTTGATTAGGTCGCGTGTGGTGGGGCGAAGACCTTTCTTCCCGCTGAAAAGTTCACTCCCACATCTGTCACATGTATATATCCCCCCCCCCCTTCATCCTTTCGCCATTGCACCTCACAGAACCAACATCATTGATTCCCCCCTTTCGAAAACAAGAGTCACCATGTCACTGTTCAGAGCTACATCTTCGACTCTGAGTCAATCCCTGGCTCTCGCTTCCACGTTCCGAGGGTTCTCCACCGCCCCAATCGCTCGATTCGCAGCTGCTGCCAACCCTAGCGAAAACGCTGGTCCGTGGGCCGACCGTCCGTCGGCCCCACGACTGAACCGCTACCTCGTCGTTGCCGAGGACTTCGCCGACGCTGGCGCCAACGCCCGCCGCTTCGAAGTGCGCGAACGACACCTCGAGCAGGCTCAAAACGGCAAACGCGCTGGTCGCATCGAGCTCGGAGGAGCGCTTCTGAACAAAGATTTCAAGGACATTGACCAAGAGCTCGGACCCGGTCCTCACATGGCAGGCAGTGTTCTGGTGGTGTTGGGTGAGAGTATTGAGGATGTGCGTGCGAGGGTGATGCAGGATGAGTACGTGCAGGGTAACGTGTGGAATGTGGACAAGCTCAAGATCTACCCTTTCCTTCAGGCTCCCCTTGTCAATCAGGCCGGGGCTGAAGCGGCGGCAGTCGCGTCAGCGGCGGAGGCAGGTGCAGAGTTGAATACCAGGGCAGGTGCCAATGCGACGCTGGGTCAGCTCAGGCAGGATCTGGCCGCGGGTAAGGGACCAAAGATCGTCACCTTAGGTGCGCTCAGGAGGATGCACCAGAGCGTGTACCGATCCGACAAGTAATGTCCTCCACCTCGCTTTGACCTTCAACAAGCATATGCTTCTACGAGCCTCAACGCTTTGGACAACCAACCAAAATCCACACATGCATCTGCAATAGCTCCTCGCTGGAGAGTTGAAGATGCACATCATCCGCGCCATCCGAAACTGGATATCCTGGCACATCTACCCTGCTCGCTGGCAGGATGTTTTCGCCCTTCCAGCGTTGGGATGTAGAAATGCGATACAGATCCCACGGCTCCTGTAGCAAATTCTGTTGGATCTACGATACCCCACCAACTTTACTGGTCCCACCAAGAGAAGCAATTTTAGGCATTCCGGCAAACACACAAGCAGAGACATGACCATCGTGCATACCCCGACTTTGGCAACGTTGTATCGCAAAACAACGCATTTGCAAGTCTTCGTTGTCGGAGACGTGCAAAAGGGCTCTGTCTGAAGAACCTTGTAGGACGAGCATCTGTTGTGCAAATTGTAGCTTAGCCTCGAGTTGTTCCATGCGCCTTTTCTCCGTTGCAATCGATTCTCAGCAAGTATCATGACCATTTGTGTTTCCAGCTTCGAGTACGACTGTGTCGGACCTAACGTCCAAGATTGATTTAAACTTTAGTTATTCTGTACCGGTACGATGCAGTGTACAGTACTTGTACAAATATATCGCGTGACGATTGGGAGGAAGGGAAAGGGGAGGATTAGAGTTCAGGCATCCATCGGACGGCTTTTTCTTCGTTCTTTGTGTGGAGGATGAGACGCCAACCGAGCTTGCCCTCGGTGTGGAAGGAAGAGTGCCAGCGTTCAGGGATGGGTTTGCGTTGGGTACACCAATAGAAGATATCCCAATCGGGTTCGTCCAACAGCTGTTCACAACAAACCATCAATATGCCATCTCGTCAGCATTCTCAAACATATACAGCCTTGTGAGGGCAAAGGCGGAAAGAAGGTGCACGTACACGATCGAACTCGTCGAGCTCTTCATTGGGCAAATTCTTGAGCTCCTTCTTGGCAAAAGTGGACAGGAGAAGGTCGGTTTCGAGCGTTCCACGTTTGCGGCATTGATACACGAGACGCGCGATCTTGGTTTCCCTCTCCTCGCTTTCGCGCCCAGGCACTCTCATAGGTGCATCTACGCCGTCGAGGGTCTGACGTTCGGAAGCGAGGTTCAAACCAGCCCATTTGGACTCGGGGCCGGATTCGGGGCCGGAATCAGCATTGTTGAGGTCCACGATGTCGGGGGAGAAAGGCAGCGGGTAGGGATCGGACAGTTTTGCGTCTGCGACGCGACCAGAGGGTCCAGCAGCGTTAGCGGACGACTGAGATGGGCCGGTCGATCCTTGGTCCGTTCGAGCCGGAGCCGGGACGTCAGGGCGCGTGGAAGAAGAAGAGGAGGACCAGCGAAGCGATTGTGAAGCAGGCACAACACGTGGTTTGAGAGCGATGGGCTTCAACAGTGTGCGTCGCACAGTAGCGGTTACGATACGAAGCGCCATAGTGAACGTTGAACCGAGGCGTTAATGTACAAAGGGAAGGATGGTGATGTGCACAGAGTAAGATGGGCCAGACGGCTTTGGTAGCTGGATGCTCGGTTTTCGGAAGTGGCCGGCGGCGCTCCACCTTTGCGGTAGATGACACAAGCAACCACCGAATCCAGGGTCCTGGTGATGAAAGCAGCCCACTGCAAAAGCTACATAAGCTATACAGCTTAACATGGATTCTCGCTTAACACTAAAATCCACTTGCGCTGTCCTCGACAGACTCTAAGACCTGGTCCAAAGAGCTTGATCGGACCCCATTCAAATACACGGCCTATGCAGACTGTGCTCTGCTATATGACCTACACTTTAGCTATTTTATATCCAGCAACTTTTTGCAAGTGCTGTGCCACCTTGGCAATTGAGAATTCAAGCGGTGGACAACGTGCGGACACAATGTTGCAGGGCTAACGTTCTGTATGGGATGCTCACAAACAGCTCAGACAGACACTGGACAGACACTGGACAGACACTGGTGTATGATAAAATTACTGCCTGAATGTCTACAGTACATGTTTCTGTGTTCTGTGGGTAGTGTACATCAGATAGCCGTTTTGGGGCATCCTGGAATGAAATTGCGGGGAAGAAGAAAAAAAATGTCCTATGCTGAATTGTGCCACATACTGTCGCCAGCAGATTCTGTGCGACAAGCGACCATCTGGCATGCTTATCGACCACCGTCGCACGAATCGCTGGAGGAAGCGGACTGCGACTCTGCATGAGGTGTATGCGCTATTGTCGAACCTTCGACGTCGAGACTGTGACCTGTTGTCTCGGGCTTCTTGCTGGGACTGTCGTCGTTGCTGCTGTTGGTGCGAGTGGCTGCGATGCTTTTTTCAAGGTCTTCATCCTTGCTGACAGGCTGGGCTGCTTTCTTTGAAGAGGCCTGCATCTGTTCAAGCATCTGCTTGGCTTCCGAGGCGAACTTGCACTTGGCGCGGATCCTAGCTCCGTACTTGTAGAAAATGAACGGGAAAGGCAAGCAGATCAACGAGAGCAGACCGCCAATCGCTGGACCCCAGTGGATGCCGTTCTTGCCTCCAATCGAATACATGTTCGGAGTAAAGCAGGGAAAAGCGAATCCGAACAGAGATCGGATGACACTGTTGGAAGCCAGAACTGACGCGGCATAGATGAGGTACGAATCGGTGAGGTAGGACATGGTCGAAAGAAAGATGAGCACCATGCCGAGACCGAATGGACCGCCGCCAATAATAGGCGCGATCCAAGGAAGGTCAGGACTGTCGGTGGCGGCAAAGATGGCAAGACCGATGACGATCGAAACGGCACCAATCATGGCAGGCACGAGACGCACTTCGGGCGGTGCGATGCCGCCGTGCTTGTCGGCAATGCGACCATACCTAGGGTTTTCGATCAAGATGATGTACGCAAGCGCCAAGAGCATACCGACCAACACGCCCAGGAAAGCGAGACCACCGATGCCTGGGCTCCATCCTCGATATCGTTGGAACACTATGGGAAACCCGCCAAAGAGAGAATAAAGTGTTCCATATATTATGGCTATGTAGAAGGAGAGGAGCGAAACGATGGGCTCGTAGAAGAGGAGCAGCCATGGTCGGCTGAGCGCGACCTTGAACTGCGTCTTGATCCTGAGGTCGCGACCCTTGTCGAGTTTGCAAATGTAGTGGAGCCCGGTGACCTCGCTAAGCTTCTGCGCGCGCCATCGAAGCAGAACAGGTGCGTAGGTCTCGGGAATCGTGATGGCACCAAGGATGGCAATCACGGCGGAAAAGATGGTGAGGAAGGCAAGCACCCACTTCCAGCCGCTGGTCTCGCCGATGAAGCCACCGATGATAGGACCGAGAGCAGGACCGAGGAAGGGAGCGCTGGCAAAAATGGCCATGGCAAGACCACGCTGTTTGGCGTTGAACATATCGGCAAGCACACCACCGGTGTTGACGAGGGGGCTCGAGCCGAAGAAGCCTGCGAGGAAGCGGAAGACGATGAGGGAGGCCATGTTGGGAGACGCGATGGAAACTGCCTGCCACATGGTGAAGACGATGTAGGTGAAGATGTAGAGGGAGCGTCTGCCTACGACCTCTGAGAAGGGAGCCCAGAAAAGCGGGCCGAAAGCGAAACCGAGGACGAAGAGCGAGATGCCGAGTACGAGAATAATTTGCTTGGGCGGATGGAACTGTGCTTGGAGCGAGTCAATAGCGCCCGAGTAGGCACTGGACGCAAGCGCAACGCAAAGAGTGGCGAAGGCGACCTGTATGGTGTGGACCCATTTGAAGAGAGGAGCCCAAGACTGAGGGTTTTCGGGATCGTTGGGGAGCCATTCAACTAGGTATGGGTCCTCCTTTGTGCCTGAGCCTTGATAGTGCTGCGAAAGAATTTGGCTGAAAGGAGTTGTGTAGGGTCGATAGGTGGTCTTTCGGAGCGTGTACTGATCTGGATCCGCGACTGCCACTGGCGCCGTTGATGGTGCGTCCTGTTTTGATTGCGACGACATGGTGTCGACGAGGACGGTGCGAGGAAGGCAAAAGGGGTAGTGTAAGGGATAGTGTAGGATACGAAACGAAGGGCAGCGAGCTTTAAGAGGAAAAGGACAGGGGTGAGGGACTCAAGAGGCAGGGGTTTGGCAAGGGAGCCATGCGCTGATCTGTCAGAGATGGACAGCAAAGTGGAAAGGTAAAAGCACTAGGGCAGCCACGAGGAAGCCACGGGAAAAGAGGTGGGCAAGGCAACGCTGGGTTAGGATTAGTTGCCACTGGTCATGGTAGGTGACAGAAACAGCTCGGCTTCGGGGAGCAGCAAGTTCCGATGCAGATTGTGCTGCAGGGAGCAGGATGCCACGGCGAAACCAGATTGGCTCAGGTCGGCTATTGAACGACATTGGTCATAACCAACACAGTCATAACCAACACAAGGTGTAGTTGCCAAAGTCCGTGGAGCAATGCTGGCGGAAAGCCACACCTGCGCGAAGCTAAACGAGCGAAAGGCACAGGAGAGTCGGCAATACAGGTGCTACGATGGCGCTAAAGCGTGCTAAAGCGTGCTAAAGGAAGGTTACGACGAGGCTGAAGCGAGGTCCAAGGGAAATGAGGAAGCCAAAGGCAACAGAAAGGGACATGACGAGTAAAATCTTGCCCAGGATCAGCGCCAATTTGGATCGGTTTAGCTCAAACCCAGCGGGAAATGGTCATACGCCATGACACGACACTTTTTGCTTTGTCCTTGGACAGATCAGCCGAAACAAAGGGTGGAGTCGACGGAAGACGACGCCCCTGAACCTTCCTTGCCTGCCTGTCGCGACTCTATTCACGGCACCACAGACCAAGCACAGACTTTGCTCTGCTGATTGATACCGATCGATATCACAGCTAGCGGTGTCAATCGACCATTCGAATATTATGATCTGCATACTGGTGTTCCCGTTGTCTCGATACCCTCTGCCGTGTGGGTGTGCACTTTCTTCTGTTGGTTTGGTGTCGGAGTTTGGATTTTGATTGCCGTAAGCCTCCATTTGTCAGGTCTGCTGACTTGTTTTTTGGTTTTATTTCTACGACATTTCTGCATTCCGACTCCAATTCGATTTCGATTTCGATTTCGATTTCGATTTCGAATTCCAAGTCGCTTCGACGCTCTGTTCGCCACCTCCGGCTAGGTTTTGACGTGCTTGCCGGTCAAAGGTCAAACCATACCGACCCACCGCCAGGCTCATCAGCGACACACGCTCGGCTCCATCCTCGAGGCGCTCCCATCCATACTGCTTTGCATCCTCAACAAATTGCCGAGCCTAGCATCTTGCTTACTTTGCGGTGCTTTAGCGCAGATGCCTTTTCCAACGACATTGTTTCGTGTGAGTTGAATGGCGCCAACACGAAAGCAGAACAACAGCCGATGTACATCAGCCAATTTCAAGCATGCGCCCCTGCACAAGGGAGACCATCTTTCTTGACTTGGTTCACACGCTTTGATCATGTGATTCGGTCTCCGCGCACCTGCTAACCATCCCAGCCTTTGACTTCGTTTCGCATCCCGCAGTGCTCCCATGCCTCGTTCACAAACTGCTTGAGCGCCACCATTGGGGGGTCTCAGTATCAGCATGTTTCCCGATTCCGATAAAGCCGGCGGTTCGGACGCACCTTTCTCAAGCGTCCACCAAGCCCCTGCGGTTCATTCGAACTATGCTACTGTACAAATCTACACTGCTGCCTGTCCGTTGTCTCTGTTGTTCCGTCCAAGTATCTGTTCGCCAAGTTTTGAGCACGATTCAGCGTCCCACTCGTACATCGCTCGCCGTCTAGAGGAAAGGCATGTCCAGTCCAGCCGCTGCAAGGTCCGTCAGTGCGTCGTCGAGCCACATTCTCGTCAACAGGTCTTCCTGTCCGTACTTGAGTGGACTCGCCACTGAGCCATGCAGCGCATCGTTGGACACGATTGGCTGCGAATGCATCCCCGTGTGCATCCTACTGTCTGCCATGTGAGGCGTGCTCGACGAGGGCGATTGGTTCACCGGTCGAGGAGATGGCTCCATCATACTCCCCACTGAGCCTGCATAGTGTCGCTGTGCGGGTTGCGAGCCTGCAGGTGACGCCTGCATACCGCTTGCCCATGAAGACAAAGGATGGTGCGATGCGGGAGGCGCCAGCGTCGACGTCTGGTCATCCAGCCATTTCAGGAACAGTTGAGGATCCACTTCTCCGGGCAGAATGTCCGCTGTGCTCCACCATGACCCTGTGCCTCCTGTAATGTTCTGAGACGTCGAGTGCGGCGCAGTAGTCCATCCCATGCCTGTTGCATTGCCCAGCGCGTCATTGCCTGCAGACCCAGTTTCCTGTCGCAAGCCGTCCGAAGGCCGCGCGAACAACGAAGTGTCTGCCGAAGCAGGCGCCCCCCTCAACGCGCTCGACTGCACCGCACCACCCGAGGCATCGCCGTGACGTGGCTGTGGGTTGGCTCCCACCACTGCCCCGCTCAACCCCGAGCTTTTATCGCCCGAGAGTGATCCGGCTAGATTTGCCGAGTCCATCGTTGCGGGATTCGAGATGCGAGCCGCAGAACCTGTTCGAGCCGTTTGCACTTCTGTCCAACTACTCGATCCTTTGTCTGGCGCAGGCCGTTCCGCACCGCCGGCGCATGCCCCACTGCCTGCTGTTTCGGCCTGCGCCGCAATTGGACCACTTCGTGTATGTGACTTGCCGCGCAACTGGCCCGAGCTGCTGGTCGCCGTCCTAGTCTTGGCATCCGTCAATACCAATTGCTTTGCTAGCTGGCGCAAGTACATTGAATACCGATTCGCGAGATGCACGCCGTCCGGCGCCGCGCGTTCCAGCGCTGTGATAACTTGTTGCAGTGACTGAGCACACCTTTTGAGCGGCAAGATCACATCCGAGACCGCTGCAGCCTTGACGCAAAACACAGCAGCCATCACTAGCAGCAAGAACCAACGCGCTGGCGCACACATCATGGTCTCGAGCTCTACCGTCAAAATCCGGATCAGACTCTGTGCTGCTGCAAGCGCTTCACGAACGAAAGGGTATGCAGGATGCGTCGAGAAGCTGACCGTGTATGAAGCATCTGCAGAGGCGGCCGCGGTCGAACCAGCTTTGCCTAGCCGCCCCTTTGTTCCAATTTCTGCAGCTTCCGAAGCGCGGTACTGTCTGTGATTTCGTAGAGTCCTCAAACTGCGCTTGACCGAGTCCAGTGCGATGCCGTTGGCGTAGAGTCGCGCGTAGTGGTATTCAACACGAACGCGCAACGAGGTCATATCGCGCGTTGGTTCGATCCGTGGTTGCGTCCAATTCGCCCAGTTGTCCAAGTCGTCTCGAATCGACTTGAGCGCTGGCACAAAGTCTTCGTCTTCCAATAGCCGCTCCGTCACCGCCTTGGATCGATACAGGTTCTCGCACGTGCGGAAAACGATTTGCAGAAGTTCCGCGTGAGCGCGCAACGCTATCCACGCACGGTTGGATCCTGATGGGAAGCCCACCTCCCCGCCGTTGCTGATCTCCGCATTGAGCAGGAACGGATGCGTGCGATCTCGAACAAGATTCATGAAGGGTGCTGCAAGGCCAGGACTCGAGATCCTGCGACCAAGTCGAACCGACAGATGGCAATCCGCATGGACGCTCGACATCCATATGCGCATGCGACGCTCCGCGTTTCTCCGCGAAGCTGCGTTGCGACTCGAGATCCCGCTGTATGTGGCATCGTTGTGCAAGTCGAGTCGCTCGGCGAGGCGTAGCGCAGTTCCTGTCAACATCCAGGCAGTATCGTCAAACTTTTCCGACTCTCGCATGTCGCCTTGTCGTGGCCCTTTTGTGCCTTGTGGCGCTGTCCACTTCTGTCTTACTGGTCGGGGTATCTGCCCTTCATGCTCGGAACGAAGATCGTCACCTGTACCTGCGACAGCCGCTGGACTCGTAGCCGATGCGCGTTCCGTTTCGTGATCAGCTTCAGAGTCTGTCTGGTCTCCATCTCGAAGCTCGTCGTCCGAGTCCTCTGAATCAGAGCTGGCGTCGGGCGAAGTCCGTCGATCGTGCAGGTCCAGCGTCGCCCATTCACTGAGGATTAGCAAAGCTTCAATCGTACCGATTGTGTGCGAGGCTGGTAAGAAGAACGAGCGGCTGATCTTCTCCTGCGTCCACTTGGAGATCTTGCGGTGGAACGTGTCAACAGCGGTGACGTGTGCATTTTGGTTTGCGACATCGTACCGCGAAGCGACCGAGAGCATGGCGCCAAGCAGAATAGGCTCGCGGCAGACTAGCTCCGACAAAGCTTCGGGCGACTTGTCTAGGAGGTGGGGCGAGCAATGCGGGGCAAACGAATGCATCTGTCGGATGAAGAAGTTGAGAAAGTATCGCGCCTCGCTCCTCTTGATCAGCTTGAGACGAACTGGTTCGAATTTGCTCCAACCGTAGTTGTGCTTGAGCGGAGGCGGAGTGACTGGACGATTGAGCAGCGCTGCAGCCGACCGATGTGCCGAGCTCAGGTTGGTGCGATGGCCCTGCGTCGTTTGAGATTCCAGGCCTCCTGCACTGGTCGAGGCTGCCTGCTCAGACGGGTGATGATCTGCGAAGGGAGTTTGACCCTGCTGGCCGCGTGGAACGACATCATCCAGAGAAGCTGAGCCGGGAATCTCTTGTCCGTTGTGTCCATCACGGACGGCCTCCACATCATCTGCCGCCTCCCTAGAATCCACCGCGACACCTGCAAGTACCCTAAGAGCATCCTTGCTGTGCTGCAAGCCAACCTCAGCGTATTGCTGTAAAGAATCGAGTCTTGAAATCAATCCGAGAGGCTCGCCGTTGGTTGCAGTTGCAGCAGATGGGCTGAGAGATCGAGTAGAGAGGTCGCCCTGTTGCTCGGAGATGGGATCCTCCGTAGGCTCAGCCATCGTATCAGTGCATTCTTTTGGGCCCCGCTCGTTGGACAGCTTCCTGCGTTTGCCGTGTGTGCGCGTCGAATCATGACGGTTGAGACCATAGATCATTCCAATACTCGGAGCATCAGATGGGTCGAGTGCAGAGACGGGCACATCATGGCGGGCAGAGTGAAGCCGAGGGTTGGTTGCGGGTAGAGATGCCAGGGCAGCGCCAGCGAGCGCATCGATTGCAGAGGAGGCGGTGCTGTGCTCGTCGTCCTCATCCATGTCTTGCGCCGACGAAGTGCGAGGGTTCTTGGCCAGATGGTGGGCGCCGAAGGCTTGCGAGCGAGAGGAGCGCGCCTTGGGTCCACGTCCTCGAGTTGACATGGTGAAGAGGCACGGGCGCATTTCGCGCTTGCAACGCGCACATGGTGGCTCGGATGGTGCGGCAAGGTCACCCAGCTCGCACTTGACCTTCTTGATGCGGCACCCATCACACGCTTTGAAGGAGCGCTGAAAGTCTTTTTTGGCCGACCCTGGGTCAGCATCTTGTACGGACCTAGAGGCAGGGGAGTGCGAGCTGGTAGGTGCAGAAGTACTGGCAAGGTCGCTCATGTTTTGGCTGTCTCGAACGGGGGAGTAAGCCCCATTGCTCCGTGCGCCTTTGGGCAAAGTCGCTGGAGAGTCTGCTGGAGGATGGTGGAGGTGAGCTTCGTTCGCGTTTGCACATTCACCATGAACATGCATGGATGTATGGGGAAGCCTGGCCCAGCCAAGATTGGTCCAAACGCCGCGACTCAGGCTGCTTGGCACCCTGCCGCTGTCAAGTCGTTAGATTGCGAGCTTAGCTCTACCAGCTCGGGAGCAGATCGGAACCGGTCGGTGCACAATTGGAGTCTTTGGCTACTCGCAGTGAGTGCAGACACCGATGAGGAGGCTTTGCGCTAGAAGGGCGGAAAAGAGTCGATCCGGCGGTCAAGGACGAGATTCATAATTGACAGTTAACAGTTAACTATGAGGTTGAATGGAGAGCCACAGGTTGTTCGCCGCTCTTTGCCGTGCTGGCTGCCCATCAAAAGCAAGCAGGAGTCCACATTTTTCCCCGTGGCTCGCCAGGCCCGGCTTTTGGCGGCTATTTTGTAGATATGTAGGATCATCGGGCGATTCAGGCAAAGCACCTCGCGATCACCTCCTACACCGAAAACCACGCATGCCTCTGCATGGGTGTTTGGCACAAGTAGCTGTGCTGTGTTTGAGACGTTTAGCAGGATTCCATGCCCAAGATTCTGGGCTCTCTCTATAGAACAATTGATGCTGCTAAAACAACTTGGCACGATCATCCAGTAGCTGTCTGCGCGACAAGTCAGGCATGCCCAGGACCTTCGGTCTACGCTTGTCTCCACCCCTTCATCCTTCCTCATTTTCCAGAGAACAATGTTCGCCATGACATTGTCCTTCACACATATTTAAACGAACACAGTCATGAGGTGCTTTTGCTCGTATGAGACAGTATCTGCTGGTACTGGGAAAAGACATCTGCCATGTTCCAGATCTCCGTTTTAAAGGTCCAAGTTCACTGTGCGTTCTTTCGCTCGGGCTGGTCGATCTCAAAGCGCAATCTGTTGAATGTTCCTGATTTGTCTAGTCGAGCAAGGTTCTCGACGCTGGATATTGTTCAGCTCGAGACAAGCACGAGTCATCTCAAAGTAGTCACTCAAATTCATGCTTATACCTTACACTCTCACGTGAAGCAAACGTCAGGACCATGACTCGTATTGAAGAAATGACAGTGAGCACTTTCTAGACACATTTGGAAAGGACAGTGATGTGGGACGACAAGTGCCGGACCGAGTGTGGGTCCGGGAAGGTCATATGTGCGGACACGAAGCACCAAAGCGACATCCTCAGCTAGTCGCTGGCGATAAGCTGGTTCAATAGTACTCAGCTGCATTCGTATAGGGTATGAGCGGCTTAAAAGGTCTCTGTTGAGTCTTGCAATCGAACGAAACCGGACGCATTTGGTCTCCTGCGGGTGTAAACCCGTCAGGATGCATTGAATCCCAGGACTCTTGCATGACTTTCTGCTGCTGGGCTATGGCCTTGCATGCCAAATGCTGTGTGAGCTGCAAGCCGGCTATACCAGCCGAGACTAGGGCGACAAGTGTGGCTGTCACCCCAATCGCAATGTTGGTCTTGTCTTCGAGGCTAGTAACTGCTTTGTATTGACGGGCCACTAGATTCGAATCTGTTGACAGGGGCGAAAAGGGAGGTGAGCTATTTTGCGCAATCGATGCCATGATCATGATGCTTGGTGCAAGTGCTGAACTCACGATCTCGATGTTCTTTCCCCGCCCCGTGGACTTTTGTTACGGGATGTGCTTGAACGACGAGGCTTAGACAAAGCGCGGCTAGGGAATAGATAGCGATATTTCTCATGACTCTGGTATGTGTGATCCCTCTGCTGGCCACCGGTCTGAAGATGTAAAGATGAGGAGTCTATCCATCGAAAGGTGGAAGCAGCGAAGTAAGAGTCGATCCAGCTCCCCGGTTGAGCCCACTCCCGTGTGGGCCTTCGAGTGGGGTGAATTTTGTGGCTTTCCGAGACGTTATGAAGGTCAACCAGTAGTTCATAAACGAAGGTTGAACACAAAATTTGGGGGCATATGTGCCTTGAATTGCATCTAGACCGGGATGTGTAAGTCGTTCCGGACGGTCCGGTAAGCAATCCAAAATTACACTATACGGTGGGGTACCATTGGCCAAGGAATGGCCACATCAAAGGGATACATGAGCAAGTGGGCGACCATAGTCGTCAATGCCTGCGCGTCGTTGGCGGAAACGCCATGCCACGCACAGCACCAGCAGGACGAGCTGGAGCGCGCCCGTCAGCACGTAGGCGGCAAGCGAGGACCAATCGGTACCTGGCTGCAGCGCCAGCGAATAGACAAAGACAGCACTGCCAGGCACCTGCAGGCACATCATAGGAATGCTGAGACTACCCACAAGCTTGGTGCGTGCGGTGTAGATGATCTGCGGCAGGTACTGGCCGGCGGCAAGTACGGTCGCGGAGCTTCCCAGGAAGGCGGCCCATCGAGAGACGAGCAGTCGCGAAGAGGGGCGGCTCAGGGCAAATGTGAGTTTATTGCCGAAGGCTTGCGTCCAGCTTGAGAGACCAGATACCTCGTCTGGTGGTGGGAAGGATTTGGTGGGCAGCGAGCTTACGAGCAAAAGCGTGATGGCGCTGATGAAAATGAAATGAATCAAAACAACCCAGGCGAGGGCGAGGGCGAGGCTCCATTCCTCAGTGCGACGCTTGCGAGTGCGAAGCGTCCTCTGGCCAATCTTGGCTCGCCTCTGCCGCTCGATCCTGCGAATGCCGCGCGGCGCAATGGAGAGGAGGTCGCGTCGGTTCGAGGGGCGGCTGGCTTGATCGGGAGCCTCGACGCTGCCACTGCCGGGAGCCTTCCACATGGGCCAGAAGGTGGGGACGAGGCGCGAAAAGGCGCTACTGCTCACATCTCGCGCAGAGGCGGTGTGGCGTCTTGTGTACAGCAGAGCCTCTGGGTCGTGATCATCGTCGTGTCCCTCGTCATCGCCACCGTCTGAAGAAGTGTCATCACCGTTTGTGTGTGCAGGATCGTTGGCGTAGTTCTGAGCAATGTGGCTGTCGACCGAGTCGAGATCCGAATTTTCCGAGCCAGCCGATGAGGCGTCGTCAGCAGAAGCACCTACAAGTGATCGGGAGGTCTTGGCCGGAGCTGCCAACCTTCCCGCGCTGTCGGTGGAATGGGATGGGACCTGTCGAACCGCGGCGGCTCTGCGAGCAGCGTGGCGAGCGCGGGCACGGACGCAACGTTCTTGCTGGTCTCGATGAGGAAGAGCAATAGCTCGTTCGTATCTCTGGTCTGCGGGGTAGTAGATGAGGAAAAGGACGAAGACAGTAGCAAACATGAACCACTGTAGACCGACCTGGAAGATGCCTAGGAGCGACTCGGCGCATTCTAGGGATGGGAGGGAAGGACAGCACCTGACTATACCCCATTGGAGTGCGACGACGTTGAGGAAGCTAGATGCGCTCGAGGTTGCTCCCAGAAGCAGGAACCATGGTGAGAATCCCTGCGAAGACTTGTTGATGACGATGCGGATGATTTGGGGCAGGTAAGAGACGACCAGGCCGACGCACAAGAAAGTGGAAAGGTAGACTGCCATCGGATTGTGATGTACGTGGCAGCTTCCATCGTCATGAACGCTTGCGCTCACCGAAGCTCCGGCCCACAAGGATGAGAGAGTGGTCTGCATCTTGATGAGCGGTGACTGACAGCCCGCAAGACCTACTCCAGGGACGCGTTCAGAGGGACTTCGGTTCCGTGTGCTTATCAACGGGTACTGGTGCCAGCTACGAAAGAGTCAGGTGAGTGAGATCGACCACTACGTAAGCCTTGTGTACCCAAAGCAAGGGATGGTGGTTGTGTCGAGGACGGACGAAAACGAATGGCGATGACATGAACCGGAAAGTCGATAAGCTCGGAATGCTGCGCTAGCGCCGGGAGGATTCTACAGGCCGACGCGTCGGGTGTGGGAAAGGCGGACAAAGGAGCCAGAGCAGAGCGCAAAAAAATCATAATCACGAATGTGTCGGAGACTCTCATGATGTGATGACCATGCACATCCCCCCTGTAACTCGCCTTCGGTCAGCCAGACCCTGAGCCTCATCGGTGGCGATTTGGTAGAGCACGGATGCACGCCCATGCAAAAGCCGTTTCAGAATAAGTCAGAGTGACGCACATGAAAAAGTCCGAAAAAATTCGGAGCAAAGATGCCCGGGGAAGAGTATGTGTCGGTCATACCCATGCAATTTGACGTCCCAACGTGCGTTTCCAATGCATGCTGCCAAGCTATCGTATTGAAGGAGCTCCGTAGTCCATGTCGTGTTGCCGACGAAGCTGTGCGGAGGACACGTGCCAAAGTATCTCTCATGGGAAGCTAAAATTGGCTATTTATGAAAGCAATGTTTTCTATTAGAAACATTAAGGGGGTTTAGCTCAGTTGGTAGAGCGTTCGCTTAGCATCTTGTCTAATCTGCGAAAGGTCGCGTGTTCGACTCATGCAGTCTCCACACTATCTTTTGCATCTTTTTTTCCCCGGCCGCGGCTTGTATGGGCTTTTTTTTTGGTAAAAAAATGTGTCGAGTACAGAACACCGGCTAGTCGGATGACCTTCTGCTGAATTTCGGTCTAGCGCCTCGTGACCTTGAGCATAGAACACCTGCATCTTCATTTGTGCAAGGCGCACGGAAGATAGAGGAGTTCCTGAAAACCCCGAGTTTCTGGAAAGACGACTTAACCAAGAGCAGTCGTTCCGGGCTGTCGGCTATCGACCCCCTTTCTGCTGACCTCTTCCCAACTATCTGTATCCCCTTCATCCCCTGTTCCTGTTCCCGTTCCCGTTCATCTCCCCTTCCTTTCCCTTTCTGCGCCGTGGTTTCTGTTTCTCAGCCGTGGTCTCTTTCCCCTACTGCGTTACCGTTTCGACTGCTCATATCGATACTCCAAACATTTCACGACTTTTGCACCACTTCACACCAACATCAATACAGTCTTGCGTTTGCAAGGAATGGCGCAAACTCATCGGATGGTCCAGAACTTGGCACGATTTTCCGCAGGGCGCTCGGGAGCTGCGACGAGCTGGACCAGTAACCTTGCTTCATCTCGCCCATTTTTAGCGAATCGGTCCCAACATGCAAGCATCGCTGGTGCGCGTTGGGCCTCCCAGTATGCCAAGCTGGCTTTTGCCAGACCACAGGCTACAAAGGCCAATCGATTCGGCCTCTACACCTTTCGTGCTACCATCGTCGGTACTGCTCTAACGGTGGTCACTCTTTCCATTGCCGATCCCCTTCATCTTGATCCCCAAGATCCAGCCAAGACCAAATCGCTCGCCCATGCCCATCGCAAGGATGTGCAGCACGAGGATGAGTCTCATCGTCCTTATCGTCCACTCCGCTCGCAGCCAGCATCTATGCTGCTCACCAACTATGTCGTCTTCACGCTTTGCTCCTTCTCGTCGCTAGCCAAGCTCGGCCCCCAACTCATCGAATGGAGCGCCAACACGCAGTTGCCTCTCGTCTGGACTGTCACCGAGTATATCATCCGTCGTACCTTCTTCCGTCAGTTCATCAGCGATGACACTGCCCAAGGCTCTCTTCCCTTGCTCTCTTCACTCTCGCGCGACAATCTCGGTGCTATGCTCAACTTTTCGGTTGAAGTGACCCATGATGGCAAGCCTGCTATAGGCTCGGAAGGCGGTGCAGGCCCCAAGACGGCAATTCACCGTCCCTTTGTTGACGAACTGTTGCACAGCATCGATGTCTCGGCTAAGCTTGCATCGCTCCCCGCATCCCACGGTGTTTCTGACGACGAGCAAGCGGCTGAGTTGGCCGTCCGTCCTGACCGCTCAGGAAGCACCTTTGTCGCCATCAAGCTTTCGGGTCTGCTTTACGACTCCTCGGTGCTCGAGCGCGCTTCAGCTGCCATCGTACCGAGGGAATGGTTCAGCTCGCCTCCCGAGCCGCTTCCTCCGCTCAGCATCAATGGTAATGGCCCCTGTGGAGGCCTTGCCATTCCTGTCGCCGCCCTTCCGCCCAAGGACGTCGAGGCGCTCAAGCAGCTCTGGGAAGCTCTGCGAGAGGTTGCCGAGCACGCTAAACAGCACGGCAGTGTTCGTCTCGCTATCGATGCCGAGTATAGCTGGTACCAGCCTGCCATCGATGCCATGTACGAGGCCATTGCCGCCGAGTACAACCGACCTGCCTATTCGTTCGAGAATGCGCCACAGGGCAATGTCACCGGCCCCTTGGTCTATAACACCTTCCAAGCCTATCTTCGCCGGACCCCCTCGCACCTCGCCGCCTCCTTTGAGCGCGCCAAGCTCAACGGATACACACTTGGCGTCAAGCTCGTGCGAGGCGCTTACGTCGACATTGAGAACCGAATCTGGTCCGACAAGATCGTCGACTCGCCACCCGTTCCCATCAAGGGCGCAGACGCTACCGCTTACGAGGGCTGGGGTAGCCCTGTTTGGCCCAACAAGGACCTCACTGACCGCTGCTATGATGGCTGTGCCATCCGCCTCGTCCAGGAGATCAACGAGGATCTTATCCGCAGCGCCAAGAAGGGTACGCAGCCCAGTCTGGCCGTTGTCTTTGCCAGCCACAACACGCAGTCGGCCCTCAAGGTGATTCGCGAGATGGTCCGACTCGACATGGCTAAGCCTACTCCCGCACTCTTGCAGGCAACCAAAGATAACAACCCTGGCATGGACGACAGAGCGCTGTTGAATCGGGTTCCGCTCATCGACCTTCAGCTGCAAGAGTCGGTGCGTGGACGCCTTTTCTTTGCGCAGCTGTACGGCATGGCTTCGGTCCTCACCGCACGGATTCAGGCTGCCTTCGACCCGACCTCTGGCGGCATAGGTCCGCACATGGTGCTCAAGTACATCCCCTACGGCCCGCTTGAGCTGACCCTGCCCTACCTCATACGCCGCGCTCTTGAGAACGGCGACATCATGACCGGTGGCGCTGCGGCTGAAAAGGCGCTCGTGTGGGACGAGCTCATGCACCGAATCGGTCTGCGTCGCTGAGTGCCACCATCGCATCTGCAGGCTCGGTGGAAATGCGTGATTCCGCAGTCTTGCTTCTCTCATTTCTTCTCTTCTACCAAGTTCCATATTACCTTCTCGCTTCTCGCTCGAGACTACGCACTCTTTCTTTATTCTGTTGTTGAATCCGCAACCCAATCGGAGATACCCGGCACGGTGCCTTGCCCTTAACACTAGGCACACCTCAGTCAATTGTTTCTCAATCATACCCCTGGCACGATGCCTTGCCATTAACACCAGGCACATCTCTTTACAGTCCAAGCTGCCTTGCATACCCGGCACGACGCCTTGCCCTTAACACCAGGCGTACCTTTCTCTTCTCTCGTCGTTCTCATTCGCATGCTTTCGCCCACGCTCACAGCCTCTTCAGGTGCACTCTGCACCGAGAGTTCTCGCACAACGCCGCGCAGGTCGGCGCCGTCTCTGTCACTCGCATGCATTCTCTATTTCTTCTGGCAGTACTACGCATTCCATCGCATCATTTGTAACAATAGGTCGGTCGAGCCACTTAACACATCGACGCATCATCGTAATGGTATCTCTGAAGTTTCTCATCACCTCTGCAAGTCTGTAAAGCATCCCGAACCACGTTGTTGACCGTTTCTGACTTGATAGTGTTCAAATTGCAAGTACTGTATTGTATTGTACAGCTCAGGGAACTGCAACCTGATGAGTAGATTCCGCAGCACCGTAGGGTCTTGAATTAATTGATTCCGAGCGTCCTCACAGTGGGAAAACGTATGGTGCCCGGGAAGCGATGCTAGCCGAACATTTCGGTCCGTGGATCTACGTAGTCACATTGCGGGCAAAGCTGCGAAAAAGGGAAACAATGGGCGCCATTTCACGTCGTGGTGATGGTGATGAGGTCATTCAGCAGGAACAGCCTGAGAGCGTGAATGACACTGCACAAGCATGCAGCTCGCTCGCCTTTCGTTGGATTTTCACCAACGCCAAACATCCTCCACATTGCCAGTCCCGGTGGTTCTCGCCATCAGACTATAGAATGCTTTCCGCTTCTGCCACCAACTCAAACTTCTCCTCGATGCACGTGCAAAGATGGAGGATCCGGTCAATGAGATTCGTGGCGTCGTTAAGGGCCTTGTTGCCGCTAGGAACGCATCCGAGCAGAGGTACTGTATGCAAAGGTATTTTGCTCCGGACGCATCCTTCGACCATGTGCTCTGCACCGTGACATCCAGCCCTAACTCGAGGGACAACGGCGTCTTGCCAATCTACCAATGGCTGCGCATAATCTCTCGTTCTGACATTGAGGTCTTCCACGTCGGTGAGTGTCTTTTGCTGCTCTCGACACTTTACGGCCTTGAGCTGACTTGTAACTCATCCGTCGCCGCACAAGGGCGCCATACCCGTTTCCGCTCGCTCTGTCCCGCACAGCATTCGACCAGCAGACGAACAAGCTGTGAGTATGACACAGTGATACCCTCTATGAAGTGTCGTGATCTGACTCCAACGAGCTCGTAATCGTCCCTATGTCCATGAACAGTTTTTTGGAGGCGGTGCAAACACTGCGACCCAACCTTCCTGTCGTCCGCGACGTCATTGCTAAAGATGCTCGCATCGTCGTCGCTCTTCAACTTCAGCGCGGTGCAGATGGCAAGTTCTACATCAAGAGCCAGCAAGACCTCTATGCACCTCAAGTGTAAGTGGGCGTGCTGCCAACTTCTCCGAGAATCTATCAGATTGAGCGCTGACCTCTTCAATTTCGCGATTGTGCTTGAATCTTGAAGCCTTCCCTTCGGCCTGGTTCCCGGGGGAGCAACAGCCACGATTCTGGTCAAGAAGATCGCCGCACTCAACTGCATCATCTTTGTCGGCATCTTCCAGCTTCTGTTCGGATACTGGATGCCGGGCAAAGACCCGCTGGGTTCTCACCACAAGTCCAAGTAGGATCGAATGGCTCCCCTCATTCTCTCGGTTGCGGATGCTTTATAATGTCAGCCTCTTCTACTCTGCTCAAAACACGAAGACTAGGTCAAGGAAGGTGGATTTGCGACGAAAAAGATGCGATCTAAGGTGTGAAACAATTGAGGGCGGATGCTGTCGATGCGGAAACAGGTATATCTCGACTCAGAGGAAAGATCGGATGAGAACATGAAGGAGCCTCTATGTTAGCTAAACGCGATGCGGAGGACGATCACCACTGGATCTTGCGGTCCTTGCCGCCAAAGTACTTTTCGATGAGACCCTCGTAGTAGGGTCGTAGGGCCACCGGATCGGGAGGTGAGTCGGACTTGGAATAGAGATCGTATGGGTTAAAGGCGAGGACGTTGGCCAAAGCATCTTGGTCTTGAGCGGTGCAGAGGTGACGGTAAGCGCCTTCGCGATGCCATGGGTAGAAGCTGTGGTATCGGATCATGTCGAGCGCTGCTTGCGGCAGCGTCGACTCGCGCTTAGCGATCTCGTAGAGGTACTCGTCGTGACCGAAGCTGAGCATCACGTTCTGCAGACCGCAGTTGGGCTCGTAGATGCCGTACTTGGTGTTGTAGCGCGAATCGTGCAAGTCGGGGTTGTTCTCAAACGTGTGCGGATAGACTGTGCCCTGAGGCGCGCAGCCGACGACGAAAGTGTCACCGACGACATCCCACTGGCCGTCTGCGCCAAAGAAGCAGAGAAGCTTGCCGAGATCGTGGATCAGACCGGTGAGCTGCATCCAATCGGGCTTACCATCTCTTCGCATGGCCTCAGCGGTCTGTAGGAGATGCTGGATCTGCGAAAGCGAAGTGTCGGGGTCAGACTCGTCCACGAGGGTATCGAGCTTCTCGATCGCCTCCCAGACAGTCATGCTGGCGTGGTGGTGGTTGAGGAATCGCTCACGCGCCTCGATGTTGAATGCGACTGTCTGCTTCTCATGCTGCGTCTTGTAGAAAGCCTTGACATGGTCCATGGCGTCTTCATAACGGCGAAAGTCGGCCTTGTCCTTCTCCGAGTCGAAGCGAGATCCCTCTGTCCTCCACGCCTCGTCTTCGACGGCCTCAGGCTGAGGAGCATTTGGGTGTGTACCGCGGTAAACGTTGACTTCGTCGACCATATCCGAGATCGCGTCCATTGCAGTGCCTTTGGCAACAATTGAGGCAGAGGTTTTGACCGCTGGGCTAGGGGTGATAACTGGTTCGACTGCGATTGGTGCCATGATGAGAACGTGCTATGCTGCGTGGGGCTGGCGTGAAGGGGGTAGCTATGGCGGTGAACAGTTGGGGAGCAGAAACGACATCGTCTTGAGCGTCTGGGTCATTTATCCTTTTCGCTCCTCGACTTGAGTTGTGTTGACCCCGCTTCTGTCACATGTCTTTACATGTCTAATGAAGGCATGAACAGCAGCTATGCGCCTCGTGACTGTTGCAGTGTAGGCGGACAGCGTCAGAGAGGGGGGGGGGTTGCAAACTTTTGCTTCATAGCAGAAAGCATCGGTGAATTCGAAGGATGTTTTCGGTGCAAAGGCAGACGCATCGGTCCATGTGCGGGGTATCGCCACAACGGCCTGTGCAACTGGTCATTTGCCAAGGTAGAATCCAAAGAACCGGTCAAGACCGTCTGGACGCCACGAACGCACCGAAAGCACCGACAAATCGGAGCATGGTCCACACCAAACTAGGAGAGGAGCCCAGTGGTTCGGCCCTCGTCTCACAAGTCCCCGTTCCGAAGGGCAAGGCAGAACAGTAGTATGTGTCAATTGACAGGTACGAAAGGTGATGACAATCGACCCAAGCTCGGACCGCTCAAGAGACAAATGACAAACGTGTGGAAGACCGTGTAGCGACCGTTGCGGAATCCACACGGCTTTTCAGGTTGGCAGCTCGCCAACCAGCCGGCGACGTCGGCTTAACAGTAGTCGCGGCAATTGATGTGAAGTCGAGAAGGAGGGCATGAACAACAACATAGGATTGCGGGTAGAGAGAGTGCGTGCTCTAGGCTCCAAAGGCTCCCGGTTCCGCCGTAGGAGGGCAAGCGCAGCAGAGCGGCGTGAGAAAAGTATGAGGATGGGAAACAGGGTGGGAAAAATGCGTCTAAGCGAGCTTGGGAGAGCGCGGCCAGCAGAGACGCGATGGGGTGAGGAAGGAGTATGAGAATATTTGGTCTAAACGGACGAAGTCATGTTCCCATCGCACGAGACAACCCAATGAATTTGCCGAAAAGGCTCCAGCATTGAATTGAGTCTGAGTCTATCACACTGAAAAGCGGTGAAAATAAGACAAAAATTGCGGCAGGAAAAAGAACTTATCTTTGTCCGTGTCCCGAGTCCCGGGTTCCAAGCGCCATGCTGATGCCAATTAAGCGAGACGAGACTCTAATTTCTCACGAGCGACGCCACAGCATAACCCGCTCAACGTCTGGACGTGTCTCTGCTCCTTTCGGCTTCAGCTCGGCAAGCTCTTTCCAGGCCGCGCTCCCGTCCGGATTTCGCTGCGAGTTCAGAAGCTCCCGCACTAGCTCCGGCGAGATGGAGAAGGGAGGACCTCCCGGACGATCTCCGTGGATCGGAAAGACGAGCGAGATGAGGACGCCATTCTTGGCCAACAGCCGCGTGTAGGTATCAGCCCAACTGGAACGGAGGGAAGGTGGAATCGCACATAAGAACGTGTAGTCGTAGGCAAGCGATGTTTGTCCTGCCGTCGACAGTGCCGAGGTGGCACACTTATCGGTGCCGAGTGTGAAGAAGTCCGCCTCGACAAAGTTAATTCTGGACCTCAGGTCGGCGGGAAGAGTCTGCTCGTTCAGCCACTGTCAAGGTCGAAAAGCACAAGTCAACCAGTTTGGTCACATGAAATGGTCTGTGATCATCGTAACAAGTACCCGAGAAGGGGGTTTGTGAACCATACCTTGTTGGCTGCGGTCACCGCAGTAGAGCTGATATCGACGCCGTAGCTGGTCAAACCAAGCTCGGCAAATACTTTTGCGTCGTAGCCCCTTCCACATCCGGGTATGACGGCTGTACCAGCTCCATGAGGAATGGCTTCGGATACAGGAATGAGCTTGCCATCGAGATCAAGCACTTTGGCGTCAGCATCGTGCACACGCTCGAGCAACTCCACCAGCGCTGGTTGAGGTCGGCTCGAGTCCCACGGCGTCGTACTGTCGATCCATGCCTTATCCCAGGCCTTGGGATCGTTCGGAATGTCAGAAGCAGCAAAGAGCTTCCGCAGGTTTTGGACTTGGTCGTCCTTGGGAAGTGACGATACCATGGTTGATAGAAGATCCCGAACGATTGAACACGAGTGTGAGCGTGGACAGATAGCGTGTGTTCGCAAGAAGAAGGAAGAAGGTCCAGAAGAGAAGCCGATGCGTCGGAGGAGTAGAGAGCTGCACACACGGAAGCGGAGCGGCATGCTCGTGTCAGCGAAACAACGAACGCTTGGGCCCATTCCGTGGCGTTTGTGCCAACTGCCAGTACGATCCTTGGCTTCTTCTCAGACTTGAAGCTACCGGTCGATTCACGCACGCATCTCAGGACTCTTTTTGAGTTGGCACCTAGGAAAGGCATACTCATTGCTCCATCCACCACATGTTTGCAGAACAACGGACAAGGTTATGATGTTGTACGCTCAAAGCATGGTGCTGAGAGACAGGCGTCGGCTACTTTTGGTGTCCCGCCGAACATAGCCGAGCATATCTCCGGTGTGGAGAACACGCTCGGGCAGCAATTTCGACCGGAACTCGGACATCGGGACACGGTTCAAGTTGAAAAGCATCTCCCGACTATGACGTGGAGGTCGGACACATACTGGACCCGTCACTTGTTGAGTACGATTCACAAAGGAAAAAAAAGGTCCACCCCTAGCGTTCTCCTGCTCGCTCAACATACGTCCACTGCAAAAGGAGGTCAAGATCCATAATGCCTTCTTCATCAGCAAGACAACGCAACAAGCGTGCGTTGGAGTCTACCGGAGGCGTATCACGTCCTCCGTCGAGCCGAGGCAAAGGGCGCGGAGCGGGGGATTCACCAAAGCTCCAATCGCTACTCTATATTTTGCTAGCAACCACCGTATTGCTGCTTGGATACCAATCTGCTCGATTATACTACCGAGGGCATGTCGCTCTCTTACCACTCTCAGCATTGAGCAAGACCAAGTACGTTGCGCACGATCGCGCGAACTCTGTCGGCGCATTGTCAGACGATGCTAGGACAAAATTCAACAAGCTTGCACCCGCTGGCGCGGCTCCCGGAGCACCAGCTCTGGTGCCAGGACAAGAATCATCCGACACTCTCGACGAACTCCGCAAAAGACTGGGGAGTGAAGGCGAACTTGACGCCCAATTCGATGACGACGGAAACCTGGATCTGGCCACAATTCAACGCATGCTGGACATCCTGTACAAGCCCGCCAGAGATGGAGCCAGGGGTGCAGCTCATGCGGCTGGACGCGTACTCGAAGCTGTTACAGAAGACGACGTCGACGCCGATGCTGCTGATGCGGCCGAGGTCGCAGACGAAGCTGGACCTTGATTCACGCTTTAGATATGCATACGTCTCACAGGAAAGATCTATGCGCCACTGGAGTCCAACTCGCTGTTATCCATTGAAGAGCGATGCTTGGCAACTGCAGGTGCATCAAGATCATCACTATTCATCGTTGGCTGTACAGTACGTGACCTTGGATTGTGCATTACGTACCAACTAAATTGAATGCAGCATCGGGAAAGGCAATACTACCATCTGTTTGGGGAAAGCTCGATGCTTTGTGAAAGGTGTGCGGCGTAACAGGCCATACTTTTCTCGAGCTGAAGGCTACTCCTGCCGTGGTCACCGGAAAGCTGATCTGTCTGACAAACCAAATCAAGATATGCCCGACGGTGGTCGCAGGAGAGTGACATTTATACGAAGGAAAGTGCACGTTGCGTTTTCAGTCGCCGCTGGTAAGGTCTTTGTTAGTCGAGCGTCCGCGGCGAATGAGACCAGGAGAACCGAGGTCCAGGATGTTCTTGCCCCAGTCGCGTCCTGAGCTACTAGCCTCTTCGCCTGTGAGGTTCGGGCTTCCCACTCAAGCGAAAGATAGTCACAGGGCTCAACTTGAATCCTGTCGAGGCTTGAGCAAAATCCATTGTCTAGCCCCGGGCCGGATTCGTTTTATCATTAAGGCGAACGTGCAAGGAATGTTTGCCGGGACGCCACTGGTGGCAAGGTTTTCGCGCCAGACCTACATTCTCTCGAATGTTGTACGAGACAGTCACGTTGCTAGGGTCATTGAGGTTCGCTTGCAAGTACGATGGTGAACCCAGGGATTCTTCGCCGGCTCCACAGCTCGCTTCCGCAAAGTTTGCCGCGCTACTTGACGGTAGCTCAGTGGCGAAATATGAATCCATAGGACGACCCTAGAATGCTCGCTTGGAGAGTCGGGGGGGAAAAGTGGATGAATAGCCAACGGTTCGCGTTGTCTAGGTCGGCCAAGTCAGGCTTGCCACCATGTCGCAGCCAGTGTAGTACGGTACATAGTGGCGAAGTTTCGGTCAGAACGGACTTCAACTCCAGGGATGAGGCACACTTCAGTGTCCACGTGCAGCAGCGTGGACATTAAAGTTTCTACTGCGGTAATGCTGCTATGAATCGAGGGGCATGTGTTTACGGTAGCACTTCTCAAGGACTGCTGCAACACGATTCGGCTTGGAGGCCTAGCTTACAGAATCGACAGCAAGTGCAGGCGTAACAGAGGGTGGCGTTTAATGTTTCCGGAAAAGAACAGTTCGATCCGTTCATGCAGATCCCATAGGGACATTGCAACGTTGCTTGTGCAGCAGTCAAGTTTGTCCGCAGCTATGCGCGACTGGCGAAGATGAAATGAATTTAACCAAACTTCTCATGGGCATAATGTTGACCGGCGAGCGTATTAAGCTGGTACAAGCCAGCGCAGAGAAAGGCGGTTCCGAGAGAGAAGCCACAGGCACGTTCGCAAAGTTGCTGCGGCGACTTTCGCAAGGTCAAACCCAGCACAGAGACGGAAGCTTCGATGCTGTGTCGGAGATGGAGTTTCGACGTAGACTCGGGCTTGGCAAATGCTCTGCACAACTTTCAACTACGAGCAGGCGATGGGGGAGACGACCGCGGCAAAGCTAGCGGTGCGATGGTCACGGGCAAGTTGATGCCCTCGACGTCGATTATTGTACGAGGAGCGTTATCGAAATCTGGGTGCACGGTGAGCTAGCCAGAGTTGAATTTGCCTTTTTTTTTTTTTTTTTTTTTTTTTTTTTGTTCCCGCGTGCCACTATGTGGAGGATCGGGTTCAGATTGGCCTGACGAGCAAATTCAAATTCGCGCCTTCTGTAGCGTCTGACGAGGGTATCGTGAATAGATTGTTGGTCAAGACACGCTCGGAGGAGCGCGGAAGACATGTCCGGAGGAGCGTGGCATGCGACTGTGCGGTCGGGACACGCAGACTAGATTAGAAATCCAAATGGCTGGATACGGTTAGTTGGGCGGAGACTGCTTGCTGAACGGGTCTAACTGCACGTCGAGCATGCCAAGCCTTGGTTACTGCAGCTGACTTTTTGGATGTGTGCCTTGCCCTTTTCTATCCTTTCCCGTGAAGCATGGCTGCTGCTTCTCGCAGTCAAGTTGTGCCATCGCCCGTCCAGCTCAATACTCGAGAGCGACCTTCGATGGTATGAGGACGGCTAGGTGGAGATCGCGATTCTAGCAACCACTCAGATGAGCTGTCAAACACAATGCCAAGCTGTCGAGAACGACACCGCAAAGACTTGGGTTCAACGGGCAAGCGTGTGTCGAGTGCCCCGCGGTTTGAATGGGCAGAGCCATGCGATGGAATGGACCAATCAGAGTGCGAGAACGCTCAACGTGTGGATGCGGAGTGCAGATTTTGAGCTGCATCTTGAAGAACGTGGACTTACTTGCATGAAATTCGCCTGCCAAAACGTCGGGAACTGCCACCGCAAGAAACTGTCTCGACAAACATCCAGACTTGCTTGATCCACACCAAGCTTTGTGTTGCCTTATCGCGCGACCAACGTCCACTTGCACTCGCTCGTACCAGCTTGACGCTTTCAGAGTCTGTCCACCTCGCATTACTTGCACCTGGATACGGGCCACATTTTTCCGCACAGGCGGCCAAGACCGAATCGACTACTGAGCTCGGAAACAAGAACGTGCTCACGCTCAACCTCACTCGCCCCGAGACGAGACCACCGTCAAGACCGGAACATCAGTGCTTGCTCGAACACGTTCTTTGCTCCATTGTCACCGCAACACCACCCGCACTTGGCCGCAATTCCCGCCAAGCTTGTGTGATACCGCGGCCAACTTGTATCCCGCCGATTAAGAAAGCGGGTACCCCACGAGTTGACACCGTGGTGGCAGAGGTCTGATGAAGGCACTCAAAGTAACATCAACGGATCTCGTGATTCATTGTTGTGATAGAGGCCATCCGCTGAGCACACGCGTTGTGGGCTGCTGCCCCATCTCATCTTCCGCCCGCACACAATTCATCGCCCTGTTCTCATTCTACGGCGGAACAAAGCGTTACGGAGGGCTTCAATTCAATTCACACGATTCGACACAGCTAAAGCGGGATGAAGCCATCAAGTAGCGGAATCTGAACGTCAAAGACTGTGAACCACAACTGACCGTGGCCAACCCAGAAGAAAACTTTCGTCGCCAAGTTTGAGTCTAGATTTTCTGCAAGAAAAAAAAAAAAAGAAAAAAAAAAAGAAAAAAAAAAAAGTTCCTGGGCCGCCTGTCCGAAGCGGATTACCGCATCCGTTGGTTGGGCCCCACCGCCCCACCGCCGCAACCTGTCCCACCCGTGATTGCTTGGACGCAGCTCGGGAACATGAGCACGACAACGCTACCCAGCTTTCACCACCGGCCTATCACTCGAAACGTGTCCTTCAGAATTCGCTTCTCCCACTTTTGGTTGGTCCACTGGACGCCTCCGTTTCAAACCCACGCGCCCCATCCTGAGTTCCACTTCACTCGGGTCCATCCACTTGTCCGTCCACAAGGCAGTCGAAGCGCGTGCTCGCTGCATGCGCAAGATGCCCGTGTGTTTTACAAGCCTCTGGCGAGCGCCTCGACTACCGCACCACACAAGTACGAGGGGGTATCCAAGTTGTATAGTACGCCTAGCCACAACCCGCTCCAAACCTATATGAGGACCAACCCTCCAACCGTTCACCTCCAAACCAGTCACCCATCTTATCAAGACTCCGCCTTCTCGTCACACACACACTCTTTCACCATCCCTTTCCGCCACACCCCGAGGAGCTTCATTCAAGATGGCTTTCGGTAAGGACATGGACGCCTGGGCCGGCGACACCGGCCTGGCTCTTGTCGAGAAGACCGAGAAGAAGTCGCGCTTTGCCGTGTCATGGGCTGAGGCCAAGCTGCTCACCATTGCTGGTGTCGGTTTCCTCATGGACGCTTGGGACTTGTTCATCATCAACATTATCTACGCCATCATCCTTGTCGCCTACTACCCCAAGGGTACCAAGAACATTGACTGGGGTCTCGAGGGCGGTGTGCTGAAGGCTTCGGCCAACATCGGTAACATTTTCGGTCAGCTCTTCTTCGGTTTCTGCGGTGACATGTTCGGTCGATCTGCAGTCTACGGCAAGGAGCTCATCATCGTCATCATCGCCGTCATCCTCCAGATCTCTGCCCCCGACTCTATTGGCGGTCACGGCATCACCATCTGGCTCGCTGTTCTCCGATTCGTCATGGGTATTGGTATTGGCGGTGACTACCCAATGTCCGCCTCGGTCGTCTCAGACCGTTCCCACCTCAAGAACCGTGGTTTCCTTCTTTCTTGGATCTTCTCCAACCAGGGTTGGGGTAACGTCGTCGGTGCTCTCTTCTCTGTCATCGTCATCGCCGGCTATCGTCACTACGTCGACGCCGGTCAAGTTCACAAGCTCTCGGGTGCATGGCGTATCCTCCAGGGTCTCACCCTTATCCCCGCCTTCATTGTGCTCTACTTCCGTCTCACCCTTGTCGAGTCCACCCGATTCACCCAGGCTCGTAAGCTCCAGGATGACCCCGAGTTGATTGCCAAAGGCCAGATCGCTCTCAACCGATCGACCTCCGACGAGGATGACCTCACCAAGGAGAAGGCTCTCGGCGGCGAAGTCACCCCCATCGAGAACACCGCCGTTGGCATGTCCTTCAAGTCGATCGGCAAGCCCAAGAACGAGTTTATCGAGTACTTCTCCGAATGGAAGAACGCCAAGAAACTCTTCGGATGCGCAGCCTGCTGGTTCCTCGTCGACATCACCTTCTATGGCATCAACCTCAACCAGTCTTCCATTCTCGGCGCTATCGGCTTCACCAAGGGCTCCACCTGGGGCAAGCTCATGAAGACCGCCACCGGTAACCTCATCATCACCGCCGCTGGTTTCCTGCCCGGCTACTTCTTCACCATGTTCACCATCGACATTGTCGGCCGCAAGCCCATTCAGCTCCTCGGCTTCACCATGAACGCCCTCTTCCTCGGCATCCTCGCCGGTCGCTTCGACACCCTCAAACACCAGACAGGCCCCTTCTTCGTCGTCTTTGTTTTCCTTCAGCTCTTTTTCAACTGGGGGGCAAATGCGACAACATTCATCATTCCGGCTGAAGCCTTCCCCACAAGAGTTCGTGCCACTGCCCACGGATTTTGCGCTGCTTGCGGAAAGTGCGGAGCTATTCTTTCATCTTTGCTGTTTTCGCATCTCGCCACCAAGACCTCCCTGGGCAACACTGGCGTTTTCTGGATCTTCTTTGGTGTCTCAATTCTGGGATCCCTTGTCACCATCTTCTTCGTTCCCGAGACCAAGGAATTCGATGCCGATGAGGAGGATCGCAAGGAGCTTGCTGCCAAGGCTGGTGTCCAGTAAATACCCGCTTTCCAAAAAGGCCTCTCTTAGTCCATGTAGATACATATAATTTCCCGACCGTCCGGTCTTGTTTCCTGGTGCCCGTCATTTTTGTACTTGATGTGGAAAATGTCACAATGCTTTCTAATCATTCGAAGTACGATCTGTGTTTGAGTGGCTCCCGGTTACCGACCTATCACTGCAGTATGTTCAGAATTGCATGACACTCTCCACCCTTATGCGGGGTTATCAACTGACCGAAGACTATTCTGAAACAGAATGTGCAGTTCATTTGCGGTCTAACAAAGATTTGATCTATGGAAGACATTACCCAGTTCACCCTCTTTACGAAAGTTGCGGTCACAGTGTCGCCAAATGTTGCTGAATAATGTCGGCTGGCCCGAGAAAGTCTGGCGCCCCATCATTCGGCTAGTCTTCTCGCACCCCCAAAGCGCATTTAGATGTCCAAGAGTTGGGGTCAACCTTATTTTTCCCCACGGTTGATTCAGCACATTAGTATTGGCTTAGTAAGAAAACCTTGACCGCGCAAACGAAGCTGGTTCGTGGTTGTGACTTTGCGCTGGCGCGAAATGCCGTGTCGCACCTCAGAGAAGCAGAATCCTGCATAGGATTGGCATCTTGGAGATCGAGAAGGACAAGATGACCCAGCATGGAACTGCCCCGGAAAAGATGAAGCAAGAAGTATACGCTCTCGCAGTCCAACGCATCCGAGATGCCTTTGCGTCCATCGGCATCGGCTACGACGTTGCACGTGATCGTCTCGACGAGGTCGACGAAGATGCCCAGTCCGATGACGAAGACAGAGACAATTCTCAGGAGCCAACGATGGCAGGCGCAAATCGACGCGCTTCCAAGCTTGGCGCATACCCCGATGGCACAGAAATGCGAACGAGGTCCAGCCTCAACACTTCGACCATCATGGCTCCCCGTGATTCGCTCTCCCGCTCAGCTACACTCAAGAGTCCTAAACTGTGACCACAACTCTTTCTTGTACGCCTTGGCAGTCTTTCTCACCTTGATCCGACTTTGAAATTTGATACCCATGTCTTCAAGCTTTCTTCATCCGCTGCTTTCGTCGCCTGTGGCCGAGAAAAGTAGCCCCACCGACCGAATTTGTTTTTCTCGATCTCAACAACGCCGACTCTTCATACCATCACAAAAGCTCTTACATTTAGCGCAAACTCGGTTCCTGATCAAGCAAATTGAGGCATTCGCTGCGCTCGCAAGCAATTTCATCAAAGTTAAGCAGGACCGGAACGCGTTTACATCTCACCCACCTTCTTAATATTCTTGAGCGGAAGGTTGATGCGTTCGTTTCTCTTCCAAAAGTCGATCAAAATCCTTGCTGTGCGATCTGGTGCATCCTCATGGAGCGAATGTCCCACATCCGCAATCACTTCGAGCTGATACTTTCCCTGCATTTGTCCGATAATCAGTTCGCGGTCCAGTCTGTCCGTACCCGCCAGCAGCAGCAAGCGCGCCGTTTTAACGGCAAGAAAGCGCGAGGAAAGACCTTCGAACCAGCTTCTCCAGTATGGTTCGGTGGCAAGCAGGTCTGCTCTCCATCGGTACGCGTGTTGTCGTACATCCGTTTGTGACGCCTCACCGTGTGAATCGTCGAGGATCTCTTGAGGTTCGTCTTGATCGACAGTGAGCGGCTGAGCGGAGGAGGCGAAAGCAGGGTTCGGTTCAATCAGAGGCGGGACGCTGATGCGCGCGCTCTCGAGATTGGCGATGGTCTTGCTGTCTACATGCCATTGGATCGCGTCTTCGACGGACGAAAAGCCGGATGGATAGCTGAGTACCACACCACGCATTACGCCCAGCGCATCCATGGCTGTTCCTTCCACCACATCCAACACTGCTACTCCAGAGATTCGAGTGAAGCCTCTCGAGGACAGCGCATGAGCGGCAGCTACGACTACAGCGCCGCCCATGGAATGTCCGACAAGCACGAGGGAGGGCATATCTTCCGTTTGTGGAAACATTGTCGACAAAAGCGCAATAAGGTCAGACGAGAGGACGTCGATGGACATGTCCAGCGGGTCTGCCTTGACTCCATCCAAGCGCGTTCGTCCATGTCCGCGACAGTCATATGCAAGTACTCCAACTTCTCCTTCGCTCATCTTTCTGATTTCAGCAGCGGTGAGCGCATAGGAGAGCGCGCTGAAGCCTGCACCGTGATGCAGCACAAACAACGTTCCTGGATTTGAAGAAGCGCTTTGGGCCGAGAACCTCTGGTCGTCGCTATCGTCGCCGTCATCGGAAGGAAGACCAATACCCGGTCTCAACGTTGGCAAAGAGGGGGAATTGGGATCGACATCAACTTCATACAGAGAAGTGGAAGGCGACCGTGGCGTGAAGGGAGATCGGCTCTCCGGCCTGACAGACGATTTTGGCCTCGGAGGAGTGTAGTACACGCGAAAGGACGCTGACCCGCTGTTGAGAGGGACATGGACCTCGAGCGCTTGCTCAAAACATTCTTCAGCTTTGCGTGGAGCGTAGTCTTTCACTCGTCGTCGGCGCCTGCTTAGTAGAGGTGTCGTTGTCAAAGAGTTTGCACTGCCACTTGCTGGAACACCGAAAGCGTCTCCTGAAGCTAGCTCAGCCTGTTCCGCCTCATCCTCGGCGAATGGTGGGACGGGCGAGAGTCTGCTGAGCTTGCTTTTGAGGAATGAGCGCTGCAAGTCGGACATGCTTGCGTTGGATTATCAGAATTCACGAAATGGTGCGTTCAGTGGCGTATTAGGGTGTTGTGCAGACGAGAAGGAAGGGATGCTACACACCATGCGGCCCGACCCCGCTGGCGGCTGGGCTTGTTTTCTGTTCGGCGTCTCCTGTGCTCGTTTCCGGTTTTACAATTTTCGATTGAGGTTGCTTGCGTGAAGCGGATCGTATGGCTGCTTTGACGTTGTTGACGGCTCGTAAGAGCGACGAGCGATAGTGGGGGGCGGTTCAGTAAAGAAGCAACATTTCGTCGGGCTAGAGATGGCCAAAGCGCGACTGTGGAGGAAAAAGGACAATTCAGAAGAATGTGAATGTGAATCATCATCCAGAATAGGAATCGGCTGCAAATCGTGGCGGCTACCTGTATCACGTTGCGCCCTGTCCCACACCGCACATCCGTAACGAGCACAAACAACAAGTGAATCAATATCTTTTGGATCGAATCTTTCATGAGAGTGGCAGACTTGGTGTGACAGAAGCAACTGAATTGTAATCAGCCGCTCTTTTAGTAATGGTATCTCCAGTCGTTACGGCGGTCTCCAAGCCGTTTGCGCTCCTCCTCTGTCTCTTCGGAAGCTTTCTCCTCGTTTGCACTTGCTTGCAATGCGTCTCTGCGTCGATTCTCTCGGCTCAAGAGGAACCACAGTGCTGAGGCGGCTCCAATACCGAAACCTAGCCAAACAATGCTCAAACCGTGGCTGATGTGGAAGTTTTTGTTCTTCAACCCGCCTAGCGGCCTCCTGTACAGCTGTACCCCGACGATGCTGCCCATGTTTCCGCATCCAATCTGCATCGCCAGCGCCGTCGCTCGCTTGGTCTGTCCCGACACGTTCTCAGATGGCAATGAAAGTAGCAACGCGTTGCCAGCATAAACGCCCGGAGTGGTGATGAAGATGGCGACGTATCGTCCAGCTACTGTCGGCGAGGTGATCTGAACAATGTATCCGATGGTGGCGAGCAGCGCGCAGCCGATGATGAAAACCAATCTGCGGTTGACCATAAATGAAACATGGGCGATGGCCATGGTGAAAACAAATGCAAGGAAGTAGGGAGGCACGGTGAGGAGCTGTGCGTTGGCTGCAGTGTAGCCCAGGTCGGCAATGATGGTGGGCATGAAAAGCGAAATCGTGTAGAGCGCAAAGGCGAACCCATGGAAGAGGAGGCCGTAGAGGTAGACATAAGGGTCGGTAAAGGCTTGTTTGACGCCGTCCCAAGAGAAAGATTCCTCGTTGAGCGAGTCTCGGTCCGCTTGCATTCGGGCTGCGATGATGGATTTCTCGCGATCGTTGAACGAGCGAGACTTCATGGGGTAGTGCGGCACAAGCCAGTACGCAAGGAGCGACACGACGACGGTGAGAAGACCCTCCAAGATCAGAATCCATCGCCACCCTCCAAACCCTCCGACTCCTCGCATGAAGCCGATGCCGTAGGCTAGGATACCGCCGAAAGCACCGGAGAAAGCCGCTCCCGACAGCAGCAAAGCTACGCGGTAATGTCGCTCTCGTCGCGGATAGAACATGCTAAACACGAACACGGATCCTGGAAATAGACCGCTCTCGCTGAGCCCAAGGAAGAAGCGCACCGCAAACAGGCCAGCCTGATCGTGAACAAGACCCTGTACGACTGAGATGATTCCCCAGAGGAGTGTCAACGTCGGAAGCCATACGGGCGGGGAGGTTTTCTTCAGAACGATGTTGGCAGGGACTTCACCAATTACGTATCCGACGAAAAAGAGCGTGAGTGCCGTAGAGTAGTCCCGGAGGTTGATGTCCTTGACAAGGCCGTCGAGCTTTGCATTGCCTATATTACTGCGGTCCAAAAATGATAAGAGATATAGAACAAGCAAGATGGGGACGACAACAATATCTATCTTGCGAACCAGCCTGCGTTCTTCCTGACGGGTGTAATGGACGACACCATGGGAGGCTGTGTTGACGACGAATACGTCTGTCTGTGTTTCGTGCGAGTTGGAAACAAAGTTGGAATTTTGCTTGCCGGGCGGCTGAGATGGGGTGGTGAAAACCTCGCTCATGACTGAAGGGAACTCAAGGCGCTACACGAGCAGAAGGATGGACTGAAGGAGAGGAGGTGGGATACGGGTTGTAAACGCAAGCTTCGTTTGAGCGTCGCTATATATTGTAGCAAAGATAGATAGTGCCACCATTTGGTTGTTCTCAGCAAAGACCCAACAATTTCAAAAGACGAGATGTGAAACGGACCTCGTGGCTGTAGACGAGGTGATTGCGCGATCCTAGTTGCGTTGTTTTAGTCAGGGCAGCAGAATCTGGATGTGCCGAAACCGCCGTGTGGGCACCCTTGTATGACACGCAGCGATGCACACCGGACAAGATGGCAATGTGGTGTAGCTTGGACATAACTTTTGGGCAGAAACCAGAGCGAAGGGAGAAGGTCGGGAACGGGAGGTGTGTTTCTTGAAATGGAAAAGTTCTGCGCATGTGGTGCACAGCATGGCGACAGGTAATGTTAGCGCAGATGCCGGCATAGATAGCCATCGCCGCCTGAAGCTTGACTGCCGTAGGCGGTGGTGCGGATCTTGGAAACAATAAGCAGTTCGCGGGCTACCAACGCGTAAGCAGACTGAGTGTCAAGCAGGAGCAAGAGGAAGGATCACGCAACAAACAGCAGGAGACGGGAAACAGGCAAGCGAGCAGTCGGTGACAGCATCACAGTGTCATGGAGACCTAAGGTTGCGTGCTTCGCTTGTGGTGCGCTTCTTGGCAGGGAAGCCAGAAGAGTGCGGAGAGGCGTAGCTGGACACATGTGAATCATTTGGTAACACCAGCACGCCATCCTGGTCAACGCAAGCGAGAGAATCAGAGCAGCCCCAACTTCGATTGAAAGGACTGTGAAAATGTACATGTTTGCGATCTTACATCACCAATTGGATCAATACCGAGTCGGCTTTTGTTAGACCTAGACCAGACACATCTTCTCCTATGGGACCACCGAGCAGTTCGCTCAGAGCCTCGCTTAGGCGCCGAGCCCTAGCTTGAGGTCTCAACCAAGACGACACAAGGCCTCCCCGCACTTGTTAGCGAGTGCGTTGCCGAACGATGACAGGGCTTCCACCGCTGTGAAACTTGCTTCAAAGGGAAAATGCATCTGGCAGCCAAATGCTCCCGACAGCAGAGAATGAAACAAGCACGTAGCGAGAAAGGGAATCTTTGAGGCCGTGTGGGTTTTATCGAGGGAGACTTGCAGAGGACGCTATCTGGACCGTGTCCCAAGATTTTGGTGAAGTGGTGTGACATTTTCGGCTGTTAAAAGTGGGAGAACACTGGATGTGGCAAATCAAATTGCTCCGCGGCTAAACAGGAGCGGGCCAAAAGGGGGTTTCAGCGTGGAAGAGCAGCTGCTGTGATTTTCGGAGATTCCCACCTATAGGCCGATACTGCAGTATCACAGGTTCTGGTTTTACAAGCCATGAAGAGCAGGGTCCGTTTGAAAGTGCAGTACCACTCTGCCACCCTGCCACTCTGCCACACGAGCCCACGTTCTGGCAAAGCTCTCGCTTGCATAACGTGACAGAATTGGCCGCACCAGCATGTGATACCCGCCTGTGACTCGCACAGGGTTGAAGCCTTGTTAGCCTTATTTTCTCACTTTTTCGTTTTGGTGGCAACAGATCCTTATCGGCGGCTCACCACCGCCGCGCAGTCACTGCCTGGACAGTGCTAGCCCCCGCAGGAGTGTGTGTCTACACCCTGAGTGCATTGTGTGGGTTTACTCTCCAACCTACTTTGTTTTCCCACACTAGCATTTGCATCCCCGCATCCTCGCCGGTCGCAGAATACTCAGATCCACATCTCTCTCTCTCTCTCTCTCTCACACACACACACATCCTCACAACCTTCTCAACCAGCAATTTGTTCCAGTCACATCCATCGCCCATTGAGACTATAGAGTCTTGAATCCACTGTTGTCCACTTCTTTTGGATTCAGGCTCGCACCGCCACTTTGGCTCCAGTCCGAAACGGCTGCCAAGTATTAGCCATGACCGACATCATCTCCAACGATAGAGTTGCATCCCTTCCATCGTCAATGCAGCGCACCATCTCCTCCATATCATCTGCTCCAACCAGCGCCGGCTCTTCTCCATCCATGGCTGTATCAGCCCTGGCCTCTGACCTCGGCAGCAACGATGTCATGGACGAGGACTTCGTTTCGATGCCTGCAACTCCTCCCGATGTTGTAGACTTGGGCCGTGTCCATGTACTTGATGCTTCCACTGCTCATACTCCCGCTGCGGTCAACAATGTGCATCCCACCAAGAGGCACGAACTCTTCCTCTCCACCACTCGGTCCAACCGTCCGAAGCTCGTTCTCTCGCCTACCGACAAGCTGCGATTCTCTGAGCACATCGAGCAGAGTAAGAAAAAGTTTGCCAACGATACTGCCTATCTTCCCAAGTCGACCAACATGGGTCTCAGCGATGTCGATGCCGCCGCACTGCTCTCGGTCAATCCTTTCAACTTTGCTCGTTCAAATGCTCTTAGCTGGGAGGACGACGATGTCGATGTCGACCGTGCACCTGTGCGTGCAGCGAGCAAGCCTGGAAAGACGGTCTTCCACAACGCTTTCCCCTGCATCTTTGTCTCGAATCTCACCAACTCGGTCGCCTTTTATCAGAAGCTCATTGGCTTTTCACGTGTTGGCAAGCCCGCGAGCCACCAAGCCGTGATGCGACGAGGTCCCGCCGCCCGCCCGCCCCGATCTTCGCAGCAACAATACTCTGCCGTTCCATCCGCAGCAGAAGAGCAGGGCGTACGCATTCTCCTTCGCTATCTCCCCGCCGAGTGGGGTGAGCTCAAGGGCGACGGCACCGGCCCTCCCCAGCTGCTCATCGTCGTCAGCAACGTCGACGAACTCTTCCAGGAGATTGCAGCCAAGCAGCAACAATTCAAGCCTAATGGCCTCGAGTACTTTCCCGAAGTGTTCCTCGGCAAGGCAAAGGTGATGGGCAAACCCCAGAACAAGCCTTGGGGTACACGCGAACTCCATGTTCTCGACCCGGACGGCAACAAGATTGTTTTTTACCACGAGCTCAACTGAGCCGCCCCCTCTCCCGGAGCTGCTGTTCTGCACACTTATACCCCCAGTCAACTTGTCCCTTTGTTCCTTCGCTTGTACTACCACCCCTCGCTTTCTTGCCTTTCGTGTCGCGCTTGCATTCTTTGTACTTGTATCTGTAACACTAGCACTCGTCGCTTCGACCCAGAATTCTACATCACCCCCGCTCTAATCTCATCCCTGCCCTTGGTTATGATTTGTGGACCAAGAGAATGATGTTGCAATTGTAATTGTAAACAAGTGTTCGGTTCTAGTACTCGGGAGGTGCCTCTCCGGCGCTGCTGGCAGTCTGGGCGTATTGTCTGCTTCCCATCTCTGTGAGACGCGAAATGACACGTGCAAACGCAAACAGCTCCTCGTCACCAGTAAAGATGGGCGATCCGCCAAGATCGTCCATTGTTAAACCCTGCAACCAGCACACGAAACGCAAACACAGTGTATCACACGTGTCAGTACGTTTTGCCGTATTCTCTTCACAAGGTGAACAATCGAAAGTATTTTGTAGAGGCACGGGAGACCTACCAAATCATCCATTAGGGCTCTCATCTGATCTGCTGTTGGCTTGGACTTTGCTGCATCGCCGCTAAAGATCTGGAGAATGGGCACCTCGCTACTTGCGAGCAACTTTGTCTTGCTCTCGTACGCCGCGTCGATAAACGTGATGAACCGTCGTGCGAGATCTCTCTGGTTCAGACCCATCTTGGGCACAGCATCGACAAAGATGGTGGTAAAGTTGTTGCAGATCTCAATGTAGTCGGCTGCCGATCGCGGTTTGCCGCAAAGCTCGTCAAACGTGAAGCGCGCCACTTTTTGTGTCGATTGAGGCACTTGCAGCGTTCGACCCCAGATTTTGAGCGCACGGTTTTCGACGACCGGATCGTGGGGATCAGAAGTGACCGCATCGAAAAGCTTGTCAAACTCGCGGGTGTTGGCGTCGTCAAGAGGGGAAAAGTACACTTTGGAAAGGGCGCGCGGTACTTTCCGATAGTCAGTGCCCGAGTTGAGGTCGGTGACGCCCAGCTGCGATTTGAGCAGGTCGATGCAGGGAAGGAAGCTTTGACGTTGGATACCGTTCTTGTAAAGCTCGTCGGGGTGGCGGTTCGAAGTCATGACCATAACCACTCCGTAAGCAAACATGCGTTCGAGCAGGCCGCGGAGAATCATGGCGTCGGCAATGTCAGTGACCTGGAACTCGTCAAAGCAGAGAACCGAGTGGTTGTGCGCCATCTCGCGCGCCACGGCTTCGATCGCGTCGCTCTCCTCACCTGCACTCGCCCCGGAGGAGGAGGAGGACGAGGCCGAAGAGGCCGAAGACGAACCAGACGACATCATCATGACGATCCCGGAAGGTTTGTGTGTTTTGGATTTGTAAAAGTGCGCGCGTTTGTGCGCCTCGATCATGAATTGATGAAAGTGGATCCTGCGCTTTGCTGTGATATTGGCCGGCAAGGTATCGTAGAACAGATCCATCAGCATGCTTTTTCCTGTGCCCACATCTCCGTACAGATACAACCCTTTGGGGATGTCTGGCGAGATGGGCGGAATCTCGTGTGCGTTGGAGTTTTTCCCGAATGGCAGCCACGAAAGGAGGCCTTTGGAGGCTTGCAAATGTTCTTCCGGATCTGGCACGTCGGTTTGCTTATACGTCTTTAGACGATCGTGGAGCGACTGGAGCACCTTGACGATGGTCCGCTGGTGAGCGTCGTCTCGTAGCACGCCAGACGAGACGAGTTCTTCGTAACGCTGCGTGGGGGTGGATGCTTTGATCTTTCCACTCTTGGCTGCCGAGCTAGACGACGCCGAAACAGACATATGGCGCCGGGCGGGCAGCGTGGAAGCTGGCAATGCGATCGACGACTGCAAGCGTGAAGCCGGACGAGCAAAGGAGGACGGCTGCAGACGTGTGGCAAGCGCAAGACGTCTTCCACCAATGAGGCGCGCCGGAAGCGCAGTTCGGGGAAGGAATGCTCTAGCTGAAAGAGGTAGAGCACTACTCATCGTGTGTATACCAGCGAGACGACGTCTATGCGTGTTGATGGGAACGGTGTCAAGAACGGTATGCTAAGGGGAGTAGGACCAACGCAAACCAACACACACACACGTTTAAAACCATCTTCTGTACGCCGGTGCGGAATTAGGACTCGGTGGGTGGCTCTGCCCGCGTTCTTCCGCTTCTTCCGGCACGCCGGTACGATTGTGAGCTGAAGCGTTTACCCCACACCTGGTCTCGCTTTCCACAGCGCATTACCAATCAAAAGGGCTCCACTGGCCGTCTTGACCACTCATAGGTTACCAGGCTACTACCACTTGGACTGAAGACGCAAGAGCGAGCCAGGATAGCGCAGGGATGCAGCGATGCAGAGAACAAGACCGGCGAGGAACAGTTGTATCGATTGCAGAGATGCCCGATCTGTGCGCATCGATTCTCCCGATCATTTTGGGTCTCCAACTCGAGGTGTGCCTGAAGACTCGAGTTTCTGGGCGAGCGAGTCGGTCAAGCGGGTCAGGAGAAAGTGCGAGCGGAGTATGAAATCTGGCCGTGCAACGTTCTAAATTTGGGCTGCGGATCGACGTTGCACTGGCACAGAGGACGCTTTCATATGCTCAACGCTTTCTCAACGCCTATGCATTCATCAATTCATCCATCCACCTGTGGGAAAACATAGCTTCTCGTCCTTCCGATCACCATCGTCTGTAGACTAGATGGACACGTAAAGCTCGCGTCAACGCTCGAACGCCTATTCCACAATGAGTGTCTCGCCCTTTCTATCGGGTCAGACGCGTCCTGTTGCGGATGCTCAGATGCAACAGGCGCCGTATGCTGCTCAGCATGGCGTTTACAATGCTCATTCTCCCGCCCATCAGACGTCTGCTCGCAGTGCGGATGAGCCATTCTCCTCGGCAGCTGCATACAGGAGTACCACGGCTCCTGCTGCATCTCCGCCGCCTTGCACTACCTCTTCGATCTCGCCCTCCACGCCCAACCACGTCACCTACGAGCGCGCTTCTCCCCAATTCAAGAGTCCGCCGCCTGCATCTTCGCTCGTGATTCAGGACCCTACCACCTCGTCCTCCCCCTCACACGCACCGAATGGAGCATCTCCTGTTCTGTATGGCAGCACCGCCGCCGATGGGCGTTCGGCAAAGTCGGGAAGCAGGCGAGACGGCACCGCGTCCATCTCCAAGTCCGCGAGGAGCAGCGCAACATCCTGGCTGTACGGTGGACCGGACTCTTTCATCCGCATCCCTTCAGGCAATGCCTTGGCCTACATCCTCGTTAGTACCGTCGAAGCTATCATCGTTATCACGCTCGTCGGCTTCATCTTCGGCCGCATTGTCTCGGAAGTCGACAACTTTACGCAGAACCTCAAGACGGTTTCTGTGTACCTGGCCGTGTTCGCGTTCGGCTGTGTCTTCCAAGTTCTGATCGCTTGGGATGCAGTGCGGCTCAAGAACACATTGCAGTTGATCGGTGTGTTGATCTTCAACATTGCACTCACCATCACTGCTGCAATCGAAATTCGCCAGGTGAGGGATGCGCTCTATGCGCAAGATCGCATTGCAGGCGGGATCCCATGTCCCGACGATCCAAATCGGCTTTGTCGTGCACGATCTCTATTCCCCTCTGTGGAGCGATTCTTGATCGTGGTGACGGCGGTCTGTTTTGTCGCAGAGATCCTCATGGCGTGGCTCACCTTGCGACTGTGGAAAGAGTTTGGTTGGGTCATCTACCAGAAGATCGGCGCGGATCTCAAGGTGCGCAACATGTTTCTCTGGTACCAGCTTTTCATCGTGTTCCTCAAGTTTTCGTTTTTCTTTGGCGTTGGATTTACGGTGATCTACTTGATCCTGGTGGCGAATACGACAGATTGGGAGTATGGTGTGACGATTGCCGCGGTGCCGATTGCGGTCGTTTCGCTGTTCGCGGCCGGATTTGCGGTGAGGAGGGAGTGGTCCAGTCTGATGGTCTTGTCGCTTTTCCTCATGATTGCGGGACTGGTATACTTTGTGTACAAGGTGACGCAGGTTTGGGTGCCGGCGACTAGGGATCAATACACATACGTGCATACCACGATTACGTTTATCTCGGCATTTGCGATTCTTTCTCTCGGCCTGACGCTGATCAACGGCATCATCTGTCTGCTCAACTTCCACAAAGGACTGAAACCGGCCCACGATGCGATCGGTACTTTTGGCGGTGTACATCGACACCGACCGAGGGGAGAAAGCGAGGGCAACGTGCTTGAGCTGGAACCGGACCACGAGCCCAAGGACCACGAAGAGGGATCACCACTGTATCTTGCTCATCCCAACCACCATACGAGTGTAGCCGATCCAAGAAGGGGCAGCGGGATGGTGCACAGTCCCGCTTACAGCAGCGGTGGAGCAGAGATGCCAACAGGGACGGTAGATCGAAGGACGTCGGCTCAGAAGTACGCTGTTCCGCCAATGGCTGCGACGCTGGGAAATGCGCCCGTGCACGCACCTCAGCCTGTGCTCGCTGCGCTCCAGCCTGGTCGCTTGCTTGGATCTCCCCAATCGCAAGCACCACCGCAGCACGTTTACCAGCCGCAACCGCCGACGCAGGCGTATCTGGATACGCACCAGCCTAGACCTTCCCCCTCGCGCATCTCACTGGACTGATGTGGAGCCCACAGTGCCTTCCACAGTGCCTTCCCTGTTTCGGACGCTTTCACCGCTTTATACCCGCCCTTTTTTGGATCGGACGCCCCGATGCACTTGGTCTGCTTTGCAACGGCAATTCAACCTCGCAAACTGTAAGCGAGTGTGACCAAGCTCGAAGTATCGCCCTCCACAACCACATAAAGAAACACGCGTCTTGGCTCGATCTACGCACCAGATGCTTCCGTCTCAACCAACACGCTCTCCGCACAGAGCCGTGTTGCACACATCATACGTGTCGCGAGCTGTGCATCATGAACGAACAATTAGACGAGAATCAAATGAGCCAAACCTAACGTGAGAACAGATACGAGCGAGCGAGAGATGCAGCAGTGTCTATGGAAGTGAGTGTGACGGTGACAAAAGATGATGCAATGAAACAGAAGAACAAAAGTCCATACTATATGTGCGAAGCAGAAGGGGTGATGAAGAGAATGCAAAAGGTGCGAGCCCGATGCGACGATTCGAACGTCTATTATTGCAACAGCGTGTGGGGTGTTCAACAGCCCTGGGCGAGACAAAGATGCATGCTGAGTTTCGATCATGCGACGGCGTTGACGGGGATGCCTGGCTGCGAAACCGCAGAGGCGAGACCGTTCTTTTCCGACATATTGGCAGCCCCAATGGTTGGGGCTGGAAGCGAGGGTGTCGCACCGGCGGCGGAAGCAGCAGCGCCGACCTCGCGGAACGGTGAACCTGCCCGCTTCTCGATGTTGGCGAGCCACACATTCTGAAGCACAAACTGCGGCAGGGCGTAGTACCTCCAGGTAGCCCAGCGGAAGAACATGCCAACTTCAACTTGACGCGTCGAGGCAAAATCTTGTGTCATGTCCTTCCTCAAGTCCTGGAAGAGCGCGGTTTTGTCTGTGAGCACCGCCTTGACGCCCCATCTTGTTGCCTCGATCATCTCGTCTTTGCGGTTGACCGTCCAGACGTAGATGTCCTTACCGGCTTTCTGCGCATCGGCAATAAACTGCTGCCCATCGGCACCCACCAAGCTTGCAAAGTACATGGAGAATCCGGTGCAGTCTTTCCAAAAGTACTTGCGCGCAGCGCGTGGCGAAGCACCAATGTGGATACGCTTCATCGACGGCACGTTCAAGAGTGCCGATTCCAAAAACTTGGGGTGCCACAGGCCGAGAATGAGACGTGGTGCGAGGTCGGTCTCAAAGTTGGGATACGACTCGATCACTTTGCGCATCAGCGGGAACAGGCGGTCGGGGTTGTTGTCTGGCTTGATGTCGAGGTTGAGCTTGACGTGCTTGCAATCGGGACGCATGAGCAGGTCACAAACCTGGTCAAACGTGGGGATTTGCTGTGCAGGCTGCTTGAGCGTTCGGAGGTGCTCGATACCGTCTTGGCCAAAGTAGGCACGCTCGTAGATGAGACCCTTGCCGTTGGTGGTTCGCTCTAGTGTTGGGTCGTGGAACATGACGATGACATCGTCGGTTGTGATGTGAACGTCAGTCTCGAGACCTTCAGAGCCATCGAGGATAGCCTTCTCGAAGCTGGCGATGGTGTTTTCGGGGAAAGTGGCCGAAGCGCCGCGGTGGCCCCAGCACTCGGGCATGTCAGGACGGATGTCCATCTTGGAAGATCTGGTGATGGGACGCATGATGTTGATGGCAACGCAGTGCAATTGTGACGAGGGAGTGTCGAGAGTAAAAGAGAGATGGTGGTAGACCAGATAAATAGAAGCTGCGATGAGTACCAGGTTGGCAATGCAGAGTCTCACACCAGACGAGCAGGTGAGAGAAGGTCACAAGACAAGAGCAAAGAGAGATACTACGCCGTGGCGTGGGGTTGGGGTTTGCGTCGTGTAGAAGCCAGGCCGAGCCAGGAATGGGTTACCACAGCGCGCGCAATGGTAGGAAGCAAGGCGACGAGGCTTACCAGATGTGCAGATGAAAGGAAAGAAAGGCGTGCTCGAGACCACGTTGCTCCAACCAAAAAGAGGGGGGCACAGATGGATAGGGGACAGAAGGTAGGAGCCAGGGGAGGGCTAGTAGCTTGAATCTTGTCCATGGCAACGTGACAAGTTCGGTACGGAACGTGCTCACACAAAGGCACGCTCAGTTATGCATCCTCCTCCACCCGCCGGTGGCTCTTGCACTGCTGGGCTGTTGGGAAATTTTTCACAGAGGCATTTCCGCTCGTCGATGCACATTGTGGCAACTCGCTCTGTGCGATACGTGGGAGTTTTCTCAGCCCTCCAAAACAACATGCAATGATCTTGTGATCCCACTTGGGCACGCCAATTTGCTGCAGTGCTGTCAGAGAAAGCGGTGGCGAGACGGCGTCAGAGCAAGCACTGCATCCCAGATGCACCTTTTCGCGGCCCGACCGGGCTTCTAGCGATTCTTTTTCCACAGCAGCAGCTCGACCCCGCGTTTGACACGACGAAGTTTTGAACCGCACCTTCGGTAAGAGCGAGTTAATCAGGCACCTCACGCCCCATTTCGTTAGCTCGAGCTTGGCATCATAGGCCAGTGGCTGGAAAAGCGGGAGGCTCTGGTGGTTGGCAGTTGCAGATTTTCGTCTCTGCAGTGACTCGTTTGCACTTGTCCATAGCTTCTAGTACTGCCGCCAGCTGTGGCGGAACGGGGCGGCACGAGTGACATGACTTGCTAGCTGCAGTCGGCTGAGTTTAGCTGGACCCCTTTGGCAAGCCGCCTCTCGGCCTGTGTTGCAAGTTCTTCTGCAGATCCCAGCGACAACCCACCGAAGCGCACTACAAACGAGCAGTGTAAGCGAATCGGCCCGACTCTGGAAATCTCACCGCGTTTTGTGAATTCCAGGTGTTGTATTTGAACCCTACTTGCATCATCTTCGCCCCGCCAAAGATAAAAGTTCAAATTGACCACGCACTTTTCCAGTGTCTCAGCCTGGTTGTCGTTTCTTCCAGCCCACCTAGCACGAATTGGCTTGTTTAGCGCCAGCCAAGCTGGGACCCTTAGAGAAATTACAACACCGTGACGTCGTGCCGGACCACGTTTTCTGGCTTGCCCGCCTCGCGTTTGAACGTGACTGCCCCTGGGGTTTTCTGTGTGTGTTAGACTACCACGATGTACCATTGTTTACTTTCGGTGAACAGCCATATTAGCGAACATAGTCACAGTATGGGTTCAGATCCAGTAGCCTCATTCAGCTGCGGAAGCCGCTTCCCGTTATCAAGCCTCACAGCGCCAGCAGTAGGACACCGAGTTGATGGATTTTATTTACATTCTTAGGTACCAAATGTGGGAGTAAGTTGTGTCCCTCTGTAGAGGCACCAGCTAGGGCAACTTAGTTGCGTCGCTTGAGGCCAACGTCGAGATGGACGGGCTTTCGTAGGAAGCCTTCAAAAGTTTCGAGCGGCTTTTCGGGTTCAGCGAGCACAATGTCGTATCTGCGGAAGATGGCGGCAATCAAGATCGAGAGCTCCATCATGGCCACGTTGCGTCCGACACAGGCACGGGGGCCAACCGAGAAGGGGATGAAGGCCTTCTCAAACTCCTTTCTAGCGTTGGGTGCGAGCCAGCGGTCCGGGTTGTACTCGTCAGCGTCCTGTCCAAACACAGACTTGTCGCGATGGAGCGTATAAGCTGGCACAGAGAGGATGGTTCCAGCAGGGAAGTGCTCGCCGCAGACAGTTGCGCCGCCTTGAGGAATGACACGGGGCAGACCGATAGCCGAGGTCGAGTGGTAGCGAAGCGACTCGCTGAGCACGGCTTGCAGATAAGGGAGCTCCTGGACATCGCTGGCGAGTGGCACCTCCTCGGCGTGCTCCAGCTCGCGGTCAAGTTCAGCCTGCAGCTTGCGCATCTTATTAGGGTGTGTGGTCAAGTGGTGCACGATAGCACACGCGGTGTTCGAGGTGGTGTCTGAGCCAGCGATAAGCTGGGTGAGTGCCTCTGCGGTCAACTCCATCTTGCCCATTGCTTCTCCGCGGTCATCCTTGGCAGCCTGGAGCTTGGCGAGCAGGTCCTCACGCTCCGAACCATTCTGCAGACGGTCGTTGACACGGGCGAGCGCAATACCGGTGAGCTTCTTGACCGAAGTGAGCCTTGTCGAGAACCAGGGCAGTTTGATCAGGTAAGGACGCATCCACTCGGGGGCGAGCCCCATGGTGCCGGAGAATTCACCTCGCTCATTGATGATCTTGACCGCCGAGCAGTAGTCGACCTTCTTATTGCCATTAGCGTCCTCGTACTCGACCTTGGCCTCGTCTACACCGTTCTCGAGCATGCCAAACGTTTTACCGAAAGCAAGAGCGCCGATCGTGTCGAAAGCAAAGTAGTTGAGCCACATTAGCGAGTCGAGCCAGGCGCGGCCCTTGATGCCGCGAGGTCCCTCGGCGTTGGTCTTGGCAGCCTTGTCGCAGAACTCGTCCCAACGCTCGAGGAGCAGCTGTACTTCACGTCGGATAAAGGGCTCGAAAGCGACGATGGTCTTGGGCGCAAAGGTGTGCGATACAATCTTCCGCTTGCGAGTATGTTCTGCACGGTCACGTGTGTTGAAGAGGCCGCGCGGGAAGGGACGAGGGGGCACAAAGGCATCGTAGTAGGCAGGCTTCAGAGTACCGGTACCGTGACCGTAGATGGGGTGCAAGGCCTCATGGTCGGCGATGGAGACGTGATTGGGAGCAATACGAACGAATTTGCCTGATCGTGCGAAGATGCAGAATCGACAGGTGGTGATAAATTTGATCAGCATTCCGTCAAGGGAAGGAGGGTACGGGGCGCGGATGAATGCAGACTACTTACCATGCTTCTTGTGTTGTTCGTGGACAATCTCGCAACGATGGCCAATCATTGCTGACCTGAGAAGCCAAAAGTCAGTAAACTTTGCCAGGAAAGGCCCGGGGTACTTGAGGACGGCAGTGTTGGCGATAAAGGGCACGAGGTGGAAAAGGATCACAGCACCGACGATCGTAGCGGCAATGTGAGCAGGTGATTCCACGGCCCACTGGATCGCAGCCCCAATGCGGGGAACGAGGTCAGTCTCGACCATGGTCGTTGGTTTTTGTTGTGGCAAGGTTGGCCGAGGTCAGTCGATGTTCGGAAGTTGGATGCACCTGTGCGATGCCGATGGAAACACTTTTGCCAAAGCTTGTGCGTGGTTGAGCACCAAATGGCTGGCTGCTGAAGAGACGGAGAAGTTGAAGATAGGATGTGAGCCAAGGGACAAAGCAAAGAGGCTCGTCTTGAAGGATGGCTCCTTTTTGTACAGTCGGCACTGCTTTGATTCTCCACCGAATGACAAGCCGCCCTTTTGGTTCAGCGAAGAACGCGGGGTTTGGCAAGGGGGGTGGGGGGGCAAACAGGTCACAAGAGGCGCACGCGCACAGACGGGGTTCACGGCCAGACGAGGATGTCACGGCAGAGGCTGGCGGAACGCTGCAATCGAGCCAAGGGATTGGAGGCCCCACAGAGTGCCTTTTCCCACTCCGACGCAAATGTGGCACTAGCTGGCGATGATGACCCTTTCTCAAGCTTTGAGCCGTGGTTTCCGAAGCTGTGCGCTAGCTTCATCGGAAATCACGAGGCATCAAAACGCTTTATTAACTGCCGGTCGCTCGGATCGTGACCACATTGGCCAGGATAGGATTCATTCATTACCTTTGCTCGACTTTGTCATGCTGAAGCTGCGCACAGAACAGTTCACTGATGAAAGTCACCCGCCTCCGGCGTGTAAACCAGTCCCACACTGCCTTCGGGTAGCCATCCCTCGCGCCCTACCTAATCTCGACGTGCCCCACATCTATTCCGATGAGAACAAAAGTTGTGAGCGACAACGACTTGTGCTTCGAGCCCGCCCCACCCCAGGAGGATGACGCCCCTCTGAAAAATGGTGTGAAAGCGAACAGAAGCATGTTTGTGTGTGGGCGTGAGTGTGTGGGAGAGTTACGCGAACCCAACTTCGTAATGCAATGCGTCCCACACTCACGAACATGCAGCCGAGCAAATCGTGCAGGAGCGCAATCAAGAAAAGACGGAGAATCTCGAGGCTGCCCAGCCAACGGGACAAATGAGATTACGTACCGCAACTTCGTAAAAGCCGCCTTCGTTCCTCAGCCAACCTCATGCTCAAAAAAGGGGGGCTTCATTCGGTTTGGTTGTTCCACCTTCCCGGTCAGCTTTTATTACGCCGAGCTTCACCTGTCAGCCAGCGCAGCGCTGTCCTAAGTCGTGTGTGCGCCAATTTTGAGTTAAGCTCACCATCGTCTGAGCAAACGAAAGAACGGAAGCGACACAGAAGCCAACGGGCTTCCGGTTGTCAGTATCCAGGAACGCTTCGCTTCTATTAGATATTTTTGTCATACCAAGGTTGAGCCTTGTCCACGTGTAGTTCATCTGCTGTACTGCACAGAAAGTACTGCTTCTGACGAGTTAATAGCGAAAAGACAATGCGATTGTATGGTTTGGTTCAATAATGAGAAGGAGCAAGACATAGAACAGTCGTAAAGAGTGCAATTCTACCGGCAGGTTCACGATCACCAAAAATTCTGAGCCCAATCAACCAGCACGTCCCAGCCACGACCGACAGCGCCGTTTCCAACCTTGCCCAGCAACCTTCTCCACTGCAGAATCTGGTTATCAGCCCGAGCGAGACCAATGATGCCCTCCATGCCACCCACCTTGGCAAACATCGAGTCGATCGGCTTCGTCACCGTCGCTGCCGCCTTACCCGTCACGCTCAGTGGCTGGACCCACGCCAGCAGGCTAAACAGGCGCTCGATGACGCTCGCCGAATCGCTTGCTGGAGCTGCCATTCCCGCGGCCATATTGGCATCCGGGACAGCACAGCTGAAATCAAAACGGTTAGCGTGGAAAACGAGCGCGGCGCGGTAGTGGAAGACAATAGCCATGACGATGCCAATGTGCCAAAGCTGATGCGAGTGGCCCCACGTGTCGAAGCGGCCGGGTGCCCAGCTTTCTGGGAACTGTGTAGCATAAAATACTAGGCCGCCGACGTAGAATGCAAGGGAAGGCAAGATGGGGCTGAAGAAGGCAACCGTTTTCGCAAGGCCGTGTTCGAAAGCTGCGTGCGAGAAAGGCGCCAGCGCCGTAAAGCACATGGTAAGGAAGACGGCGATGCGCCAGCTCTTGTTCTCGCGCTTGTTGAACCATTCGGCCCAGGGAAGGATAGCGCCGGCAAGTCCGACCACCAGCGTGGTAAACGAGTAAAAGAGTGCAAGATTGGGTTGACAGTAGAAGCAGTTGTACACTGTGGTCCAGATGGATGCCGCCACGAGCCAGGCGATGCCGGTGTAGTCGACGCATGCGAATCGTTCGAACCACTTGCGATCAGAGCAGCCTGCCATGACATGCCACGACACGGAAAGCGTCAAGCATTTGGCAGCAGCAAAGAGGTACACGGTCTGCACCAGCCTGTCCATGGGCGTTGTCTGATCGTCCAAACCCTTGCTTGGCCAGAAGAGGGGCACAATGGCAGCCAGACCCCACAGATGCGTGTGGATGTTACCGGTTTCGTTGTGGATCTGGAATGTGCTGCGCAGCAATGCCGGCCAATTTTCAACGGGAATGAAACGGTAGCCGGACAGAATGTGTTCGTTGTTACGGAAGAAAGCGGGTAGGTGCTCATAGCTAAGCTGCTCTTGGCCGTTGCGCGCCAAGTCAACCGCGATCTGGTAGAGTCTTTCCTCGGCTTCGTGGACTGCGTGGCCAGCTCGAGATGCAAAGCTGTTTGCGCGAGATCGAGTGCGCGCCGAAAGATCTACGAGCTTGGTCTCGAATCGCTGTGCCAATGTTGCATTGTCGCTTTCGCGTGCAGCACTCTGGAGAGCATCGCGCCAAGCCATGCTTCGCACTGACTCTTGTATAGCCTCGAGCCGCGATTGCATTTTAGCAGCGAGTGCATAAGCCTGGCATGGCAATTGGGTTGAAAGCGGCTCGAGCACGGATGCAAAATCGAGATCAAACTGTGGAAGCGAAGGCATTGTCGGGAACGACGGGAGCTCAGCCTTGAGTCGTGCCGCATCGGATGAAGAGGGGAGACGCGGCAGACGCTCTCGCAAGCCATTTCCAAGGCCGATAGGGAAAGAGAAGCTGGAGGAGAGACGTTCCCAGTCTTGTGCGAGCGAATGTGAGCGCAATGCAAGGGCCGAAGAAGCCGATGCTGGGCAGGAGGGAAGAAGCGCTACCAGTCTGCGCAGGTCCTCTCGCATTGCTTCGAGTTGCTGGAAGAAAGCGGCCGAGTGACCGTCGCTCAGCGGAGCCGTCTTTTCGAGCTGTCCATCGGGCTGTCCATGACCAGTAGCCGTTGTGCATGCTGAGCTGGAGCTAGGATCAACGAGGGCCAAGGCGTCCGAAGCTGAGACCGAGGCACGAGAGATGCGCTGCGAGTAGAAAGCTCGAGCCCTGACTTCGAGCTCGATGAGGTAGGAGAGCAGCTGGGCTCGGAGCGAGACAATCGAGTAGGGCAAAGATGCAGGCAGGTCGAGATACTCGAGCGAGGTGAGTGGCTGCTGATGCTGACGACCGAGGAACAGTGGAGAATCCCATTCATCGTCAGAGGATCCCGAGTCCGTGGCTGTGGCTGTGGCGCTGCTGAATCCTTCCCGCAACGATTCTTTGGCACTGAAGGTATTGTAACGGAAGCGCAACGAAGGGCGCAATGGCTCGACAGGTTGTGATGCTCTTCTCACGCGGCGACGCACATTGAAAGGACGAGTGGGTTCATCTTCCAGGGCGGAGCTGTTCTGTGCAGAAGGAACTCGGTGAGAAGCAGAAGATTCAAGCACCGGGGTCGATCGGGAGGTTCCAAGCGAAGATCGTCGAGATGTCATTGTGCTGTTGAGTCAAAGCGATATCCGCTTAGTAGCTGTGTTGAGAAGCCGGGGCGCTCTGCGACGATGTACGAATGCGGGTACAGGCAAGTGGTCTAGAAGATCATCTCGGTTGGAGAGTTGTAGGTTGTCGATGGATGTCTCGTTGCTGTCGGTGGCAACCAGCCTGCAATGCGCGTGTGTATGAGGAAGCGGTGTGGTGTATGTGATGAACGGGAGGTAGTAGGGTGAGTGGTGGAGAGGGGGTAGTGATTCGAGGCACAGAGGTCCGGATAAGGGTTTGGAGGTGGTTGCTCTGTACTGTAGAGTACACCAAAGTACAGTGAAGGTACAGCGGAGTAAAGTGGGGAAAAACAGGGTACAGTGGCGGACAACCACACTGAATGAGGACGGGATCTGTGCAGCGACAGGGTCAAATCATGGCAGAACCACACACAGGCCCAGCTGGGCAGCACGCCACAACACGGCACGGCACGGTACGGCACAGTGCAGTACGGCGGCTGGATCTGGACGATACCGCCAGAGCCATCGAGGCTATCTTTTGTGACTACTGTGCTATGTATGCCATGCCGCCCTGAAATTCTCGGCGTCTGCGCTCTCTGAGCCGCTACGTCAGTCAACATTCGGACTTAATTTTCTAGAATTCATGTCTTGTCGTGAAAATGCCAACTAGACTCGCTCAGAGGGCCCAGCGAGCCAGAGTCTTGGCTCGTTCTATGGCCTGGATTTCTGGTTTCTCAAATTTCAGCACAGACAATTGAAATTTGACTCTTCCGTACGAATCAAGATGCACACTTAGCGACGACGGTGAGATCACCCGATGACGCATCTTTGTCTGCTGCATCGGGTGAACCTACTAGCGTTACCAGGTGCAACACATCCGTGCGCAACAAGGCGTTGCGCTTCCTTCCTCTGCTCTATCCATCATCTCTGGTCGCCGTTTGTTTTCGTTGAAACTCGTCAACATGCCGCCCAAAGCATCACAGAGCAGCAAGGCTTCGGCTACTGCCAAGCCTGTCAAGCGCGGTCCGCCTGCTCCTATCCGATACTACCTCGTCATTTTTAACTTCCTCTCCTTCTTCGGTTGGGTCATTGTTCTCTCGACGCTCGTCAAGCACCTCGCTCTTGGCCCTCAGCCCTTCTCGCCTCCCGTGAAGCTCGCTGCCGAGCTTCTCGACCGCTTCCGTCTCGTCAAGATCGGCATCGTCAAATCCTACTCCCACCTTTTCCCTGAGCGCATCGCTCAGCTGCTCGAACGTGCTTCCAACTCTCACACCTTTGTCGGCTCCGTCGTCGCGCTTGTTCAGTCGCTCGCCATCCTTGAGGTCGTTCATGCTGCCATCGGATGGGTCAGGAGCCCTGTTCTTACCACCGCTATGCAGGTCGCTTCGCGCCTCTTTATGGTCTGGGCTGTCACTGAGCGATACTCCCAGGCCTGGTCGAGCCCTTTCTACGCATCCATGGTGCTTGCATGGGCGATCACCGAGTGCATCCGATACCCCTTTTACGCCAACTCGCTTCTCGGCGTTGAAGGCCCTAGTCTCCTCTGGGCTCGATACACCACCTTCTACATCCTTTACCCTGTCGGCGCCATCTCCGAGGCTATGTGCATCCTCGCTACCCTCCCCAACAGCAACCCTCTCACCAATCCTGATGCCTGGGACCTGCGCGCCTACGTCTTTGCTGGCCTCTTTGCTATCTGGTGGCCCGGTCTCTACTTCATGTACACCTACATGATCAAGCAGCGTCGCAAGACCATCGGCAAGGGCTTTTGGGGAAGCAAGCTCGTCGAGGAGCTTGCTGCCAAGAAGCGACAGTAGTCGTTCGAATCCACACTGGTGCTTTCCCAAGGCAAGTGCAGGAATTCTATGCTTGTGCCTGACATGGTCCACTGGGATGCAATCTCTGTCGAGACTTTTCTCCGACTGCTAGTCAGATCATACACAGAGCAGCACTACTCACTCGAAACTTGATCGGTGCGTTTGCGGCTCGTTGTGAGATCACACAAGGAGAGAAAAAAAAGAAGAGAGGAAACTGAGACTGCAATGTACTGTATTGTACTTAGGGTGGTAATCAGAGGGTGCGTTTGCGGCTTGTTCGCCACATATCCCAGGGTAGTCTCCAGTGTTTTCCGCTCTGCAGTGAAGGGTCGTACGGGTTGAAGTCGGCCTTTTCCAGTCTTTCGAGGTACGATCTAGCGGATACGATGCCCACCAGAGGTGGCACCACCGCTTGGGGGAGCTTGCCGCCGAATTCATCGTTGACGATCTTACGCGCGGTGATGAGATAGTCGTTTGCCCTGGTCGCCAGTGCGAATACGGCATCGCGGAAGCCGTTTGCGTTGGGACCGTTGCGGAAGACGTCTTCCTCGACGACATTGTATTCGTGCACAAACTCGCGCGGGAGCACCAACTTGCGTGCACCCTTTGTGATCGAATTGCGCATATGCGGTGGCGGATGCGAGTGGTATGGAATGCTAGAGATGGCAAGACTGAGGCCTGAGACTTTGCCGAGGTGAGAAAACAGTTCGTCAACGGCATCACTCCGCACGCCGAGCAGGTTGAGTGTGAGATAGTGCAAGCGAGATGATGTGCTCTCTGCATACGATTCGAGCGACGTCAGAGTGGGCGCTTGGAAGTCGTCGGCAAGGTTGGCTTCACGCACATCAATGATGCGGAGAAAGTGGTCTAGCATCAAGCCACCCGCAGCGTTGGAGCGGACGGCTGGATCTTGAAACGCGTCGCGAAGCGCGAGCACTACGGGGTGTTTCGCCGGACGGTTCTACAAGATCGAATGCCACAAAAGAACAGCGAAATCTGGGGGTTTAGCTTAAGAGCAGACCCCATGAGATTGAGAGAGTAAATGTGGCACTTACCTGATATGCGCCCTGCACGGCATCTCTCCACCAGCCCATCCTCATTCGACCGAGGAGCTCGTTCGACACAGTATCCTTGAGTCCAGCGATTTCGACGTTGAATGTGCGAATGGCGGCAAAATGCGTCTGCAAATGCTTTGGGTAGAAATGATGCGCCAGGTACGACGGGTGATCACGCTTCGCTAGCTCTTCCACAAGGTAAGAATGCGGGGACTGCAAGGGTGAAAGCTGTGTCGATGCTGGCGGTACTGTCCGGACTGATGCGCCTGATTGTGAAGACCCATCTGATTGAGCAGTTGCGCTCGTCGAGATTGGCGGTGTCAGTGCTGAAGCCCGGGAACGAGTTGATGCGTTGCTAGAGCTAGGGGCTGATGCAAGGGTCCTCGTAGCTCCACAGCTTCTTTTCACTGGGGTTTGCAGTACCTTCGAGCGGGACCTCAGCGCAGAGACTGAGCATTTTGATGATGCCACAACCATATTGCCGGATCGCAGCGACTCAAAGAGTAGTAGAAGGATCGAGTGGGGAGGTGGATAGAAGGAGTTGCGCAGAAGATCGAGTGGTCTAAGCATAGCTCGGAAGTCGGTTTTTGAGGACCAACAATTTCCACATATTTCAAGTATCGAAATCTTTCCATTAAATCCAAGAAAAGTGGTTGAAAAAATGGCTCCGCAAAAGGGCACCACGAGTGGAGGCGACGATATCTTGACCCGTTCCTCAGACTTAGCTCAGGAACAAAGCTGGTACAACAGCACAGAATCAAGGACCAAAATTCGTGGACAGCATTCTGGCACGCTATTCAAGCTTGAGACATATCTAAAACCACAGAAATACACACAGAGAGGCTGGAGCAGGATTTAGTGCAATGCGTCAAGTCTTTCGAAGGATAAAGTACAAGCGACGAGATTGTACGAATCTCGCCGTACGATCGCAATTGGCACGTTGGACGCCAACTGTTTGAACGGACCGGTTTCAGAGTAAATGCGCGTGAGTCTTAAGATGGATCGCGGCTGGACAAGTTACACCGTTTAGATGCCTCCTTTGGACAGCGTCAACCACAGATCGTCTGTTACACAGCAGCCGCAGGAATCCGCATCAGCAGCAGCGTCAAATGTAGGTTGTAGATCGAGGAATTGCGTTAGGCAACGTCGAGAGAAGAGAAAGGAGAGAAGGCTGGTGTCAATGATCTAATCACGGAACACGTCTGGCATACAGACAATGCGAACTGATGCGCAGAACTCACCTCCTAGGTAATGAATGTTTTCTATCGCGATACCCTTGCCCGTCTTCCTGACTTCCTCGGTGTCCATCTGCATGACGCCTACAGCAAGAATTTCGTCCTTTCCCTGAGCACGAATAGCGACGCACTGTCCCTTCTTGATCGGCTCCTCTCCCTTAGACGGATCAGGAAGCTTGCCTCCCGCGCTTGTCAAGCCTGGCGACATGACGTTTGCACCAGAAAGCACAAACTTGATGGCTCCGCGGTCGACCTGGACGGATGGAAGCATTTGAGGGACTGATAAAGCCATAAAAAGAGAAGAACAAGTCAGCTCGACTCTGTAGACAGGTGTAGACAGATATGGGGTATACATACACTTGTGCAAGAGTCGCAAGCTGGGAAGGTACCAGTCGTCGTAGTGCTGGAAGAAGAGGACCTGCCTGTCTGTAATCAGCATCTGGACATGTTCGCGTGCAAACTTGACCGTTGTGACCGAGGCCTTGTTGGGCCATGCCGCTTCGAGGAGCGCGCCCTCATCCTTTGCGAGTGCTGGGTATTGTTCAGTAAGCTTTTGGCGGATCACTCTACGCACGGAAGACTTGAGCGCCGTTGCGGGACCCAGATCAGGTTTTGGCTCGAACTTCTTGAAGAGCGACATGCTTGTGCTTGCGATATAGGCAGAAGACAGAGAAGGGTGGAAATCGAGTGTCGTAAGAGTCAATCTGTGGGTTTTGACTTTCAATCTCGGAAGTCGGAAATCACTGCGAGTTGGATTTAACACGTCTGTGTGTGGGCGCTGCATTGCGCAGCCCATATTTAGAACACCGCAGTGGCAGCAATGCCAAGGATGACACGGACTGGCGTGCAGACCAGCTCTTGGTGGAGGCCGCAAAACGAGTGGAAAGGTACGGTCGCTTGGGTCAACTGTTCGGTCAATGTAACCCGCATGGCCACGGTCTTCTTGAGATTCGTGACTGCCCTATCTTCCATCTTCGATCGCGAAGATCTCCCCTACAAGGTTTCGACGTTCTCATAGACTGTACAACATGGTGCTTATCCCCGCAGCTGCAGCGTCAGCCTCCTCGCGGCGCTTGATCACCGCTCCATTACGGACCAACGCACGGCCAGTCGCCTGCGCATGTCGAGCTACGCAGTCCCGCATGCTGTCCACAACATGTGTACGTGCATCTGAATCGCAGCAGCACCCTTCGACCACATCGTCCTCTTCACCTTCGGCCAAGACTTCGGAGAGTAAGTCTGAAAGGGATAACAACGATGGTTTCCGCAGCTTCTTCAACTCGACTGGGTGGGAGACAGCCATGGGTGCCTCAGTGGGTGTGCTCCTCCTTGGCGGAGCTGCGATGGTTTACCACTCGTGGTACAAGCGTCATGTGCTCAAAAAGATGGAGGCCGCCTTCGACCCTGGCTACGACCCCGTGCTCGCGCTTGCCAAGAGTGGCGATCAGCTAGCCCATGTCCGCATTGACCCACCCAGACTGGAGGACGAGATGATCCGAAGCATCGTGTCTGGTAAAGAAGCTGGCCGGTACTTCCTCGTCATGGGCAGCAAGGGATCTGGAAAAGCAACGTCTATCATCGAAGCCATGTCCGAGATCGATGCCGACGGGTGTGCATTCTTTGACGCACACTTGGACCCAACCATTGTGGTCGACCGCTTTTCCGAGTCAATCAACTTTAGCAACAACCGCGACTACCTTGGAAACCTCCTGGGTCTTTCCGATCTTTCGGGCATGTCGTACTACCAGCAGCTTGAGCGTGCGCTGCACAAGCTCGAAAAGGCGCTGATCACGCGCAAACAGAAGACGGGCAAGCCGGCCATCATTGTGATGAACAGCGCGCATCTGCTGCCAAGGGATGAGGAAGGGACCAAGTTGTTGCACATCTTCCAGCAACGTGCTGAGAAGTGGGCATCTGCTGGCACAGCTACGTTTGTATTTACAACTGCCGATTACTGGGTGTATGATGTGCTGCGCAAGGCATCCAACCGCATGGACACGCTTTCGTTCCGAGACCTCACGCGCCGACAGTCGATCAATGTGCTCCGTGGATGCCGTAAACAGTACTGGGGCGAGAAGCCGTCATCGCAGGACCCACGCGTGCTCCAGGAAGTCTACGAGATCTGCGGTGGCCGACTTGGGCTTCTCAACAAGGTCGCAAGACGCAAAGATATGCTGAGGGCGGCGAGACAGCTGGTGGAAGACGACATGCAGTGGGTGCTCAGCAAAACGGGTATCATCGAGGACCACGACGACGATGTGATGGACGAGCAAAAGTGGGCGACATGCAGCTGGTTGCTCTTTGTCGAGCTATCCAAGAAGCAAAAGGAGCTCGAGGACTTGTTGGATGAGTACGGAGGACGACTGCCGGCGTTTGTGAATCAGGATTCAGTGGAAGATCCGCAGTACAGCAGCTTAGCGGCGCAGCTGCACAGCGATGCGGGCTGGTTCAAAGCAAGGTCGTCGCCTGTGCCAGGTCTCACACGATTTGCAAAGGCTGGCATGCGTTACAGCGAAGGTGGCAAGAAGCAAAACGATAAGACTACGAGTGATGTCGGCAGTGGTCAAGCAGTTCCTTCTGCCCATGAAGAGGACGCCGAGGACGCCGCCGAGGATGACGATGACGACGATGATGACGACGATCAACAATCCACCGCTCATCGTCGCTTGACCGAATCACTCATCACAGATCCGAGCATGGATCAAGAAGCCGACGTGCGGGGCGCTGACGTGCCCAACCCACACCTCACCTGGGGCGAAGCGCGCCAAGTGATGACACGTCCCGATTTTATCATGGAGCTCGACCATCTCAACGTCATCCACATTGACCGACACCATCACATCCGTGCCGACTCGATGCCGCTGCTCCGTGCCATGCGACGCGTTGCCGAGTCGCAGGGCTACGAAGATCGACTCGAGTCGGTCATGGACCGCGTTTCGGCAATCGAGAGTCTTGGCCGTACGCGCGAGCTGGTGTGGAAGGAGCAGGGCGACGGTGGAAAGTTTTTGATCAAGAAGGATCACAAGGGGCGAGAGTTTGAGACGTGGACGCTGCTCGGAGGTGACGAGAGGCTGGGGCGTGACATGGACGGCGATGGCGATGATGATGCCAAGTAGTCATTGTAGTGACCACCTTTAGAAGCACTAATGATTGCTGAGGCGATTCACTTGTTTCTCTTTGTATCACTGTTTGAACGAGGTTGAGTATTGCGTTTGTGGAAGCATTGATAAGTGAGCACGAGCATGAGCATGGTACCTCGGGACAGTAATGCTCGCGGCGGCGGCGTGGTCATGGGCCATCGGATTTAGACTCTGTGAGGCAAATCGCAGTCGGATTTATGACACGCTGTGCTCTGGTGCCGGGATGAACGCCGAGGAAAACAGAGTGCGAGATTGCCCGCGCTCACACCGGCAGCCTCGGCGGTGATTTGGTTGGCTCGTCGAGAACGCAAAGCCGTCCATGTGCAGCGATAGTGCCACCTGTCTGATGCAGGTGCCCGCAACCAAAGCCGGACCCTAAGTTCAACACGTTTAGGCTTGGGCACGCAGGTATCGTCGTCAAACCTGCACGATTGCCCTTGAATTATGAGAGATAAGTGTTGCAGTCTCATAAGTGTGTGTGCGTGCACTCTCCGGTCATACGACAACCTTGTTGGGCCGCGTGCTTTGTGCAACTTGTATCTCTGGCGCCTCCGCTTCATTATATAGTGGGACCGCCCCCAGCGCCCACTTGAAAACCTTGAGCCTTCACTAGATCCTCTTTCTCTAGTTTCTTCTCATCCAACCCTACGAAACAATGCCCGCAACTGTAACTTCTTCAACGGCAGCATCTTCTAACGGTGCTTCCAAAATGTCGTCCTCGTCGTGGAAGCAGATTGCTGCAGCAAAGCAGCAGTCTCGTCTCGACAAGATTCCCGCCGACTGGCGTCTGCCCGCTTCAATCCTCGATGGGGTCAACGAGACCAGCGGTTCTGATGTGCGCTCTGTTCCCGCGTCCAGCGGTATCCTCACCGCGGACGAGCTTGTCATCACAGATACGCCCGTAGCCGATATCCTCGACAAGCTCAAGTCTCGAACCTGGACGTCGGAAGCCGTGACTACCGCCTTTTGCAAGCGTGCAGCTGTTGCCCACCAACTCACCAACTGTCTCACCGAGATCTTCTTCGACGAGGCCATCGCCAATGCCAAGCAGTTGGACCGTCATTTCGAGACTTCGGGTAAACCTGCCGGTCCACTCGCCGGTCTGCCCATCAGTCTGAAGGACAACTTCAACCTCAAGGGCAAGGACTCGAACCTCGGCTTTGTCGCTTGGATCGACCGCCCGGAAGACCATGACTCGACGCTCGTCTCGCTTCTCTGTGAGCAGGGCGCCGTGCTATACTGCAAGACCGCTACGCCTACCGCTATGATGATAGCCGAGACAGTGTCCAACGCAAATGGGCGTACGCTCAGCCCATTCAACACGAACGTGACGCCCGGTGGAAGCTCCGGTGGCGAATCGGCACTGTTGGCCATGCGGGGAAGTCCATTGGGTGTGGGAACGGACATCGGCGGCAGTATCCGCATCCCATGCTCCTTCACCGGTTTGTGGGGTCTCAAGCCTTCGTTCGGAAGATTCCCAACGGGAAAGTGTAAGAGCGGGCTAGCAGGCCAGGAAGCCGTCTTGTCGATCAACGGTCCCATGTGCAACGATCCAGAGGGACTCGAGATCTACGCCAAGACCGTCGTCGACACAGAACCGTGGCACATGGACCCCAGGTGCGTTCCCATCCCTTGGACGCCCGTAGCCACTAGCTCCCTCCCTGGTTCGCTTACCATCCTCATGCTCACCAACAACGGACTGGTCAAGCCGACGCCTCCTGTTCAACGCGCTCTGACCCATGCTGCAGCCAAACTGCGTGCTGCTGGCCACAACGTTATCGAATGGGACGCCTCCGCCAACGCCTCTGACGCCGAGCTCTTCCGACGCGGCCTCGAGTTGATCGTAACTTTCTTCCGCGCAGAAGGCGGCGCAACCATCCACTCTCTCATGGAGTCTTCTGGCGAGCATACTGACTGGGTCCCAGGTCTCGCCGAAACCGACCTGACCACCGGCAAGACGGTCAAAGAACTCTGGACAGTCCAAGCCGGACGCACCTCTTGGGCCGCCGAATTGCTTGAACGCATGCGCATACTTTCCGGAGGAAGGCCGTTTGACGCGCTTGTTTCGCCCGTCGCAGCCGAGGTCACTACAAAACACGATGCATACCACCACATCTTTTACACGGGTGTCTGGAACCTCATGGACTGTCCAGCTGTTTGCGTGCCTCTACCGGGGGTCAAGGTGGATAAGGAGCAGGACAAGAAGGACGAATCGTTCAAGGGTCAGCCTGGCGAGGAGGAGAACGTGTGGAGCCAGTACGACGCCGATGAGGTCCATGGTCTACCAATCTGTCTCCAGGTCGTCGGACAGAGATTGAGGGAGGAGAGGACCATCGCGCTCGCACGAAAGATCCATGATGCTTGCGTCTAGACGATTTAGACAGAGCTGTACAGTAGATCATACATTGAGTAAAAACGTTTCTTTTCCGATCCGCTCTCAATAATTTGATGTGTGCACAGGTCAGAAGTCCAGATGAGATATCAAGAATTGGAGTCGGACCATCATGTCGAGGAAGAGAACAAAGTGTCGCAGGTACACGTGTGCCTGTATGAATCATCGTCGGATGTGCTTGGTGCAGTCCGGTCGGAATGTGTCGGCCTCGTGAGAGTGCGTGGTGAATCAAGTCATGACTATAGGAGCTGGTGAGGGTGGTGTGATGCTATATGTGATCTATGCGGCCAAGTTGAATTGCTATCCTATGCTGTCTATCTCTATGAAAGGATTTCGATGGTCTCGCCCGTCTCGCCATCTACGCCAACCGTGCCTCTCCTCACTTTGCCGCCCTTGGCCTCAATCATCTGCTCAATTGTCCTTGGCTCGTCCTCGGTCTCTGTGAACCAAGACAGGTTATCTGCGATAAGATGCCTGTTCTTGCATCCAGGACACTGCACGATAACGATGCCTTTGGTATAGGACCGTTTGGAGAATTCGTGAGTGCTACGGTGACCACATTCGTCAACCGTGCAGGTGAATGTGATGGCGAGCCGCTGTTCGATTTGGACAATCGGAGTACGCTCTCCTGTGACTGGGATCGAAGCGGCCTCTTCAGATGGATCAGCGGATGAGGAAAGTGTAGTTTCGGGAAGGAGAGATTCGACGCGGGATCTGTCGTTGCGCAGCACTGAGGCGGTACGGAAGCTGCGTTGCTGATGCTGGCAGCCACGAGAATATGGTGGCGAGAAGGGGGAAATCGACGTGGGAAGAATGGCCTTGGATCGGAGCGGAGCGTACGCTGAGTTGGCGACAGCTGGCTTTAGGACGAGAAGCGAGCGTTGCAGCATCTGTCGACTGCTCGAAGCGATGTTATGCCCAACAGTTGTGAAGATTCTATTTGCTGACATGTTCGAACGCGGACGCTATCTGTTGTTTCAACGTGCAGCAAACCCTTATACGCCGATACTTGACGATGAGTATAAGTATGAGAGGCGGAAAAGCGCAAGAAGAAGGAGATGACAGAGGTTGAAGGGCAAGGAACGACATCAACCAAAGCGTGGGTTTGATGGCTCAAAGTGGAGGTGCCGCGAAATTCCTACTTTTCTCGCGGAACTCGGATCTCGTCATCTTCTCAGTTCCATAGACTTCGCTGATTGCGTTCCCACTGTTGCTCACTCGACAACACCACATACTGCCCGGCCTCAACGACAAACGAAGAATCATAGCATCCCGCATCCCCAAGCAAGAAATGCCGAAGCAGAGTTTTCAAGTCTTCGAAACGGAATGCGTGCATGATGAGATGAAATTGTCCAGGTTCCAGAAGTGTAGGTGGTTGCTATCCATCACATATGATGAATACATAGCATTCTGCGATCAAGAGTTCCGATGGAGAGGGAGGTTAGAATACGACCAACAATCCTGAAGTGATGCAAATGACGAGCACACTCAGCCCGATCACAAGCCTGCCATTAGCCAAACCAAATGTCCACTGCGCTGCACCCTGCTGTGGCGTGCTGACCGAACCTCCACTGGAGCCACTGCCTTGGTTGCGACCTGCTCCGATCGTGCCGTTCTTGGTGATTCTGACTGTAAGCACATCGACTACGCCATCAATGCCAAAATCGTGGTTGATCTGGTTCGCCGAGAGGCGGCTGAATAATTGCGAATTGGTCTGCTTAGTCACCGTGTACTGGAAGCCGCCGGGACTTGTCAATGTACCTGTGGTAGCATTGCCCACCAGCTCGTCCCTTCCCTCGTCATAGCCGTTTGGAGCGATCAAGTGGTTAAGCGTGGCGTTTAACTCGACACTGGCGGCGATGAAGATGGCACCTGAGTTCGCGGCCGATCCGTTCTGGATCCAGTATCTGAAATGATTGCCACCTTTGAGCGACTCGATACATGTACCACCATCTCCCTGCTTATAATTGTAACGCATAATGTTGGTCTGGGGTTGGAGCCGTTTCCATCACCTAGATTGGCGGTTTGGTAGCCGCCCTGGCTGATGTTGAGACAGCTTCCAGGGGAGAAGTACAAGGAGCGAGAGAACTCTTCAAACCCAGCCTGGTTCAACACACCGGCATCCGAAAGGCCAGAAACGATGACGTTGAGTGGTTCACCGAGGCCGGAAGCTGTGTTACCGGTAAGCATGGAGTCGCCGTTGGCAGCTGAACTGAAGTAGCCTTGCGAGTCACTCTGACACCTGCCAAGGGACGGAGGTAGTGCAGAGGTGAAGCTTGAAGTGAGGACCGTGACCAGCGCCACGGTGGAAAGGGCGGGGTTGATCTGCATCTTGTGAATGATCAGGATGGGGGTGTGATTCAAGTCGATAACGCACCAGGCGTCAAGTCGCAAATGGATTCTCTACTATGTTGCGGTTCGAAAGATATACCGGTGCGTCCAGCGCTGAAAAGGATGGCGAGAGATCAAGAGACACGCAAAGGGAAAAGGTGATGGTGAGGGGATGAGGTTCGGTGGCGAAGGAGCTATCAACGTTCACAACAGACAAAGTTGGGCGTTTTGAGATGCCGGGCGAGGACACCGCACTGCCTTGCGCACTCTCCAGGCAGTAGATGCACTGCTTGATGGAGCATAAGCATGAATTCAGGGTGCACGGCATACTGTACACGGACGGTTGAACAAGCACCGGGTTTCCAAGTGTGCCAAGAGTGTTGCCTTGGCCACTCGACGTTTGTGATTGCTCGCTTCCAGAAGCGCGCATAGAATTTCTTGTTGTTGGTCACCGTTTGTCTGCCGTGCGCGGCTGCAAAACCTCAGCAGGAGTTTTTGTGCCGGGCCAGCTTGTTGTGCACACTACGTCTGCGCTGCTCTTGTTTTTCGCCAATAGGCTGAAGCCGCAGGTGCAAGCAGCAGGCGCGGCCGAGTGCGATGACGAACATCCTGTTTGGGCCAGACTAACGGAAGGGATGGATACAATGTCGATGCAGTGGCGCATGCAACCAGAGTGGATTGCGGGATAGAAAGTTGACCTGTCACACGGCGCTGGTCGCTGCAGAACTTGGCAGATCAACCCACAAAAGAGCTGATTCGCTGAATCCTGGTGCTCTCAGGATCACTCGCATTGCAAGGCATGCTCGCCTGGACTGGCGACCGTCAAGATTTCATCGCACTGCGTGTGCTGAAGCTTATAAGTGACCTTGTTCGGTGAGTTCAAAGCACCTCGGGTTTGGGGCACAGCGTTGAGCTCGGCGCGAGTTTATGTCGGCATGCCAACACCACCAAACTGTAAACACGCTCGAGACGCTGGTTGGAACACGAATTCTTTTTGGGCTGTTAGACCAAATTCAAAGTACAATGAAACGCTTGCTGCCGCCTCACTTCCGACGATATCGTCCTTGGAACAAAACGTCACATCCAAACGACAGTCACGCAAACTCCTTGTTGTGTCTGGTTCAAGTCGCGCGGCTCAAGCGGATCGTGTGTGTGTGCACAGCGGCCAACGAGGGAAGAAGGTGCAGCCGAGTCGGCCGAGTGCGTGGGAAGAGGCGAGCGACTCGCGCGGTTGGCGACGCGTACACGAGCGTTCGACGGCCGATAAAGCCAGGTCGGCTCACACAGAGCATAGCTCACACAATGGGTACGTGCACCCACCACACCCCGCATCACCCCCCCGCCATGTGTTTCTGGCAGAGAGAGAGGGTTTGCGGGGTCGAAATGAAACCTTCGTTCGCAATGCTTCCATACCCGGACCCAGACCCAAATGAACCCATCATTTCATTGTTCGACAGTCGTTGCACAGCATCTCTACGCTTGCTACGAACAAGCATCAAAGTACAAAATCATCGTGTTGCTGGCGTCGCTGACAGAGACAGTCTTGGCTGAGCCACACAGCAGCCCGGAAACTTGCAGTAAGCGGCAACAGCATCGCGTGTGTGTGTGTGTGTGTGTGTGTGTGTGTGTGTGTGTGTGTGTGTGTGTGTGTGTGTGTGTGTGTGTGTGTGTGTGTGTGTGTGTGTGTGTGTGTGTGCGTGTGTGTGCGTGTCACGACTAGAAAAGTTAAGCGGTAGCAAGCAGAATCTGACTTACCCTTGTGCCAGCTTGTTGCCGCGACAGCCGATGATATATCCATTCTTTTCGGCGGAGAAAGTGACACGAGCTTCTTCCTCTGTCCTCAGTTGTCCTGCTCCTACTTCTGCTCCTGCTCTTTGCCACCTTGCATCTGCGGTACCCCACACTTAGGCCTTGATCAATATAAGGTCAGGCTTCGTGACACCTTTCCCCCTCTGCCTCTCTGCCAACTGCGTAGACACTTGTCCCCCTTTTCCATACTTGCAAGAACAACACAGCCCTCATGTCGGCGATCACCAGTGGCCTCAAGGGTTCGTTCCCGGAGCATCAGAACCTTCACACCTTTCTCTTTAGCAATCCGCTCCAGAACCACCCCAACCACTTTGCAATCGAGTATCCCAACCACACCTATGACCGCACCACCATTCCAGAACAGCGCCCCATTCTCGTCCATGATGGTTCTGGCGCACAGATCAGTTGGGCTCGCCTGAAAGCGGACAGTCTGCGTATCGCTCGTTCTCTCCAAACGCTCACCGGCGCTCCTCCCACATTCGTTTCCGATCCCAGACGCCCTCACGAGCCCATTCATGCACCTCGCACTACAGTTCTCCTCCACATCCCCAATGGCATGGTCTGGCCATTAGTCGCACTCGGTACTGTAGCAGCCAACCTCACTGTTTGCCCCATCTCGACCTACCTCAGCCCTCGCGAACTCGCCTATATCCTCGCCAAAGCGCGTCCTCGCGTCCTTTTCACTACCGTCGGCGCAGAAGGAGAGGTCCCGCTCCGCAAAGCGCTCCAGCTCCTGCTCGACTCCCCTCCCGCCGACCTGGGTCAGGTCAAGGCCGCCGATATCCAGGCTTGGGCTCGGGAGCTCGCTAGCGATTGGGACGAGGCAAAGGTAGCAAGGCTGGAAAAGAGTGAGCAGATCCCATACCGTCGTCGCAGAGTGTGGACGGTAGACGTGTCGTCAGGTATGGATTACTATGGATCTAACGTGAACAAGCACAGCGTTGCAGCTGCTCACGATCCTCGAGACTGGTCCCACCTGCTGCTGCCCCCGCCGGGAAGCAAGGCGGAAGGAAGCATTGCTAGTCTCGACAGGCCAGCATTTACGCCTGCAGCCATGACACCCGAGGAGCAGCAGAGACGCATTGCGTTTGTTCTGTGGTCAAGCGGTACGACAGGTCAGAGCAAAGGCGTGCTCATCAGCCATCGTGCTCTGGTGAGCAACACTCTTGGTGTTTGGGACACTAATCCTCACTTTAGTGGCATTTCAAGAGGCACAAATGGTGGTGGTGAACGATGGATCACATTGGCCCCGTGGTACCACGTGTACGGGTAAGTACAGTTGGCGTGCCCCAACAAAGAGAGCTGATGAATTGACGTTGACCATTGGTTTCCCTCGTCCATTCTTCTGTATCTGTATACAGCCTGGCTACTGTGTTGCTTCCTACGGTGGCATTTGGCGCCACCCTCATCATCCCCGCCTCGCCCAAGTTCGATCTCGGCTACTACCTCCGCCTCGTAACCCGCTACCGTGCCACATTTGCCCACATCGCCCCCGCTGTTGCGGTCGCTCTGCGATCCTGTCCGCACCTTGACCCAGCTTCTCCTCAGAGCAAGGGTATCGACTTGTCCAGCATTGCTGCTTTCCTGACAGGTGGGGCACCCGTTCCGGTCGAAGTGGTACGCAAGGTATACGAGCGGACGGGCAAGTACATCCTGCTTGGGTACGGAACCACCGAGACGTGCTCCACCTCGCAGACTGGAGGCTTGGGACTTGACGCTGATGCAAATGGCACACGCGACGAGCTTGGTAGTGCCGGTTTCCCCTTTCCCAACACTGAAATCCAGATCCGTCCACTGCCGGGAACCAGCAAAGAGCAAGTGGACCAGCGCGCAGAAGAGATCCGTAAAATATCGCGCGAGGCAAGGGCGCGTGGGGAGCGTGCACCGCTCAATCCTGGAGTGGTAGGCGAGGTGCTCATCCGCGCTCCGGCCGTCATGTGTGGCTACTTTTCAGGTCTCTCGTCGGAAACGCATTCCGCGCTGGACGCCGAGTTGACCGCAGGCGCCTTCACCGAGGACGGCTGGTACCGTTCGGGAGATGAAGGCTGTCTCGCCGCCAACGGGCGACTATGGATCACTGGCCGGACCAAGGAGCTCATCAAGGTCAAAGGCTTCCAAGTACCCCCCGCTGAGCTGGATGACCTTTTCGCCACGCATCCCGAGCTCGTAGATGCAGCAGCAACGGGTGTGGTAGAAGACAAATCTACGGGCGAAGAACAGGTGCTCTTGCTTGTGGTACCCAAGGACAAAACCATTCTGACCGAGGAACAAAAGATGCAAGAGCTCGCCTCGCGTCTGCACACGTGGGTTGGCGACAAGACGGCATACTACAAATGGCCCAGCGCATACCTGTTTTCAGAGAGCGCCCCCCGAAATCCGACGGGAAAGCTGCTGCGCAAAGACATCGCGGCGTCAAAAGGTTTCAAGGTTCTGATCGTCAAAAAATCGCGCAAGGATACCAGCATGCAGTCCAAGCTCTAGGATAGTGGCTTGAAAAGGAATCAAACGTGTACAGCACGTCTAGTGCGCTCTCGTTGCTTCTCTGGACGGTTTCTGGCATTCGAAATGGTTGATGCGTGCACAGGATGTGTTGATGGAGAACTGATTAAATTGGCAATGCGTTTGAGGTCAAGAGAATAGATTGATCGAAGTCGGATCTAGGAGACGGTGTAGATTAGTGTTGGACGCCTTGGATGACGCGAGGATACTGCTGGCGAATCATCTCGAACAGCTCGGGGCTCTTGCCCTGAAGCACATAGGGATCCTCGGCCAATGCAACAAAGTAGGTGCTGACGCCGGAGGCAATGCTGCCGGAGCCGACGCTTAGAGCAATGTTGAAGCCAAGGCCGAAGGCGACGAGAAGGATGATCGAGTAATAGCCAGAGTCGTTTTGGAGATACTTGGGGTTGGTCTTTTGCTCGTAAATAAAGGCAAAGAGAGCGGTGAGGAGGCCGATGACGAAAGCTCCGCAGTTGAAGACAATGTTGACGAGGCTATCGTTGATGACTGCGTCGATGCCGCGGTCGGCAAGGAGGCTCCAGGTTTCCTTGGCAGCGCGGATGTAGCTGTTGCCGTAGAGGGCGATGTTGATGTATGCGTAGCGGTTGAAGTATTCCACGAGGCCTTGGATGCAGGCGACGCAGCAACCTGCGACACAAGCAAGGATGGAGCCGACCAGATCGCCATCGGAGGCAGCCTGGCTCTGAAGCAGGTTGAAGAAAGCGCGGAGGAGGTCGAGGAGCGCAACGATGAGCGAGCCAAAGCAGATGGAGCCAAAGCTGTAGGTCATAGATCGACGAAGGGCGCCCCAGGCGGCACGGGAGACCTTGGTGGCGTTGTAGTAGGCAGTGCCAAAGATGCCTGCGACGGTTGTGAAGGCGACGTTTTTGATTACCTCTGAGATCCAGTAGTAGGAAAAGACGATAAAAACCATCAAGCCGATGACGGACGAGTTGCCGGAGCTGCTGCCGGAAGCTTGGCCGGAGGGCTCGAAACGCTGGTAGGTGGCCACGACGACCCAACTGGTCCAGGCACTGAAGGCGGTTTCGACGACGAGGCCGCCAAGAGCTACGACGTAGACGCTCTTGTATTGGTCTGCGGTGCGGATGATGGTGACCAACAAGAGCTTTGCGAGGGGGATGCGTTTGCGCATGAAGAAGTAGCCGATGACGCTGATGACTGCAAAGATGGTGAAGATGATGGCAGCGGCGGTATTGCCTTTTACCCAGAGGTAGACGCAGAAAGCGACGTTGCTGAGGGTGGTGAGGAGAAGTGTAGCCTCGAGGATGAACGTGGGAAAGGTGCGTACGAGAAAAATGTAGACAAACGAGAGGACGAGGGCGACGGCACAGCAGATCATAAACATGATGGCGGTGTGACCGTTGAGGGTGCTACCTGGCACATTTGACTGACCGATAGAAGCGTTGATGTTGGCGGTAGAGTAACCTCGGAGACAGATGACGGAGAGGGCGATGAAGCCGGAAAAGACAAGGAGGAAGAGGACGAGGAAGATGGGATCGTGGAACTTGGGCTTGGGCTGGAGACGCTCGCCTTCGAAGCCCTCGGGTTTGAGAGGCTGCTTGTAGTCGCCGCCGTAGTACTGCTGAGGTGGAGGGCCGTGTGGTTGCTGGCCGTTGTAGTACTGGTCTTGGGCACCATTAGGCTGGCCCTGGTAGGCACCAGGACCGTATGCGCCGGGTTGATGCATTTGCGGAGGCGGGTAGGCGCCGCCTCCGGCGTAGTAAGGCTGGGACATGGCGACAGGTGGAGGGTAGAGGAGTGGGAACAATCACGATGATTTGATGATGATGGTGGTAGCGGCGAGAGTGGTGGAGGCAGAGTTGAATTGGATCAAAGTGAGCTTGGGTGGGCGGGATGTGAATGGAAAGGGGGAGGTGTGGGTCTAGAAGCGGGACAGGCGAGTGGCACTGTGTCGAGAACAGTGCTGTCATTCACAAGCGAGAGGAAGCATGTACTGCACAGTGATATGATTCGATTGCGGGTGGGACAGCCAAGCTGCCAAGATCGACAAACGGCATGTGGCTGCAGTGTTTTTCGAGTGAATGTGACGTGAGCGTGCTGCTTTTGATTGAAACTTTTCCAAGGCTTGCAGAGCGCGTCTTGAAGCCAAGCAAGCAAGCCAAGCAAGCAAGCAAGCAAGCCAAGCAAGCAAGCAAGCAAGCAAGCAAGCAAGCAAGCAAGCAAGCAACCAAGCAGGCAAGCAACCAAGCAGGCAAGCAAGCAACACGTGCCTTGCTCTGGACGACGAGCGTGGGAATCGTAGGAGCTGCGTTGCCGAAGGGTGTGAGACGGCGACTTGCTCGTCAGCGCAGTTAGAAAAGTGACGCGAGTGAGTCTAGAGCAGCAAGGTGTTTGCCGAGTGGATTTGACCGCATTCCCGCTCCGTATTGTCAAAACAGACTGCTGATCAACTCGGCTGCGGGCTCGCTGCCTGTCGAAAACATGCCTGCATCCATGCACGAGAAACAGGAGAGCGTGTCGGGTTGCCTCACCCAACCTCGGATCGAATTCATGGATGTGAGATCCGCATCAAGTTACACACTGACGAAGAATGCACATGCACGGTGAAACCTGTCTGATTGCCTCCTCCACATGCGGTTGCGGTTAGCTATGCAGCCAAGCAAGCGTGCCATACTCCGCGATCCGGAACGGCGTTGTGCTTGAATCATATGAATCAGCTACTTCCCGCGCAAGAGACGTACACTACGTCGTCGCACCACAGTCTCACCGATTGGCCAAGGAAAGACAGACACTCAGCACCGCCGCGTCTCGAGGATAAGCGCATGTTTATATATAGTTTATATATAGGCTCTCTCTTGCCTTTTCCCGCTTCCCAACTGTCACCTGTGCATCATGAGTACATACACTGTGGGCCTCAAGGCTCTCTTGCCCACGCTCGGCTTGATCTACGGCTTCCAAGCTGCTTGCGCAAGTATCGCCGTGCCTCTCAAGACGGAAAAGTACTATGACCTATGCGGCTCACTCGGCTTCATCTCGGCAGCCGGTGCTTCGCTCTACATGCCCTGGATCCGAGCACGATACTTTGACGGTTTGAAAAACATCTCGCTGCCCACTTCTCTCTCGGCGTTCCATCCAAGGCAAACCATCATGACCGGTCTCACCCTCTTCTGGGCCATCCGACTCGGCAGCTTCCTCTTCCAGCGAATCCAAAAGTCGGGCAGTGACAGCCGATTCGACCACATCAAGCAGAGCCCTCCCAAGTTCTTTGGCGCCTGGATGATGCAAGCAACCTGGATTGCCATCACCGCGCTTCCCGTATACCTTGTCAACTCGATCCCCAAGGCTTCTCAGCCCCCTCTCGGTGCTCACGACTATGTCGGTCTTGCCATCTGGATCGCCGGCATGGGTCTTGAGCTCACCGCCGACCGCCAAAAGTCGCAGTGGAGGCAGGACAGAGAGGATGGCAAGCACAAGCAGCCCTTTATCTCGTCGGGCGTGTGGAGCTGGTCTAGGCATCCCAACTACTTTGGCGAAGTCACTCTGTGGACTGGTCAGTTTGTGCTTGCCACCACTGCCATCGCCAGCGCCGGTACATTCTACCCCTCGTGGGCTGTCGCTCTTGCGGCTCTCAGCCCCTTGCTCGAGTATGGCCTCATCCGATACATCTCCGGCGTGCCCATGCTCGAAGAGAGTGGTGACAAGAAACACAACGACGACCCCAAGTGGAAAAAGTACAAGCACGAGGTCCCTTGCTTTGTACCCTTTATCGGCAGCAAGAACTGAGCGCTCCCGCCCCGACTGTTCTTTCACCATCCTGTCTGTATTGCGTCGAATCGTCGCACAATGTCGCGTCACACATTTGTCGCTTGCTGCCGTTGTCGCTGCCAAACCATGCTGTGATCGCGTCCTATGTGATTGCATGAGCATTGCTTCCTTCGCCAGGGAAAAATCCACTTGCAGTTGCCCTAGCGTTTGGCGGTTCGGAGCAACGTCAGCCGTGGGCAGTGATGTTGGGTGACCGCAGTGGGCTGTACCTGAAGTGACGTCGTGCATGAAATCATGAATCCATCCTGCAGTCTGCAACCGCGCCACACTGCCATAACAGACGCCTTTCGGCTGTCTTGTTGATGTCTGCACCGCCCTTTCCGCCAAGCGCTCCACTTTCGGCATTTGCAACTCAGCTCATCAGTCTGCACCTTGTGCGCCAAGATTCGAACCGCAGCTGTCCACTTGCACATCTGTACTGTACCGTACAGTACAATACAGTCTCCGTACTTGTCAGTTTTGGTGCCTGCTCGCTGCCTTCCCCAATAGCGTACAACCATGGCTTCCCGAGCACGCCCAACCTCACGCCGCCTACTAACTCCAGTCGCGTATTTCCGCAGTACATGCTCTAGGGTCCAGTCGGCTCAAAACCTACTTAAACGTCGACACCCAGACTCCTCATCACGTCCGCACTAGCTACTTGATCAAATCTACCCACTTCCATAAACGCACCTCATCCATACCAAGCTCATCACCAACCCCAAGCGTTCCAAGCGAGTCCTCTGGTTCAAAATGGGTTTGAAACCAATGCCTTCCTCAGCTTCCGCCGGCCCTCCTCCGATCACTGCGTGCCTCCCTCCGCCCCCCTATCCCATGGGAATTCTGTCCGAGTTCACACAGCACAACACTCCGGTCACACTACGCATCCGCGAGCTCAAAATGTCATTTGGCGGCGACGACTTTGTCATCAAAGACGCAGTTACAAACAAGCCCATCTTTGAGGTTCGAGCACAGCTTTTTTCCTTTAGTGCCAAAAAGACTATTCACCGCTGGGATGGTAAACCACTTTTTGAGTTCTGCAGTACCAGAATGGGCTTCAGCAAGTCTTACGCTGGCTACCCGCGCAACAGCTTGCGCTCCACTTACTTTACCGTCCAAAAGATCGGGTGGGTGAACCCCAAGCTAAACATCTCCTTCAAAAACCTTGCCGCTGACGGTCGACAGGAAAACTGGACACTCAGAGGCAAGTGGCTTGGCGGCACTTCTCAGATCACAACCGAGTCCGGCCTTGTCGTAGCCAGCATCTCGAGAGACTACGCCAACATGGGCCAGATCTTCTTCAACGCACAGACCTACGATGTCACCGTCGCTCCCGGTGTCGATGTCGCCTTCATCTCGGCTCTCTGCGTCTGCTTCGATGAAGCATACAAAGAAGGCCATCGTTTCCCTTAGTCCGTTTCCTAGCTCACACTAAGCTGGCGCAATAAATCCATCTTGCGACATGCTCCTCTCTCGCATCTAGCCTTGGCGCCCAGACGTGCTGTAGCGCCGCACTCGCAACCGTCTCGCACACTCAACGTCTCCCGGATCGACAAGCCCAAACGTGGCTCAAGCCTTTTGCTTCATCTTCTTTTGCGGTTTCGTTTCGACGCTCGGTCCCATTTCCACGCCTCCCCACAAACTAAACTTGAGAGCTACAATACAAGCGGCCTCGAACCACTTCTATCCCGCATGAAGCTGAGACTCTCTCCTGCATCACTCAACCCGAAACTGATACCCGAGAGGCACTTTGACATGTATATACTATAGTCTCTTAGCCAATACCCCAAAGACACGATTCATGGCACGGTTGTGAGAACCTTGCTTGTCTTTTCAGAACTTCATCTCTGATGAACCTTCATTGAATCCAGGAGGCGTGGGAAGGAGCCATGCTGCATCGTTGTGGTGCAACAGGAGCCCACCTTTGTGGTGGGTCCTTGTGGCTTGTGCGTGTAACAGGGTCCTCCGTCGTACAGAGTATGATAGAGTGAAGGGCCTATAAAGCAAAGAATGTCGTCGGGACCTGACTTCCCTGTGTCCGCACGACTCCCCTCTTATCCCCCTGAACCCCGTTTGTCTCCCTTGATCCCCTCTTCTTCGTTCACGATGACCAGCACGACGTGGTCATCGCTTCTCGCGGTGCTTCTTGTCGCAGGTATCCACGCCGATGCCCGTGGCGCTGCCGTTCAGGCAGGCAGCACCCCGGAACAACCGTTCCTCCTCGCCTCTGATCCGATGTTGAACGTTCGCGACGTGCGCAACCCCACTCGATCCGACTCCAAGGCAACCAGCAACCTCACCCAGTATGTAAACGTCTTTGTCGGTACTGAAGCCAACAACGATCCTGGTGACGTGTTTGCCGGTGCTTCAGTGCCGTACGGTATGGCCAAAGCTACCATCAACGTCGAAGGATATGCACCCGCGGGATACGTCTGGCCATCCGATCAACCTACTCGCGGAGTCAGTCCCCTGCATGACTCCGGCACGGGTTCTAGCGAGGGCAGCTACGGCAACTTTTGCATCATGCCCGTTCTCTGCACCGACAACAGTCTCGATGCGTGTCCCACTCTCCTCGAACCGCGTGAACGGCTTCGCAAGAATGGCACCGACCAGGGACGTCCAGGTTACTTCACTACCACCCTTGACAACGGCATCAAGATCGAATTGACCAGTACGCGCAGGAGCACGCTCGAAAAGTACACTTTCCCCGCGAGCGAGATGAAGCGCATGAAGTCGAACCCGCATCTCGTGCTCGATTGGACCAACGATTCGCCGGGCACGTTCCGTGGCGGCGAGATGAAGGCCGACTGGGATGAAGGCCGACTCATGATGAATGGTACTTGGCTGAGCTCGTTTGGCCCCGGTCAGTTTCACTACCAGGCATTTCAATGTGTCGATCTCAAATTGAACGGAAAGCAGCAGCTGTTGAGGCATGCCTTCTTTGGAGGCAACCGACGCGGCTTCGACTCCAAGCGCACCGACCTGAACCACTGGGTCAGGGTCGCTCAGCAGCTCGGACAGTATCAAGCAGGTGCGCTCGTCGGATTCAGCACAGACCCCGAGTACAAGCAGGACATCACAATCACCGTACGTCGCGGTGTCTCGTTCACATCAGCCGAAAACGCCTGTCGCAACATGGAGACCGAGATCAGCGATTTCGATTTCGACGCCACCGTTGCAGCTAGCGAGGCGCTGTGGGAGGAAAAGCTCCAGCGCATCCAGCTGAGCTCGGCTACGCCCGACTACATCCGACGTCTCTTCTATACAAGCTTCTACCGCACTTTCCTCTCGCCCAACAACGCTACAGAAGATGGTCCATTCCACACTACCTCTCCGTACTTTGATGGCTTGTACTGCACGTGGGATACCTTCCGCACGCTGTTCCCCTTCCTCTCGCTCTCGAGCCCCAACGAGTTTGCCCAGATTGTCGAGACTTATATCGATGGTTGGAGGAAGGAAGGCTGGCTGCCCGAATGTAGAGCGAATCAGGTCAAGGGATTCGTACAAGGTGCGAACAATGGAGTTCCTGTTCTTGCTGACTTTGCAGTCAAGTATGCCAAGGCGGCAAGTTCGCTTGGTGTCAACACTGACGAGCTCTATGAGGCGATGCAGCACGATCTGGACGTACCGTCGCCAGAATGGGAGTACGAAGGTAGACAGGCTGCGCCTTACCAGCTATACGGATACATCCCCTTCGGATACCTGGATCCGGTGTCGGTCGGCGAGCAGACACGAGAGGCGAGTCGTTCGCTTGAGTACGCTTTCGGCGATTTTACTGCAGCAATGACTGCGCAGGCGCTCGGCAAGCCGGTCGAGGATATCCAGCGATACGCAAAAGCATCGCTCAACTACTCGCTCAACTTTGACAGCCACTCAACAAGCGATGGCTTCAAAACGTTTGTTCAGCGCCGATTCGCCAACGGTACATTCAACCCTACCGACCCCACCTTCTGCTCTCCACTTGACAACAACTCAAGCCATGCGTGCAGTATGCAAGCCGAAAACGATTTTGGTGTGTACGAGTCGTCTTCTTGGGAGTACAGTTTCTATGCGCCGCACGACAAGGCTGGTCTGGTCAATTTATTGGGCGGGAAAGCGTTGTTCGAGAAGCGCTTGGACCACTTTTTCACCAAGGGGTACTTTGCACCAGGCAACGAGCCGAGCTTTGATACGCCGACCATGTACCACTTTGTGGACAAGCCGTACAAGAGTGTGCAGAGGGTGAGGGAGGTGGTGCACAAGTATTTCTCGCTCAAGCCGGGTGGCATTCCTGGTAACGACGATAATGCGGCTATGGCTTCGTTACTTAGCTGGTACCTACTGGGATTCTACCCCACCCCGGGAACAAAGGAACTGTTGGTGCTATCGCCGTTCATGCCCGGGTATACGATCGACAATTCGGTGCTGGGTAAAGCGACAGTGACGGTGCGCGGGTACGATGAGCGCTCGATCGGTGAACAGATCCCGCAGGGTGTCAAAGCATACGTCGAGCAGGTGCTGATCGATGGCAAGCCGCATAGCTCACGCTGCCGGATGAGCTTTGATGACCTCTTTCCTGGTGTAGCAGGAGGCGAGAGAAAGGTGGAGATCGTGCTGACCGATCGCGAGGTGGACGGGTGCGGCGATGGGCCCAATGACGCGCCTGCTTCGCTTTCAACTGGCGGTTTCATCGAAGACAAAGCCAAGCATTGAAAGGCTCGCATGTGCATGGCTTTCGACCTATAGTGTTTCTCCGGTCTATTATTCTTCCTCGCTCTCCTCATTGTCGTTCTCGTCATGGTCGACCTGGAGGAGACCGAAGCCAGAGCGCACAGCATTTTGCTTTGCTGCCGCTGCTCGCTTCTTTTCCGCCTCTGTGGTTGCAGTTTGCAGCTTCTTTTCTTCCTTCTTTCGCTCACGCTTTGCCTTCCTCAATGCTTCCACATCGATAGCGAGATGGTTTTCCGTGTCGTAAAGAATCCAATCGAGCATTGCGTTTTCGACAGGAGATAAGGCGGCAGCAATGGCCTCACGTGTGGCCTCGTCCGTTGATTGTGCAATAGTGTGGAAGAGCGAGCCGAGGACAAGGGCGCTTGGTGGAGCGTTGAATGGTGCTGGGCAGAGGAGGAGTGATTGTGCGAGCTGGTAGGCCGAGTGAAGCGTGAGCTGTATACTGGACTGGAGGTGGATGCCACGCGTTGTGGGCTCGATGCTTAACGAATCAGGGTAGGCGAGGGATTCAGGGATCGAAGTGAGGGCCGGATTGGATCTGAGTGTCTCATGAATGGTATATGCGAGATATGCGGATGCGATGGCAGCATGGACCTGCTTGAGCGACCAGTTGAATCTTCTACTTGACTCGCCGAGTCTGTGCTGTTCCTTGAGGATGAGGTAGCGTAGCACGAGGCATAATGGATATAGCGGCTTGGGGATACTCGACTTGACCAGAGCATCTGTGCGCTTTTCGTCGCTGGCAAGGAAAAAGGCATAGATCTGCAGCCGGGATTCGACAGGTTCATCCAGGAAGCCTGCGAGTGCTTCTGCATGTGCACTGGTCAGAAGCTCGTCACTGGTATTACCGGATTCGAATTGGAAAGGGGGTTTGGCTGCGAGCATCTTGACTGGAATGGTGGCAGGTAGTGATGAGGGTGCGATGGGAAGACCGGGTTGCGCTCAGACCGGTCCAAGCTGTGAAGTGGAGCGTCGGGCGCTTAGCAGAAGGAAAACGGACAAAGAAGAAAAAAAATGGTTTGTGCGATTTCTGCGGAAAACAGACAAAAATGCTGGATTTCTAGCTCACAAGAAAACGTCGCACATAGCAACAAGATAGTGGGAACTGACTTACTATCATTAGGGAAAAGATCAAGGCCTTGTCGGATACAACAGTGTTGATCTTGCTTCGGGACTTGACATGTTGAGAGTCTCGTGGGGGAGCTTCTTGATGGATTGCAGTTTCCTCAAACTTTTCGCTCGCGCGCTTTGCCAGGTCTCCCGGCTTACCTCCGAGTAGACAAGCTTTGTTACGGCAGATTGACTGATAATGTCCTTAAGCAGATCCCTTAAACGCTGCAGCGCCCGATGTTCCCAGTCTTGTAGAAATGGCTGCACCACCCTTAGCAATCCAGTTTGTTCAAGGAGACTGTGTGCTAGAGAACGAAGGCTTCTCAGCATTTCAAAGTCTGGATAGGGGTGGAGCACTTCGCATTTCCACACATTCTTCCAAGCATGCTTCAGCAGATCATTCAACGCCCGGTTGCCCTGTCGCTTCGTATCAGCCATTTCGGAGACTTCGTTTGCTGGACATCGTCCTCTGGACTCCGCAGCAGTGGTAATGGTGATCGATGGCACATCCCGTGCTGTAGCAATTTTTGAAGACACAGTGGGCGCCGAATCAACCAGAGCGCCCACGTCTGCCTCTGCGAGCTGATTCTGCGCCCGTCCGCGGACCTGTTTTCTGGCCTTATCCGGCAGAATTCTTCGCCGGAAACGTCTCACTTCAAGTATCTTCACAAAGAAGCCCTTTGAAGAACATGAGGCAGCGCAGCAGCCACCCAGGCCCCTTTTCACACGCATCATGGTACCCTTGGTTGTGAGACGGGTGCGGCCAAGTAAGTTGCGCTTACAACGGTACAGGACACGGCAAAGGTGACTTCTGTGCTTGGTGCAACGCCGACACTTGGACCAATAGCACGAGTAGGCTTGAAGTTGACCAGGTAGCCTCAATTGAGTAGGTTTGAAGGGGCGTTTCTTCTTCCTTTCAGCGACAGAACCAGATACCTGCCCGACGCCAATGTCAAGCATTCTGAGTTCTCCACAAAAGCGTGGAACAGAAGAATTGACATTTGGCGTCGAGGCGTCAGACAGAGAGGGTGCGACAGGCTCGGTCTTGATCACGCATGCAACAGGGTCAGCGCTTGCAATCACCAATGGTCCCATCGGGTCATCTTCCTCTGACTTTACCCTGATCTCCGCTTCGACATCGAAGAACGTATGGTGATGGTACAGCGTTGTTGTTACAACGCCAACCCTGCCCATGCATGGCCCGTCGTCGGGGAATCTGACCCTTCGCGCTCCCGGGACATTTTGACGAGGCGGGCAATGTGGAGTGAATCTGAGAATGCCGCGAACGGCAGAATTGGACGTGACCAAATTCTCCCTTTCCAGTGGCGCGTCCCGCACAATGCTTGCAGACTCTGGGCTGGTGCAGAGGTCACTTTGTTCCCCAGCAGAATCGCCCACTGCAGAAATAGAGCACAGAGGAGGAGCAGAATGACCCGGTCGATAGATTGGCTTTGGTCGATTCATCATTGCCGCTGTTCTTGGAGCTCTAAAAGTTAGAGGTTCCTCGTCCACGGTCGTCGACAGGCTGACGCCGTCATCAACCTTGTCGGCCTTGGTTTGTAGTTGCAGTTTAGGCATCGTGTGTCTTGTATAACCGACATGTGTGTCCTACTTCCAAGCTCTGTTAGTCTCTGGCTAGTCAATGAAAGCAAGACAAAAGGGGAGAGTAGCCCCAGAAGCTCGAAGGGGAGGGGGGTATAAGGTTCTGGAGGGAGGCGGGAGGAAGTCTATGGCGGGGAAACGGAATTCGCAACATCGAAAGCTCTTTATACTTCTTCTTCGATAGTCAAAAAGTAAAGGTACAGCCCACTAGCCTTTCATGTCCTTGAACACGAAGCATCTTCACCAACTCAGCTGGAACAAAGCAACTTTCGAAGCTCGGCACCCTACCAAGCCACAAAGGGCTTCTGGCCTGCTTAGATAGCGCCTATTGTTCTCTACATACAGCAGATATAATCATTCTCGAAAAGGGATTGCGCACACTGTCATTCAGAATCTAGTGCTGCAAGCTGCATGGGCCTCATCAGCTCAGAGTATATTTATGTGTTCTAGTTGGAACCTTCGCCCACATGCATGGAGATGAGCGTGAGGCAGCGGTCGAACAGAGTTTCACTGGCAAGAATCGCTGCCACCTGATTAGCTTTCCGCTCATCTTCGTCCCCGTGCCCATCCGTCGCTTCTCTCGCCATTTGGCATTCGAGCCTGATACGCTGCAAGTATTCAGTAAGCTGTGGCATGATCCACAGGGTGGACTTCCCTTCATTGTGACCTTGGTCAGAGGTGAGGAATTTGGTAAGATCGCTCACCAGAACTTCCAACGTGGTCTCTAGCACAAGCAGCCCTGCTTGGTCTGACAGCCTTGACACACGTTCTTGGCATCTTCGGATAGCGCTGGCGATGTCCTTGATGAGTCCAGTCGCGTATTTTTCTAGGGCCGTCTGTTCAGTATGTATTCCGGGGCCTACAATATGTGCATCGTGTACAAGAGCCCCAACTGAACCAAGCGGCTCCGATCCACTGTCCACTTTATGACATTCGTCCTCAGACTCAGGTAGCGAAGAGATAGGAGATGAGATAGAGAAAACGTCTTCGGCTTCTTGTCTCTCGTTCGGTTGCTGTAGCTTAGCTGTTGCTTGTTTGCCGGTGAGGCTGCCTTTTCGCTTGCGCTTGTTAACCGGTGGCTGCGGTGGTCCTGTCAATACTGCAGGGGCATTCTGGGACAAATTGATTTTGCGACCACTCTTGCGACGTCTCGCAGAACTATCGCTCTTTCTCGCAGATGTAGTTTCTAATGCAGCCTTTGGTGCGCTCACAGGAAAGAGGCGTTGGGCAGATGGCTTCTGATACACTCGTTTTCCATCGACAGTGCAAGGCCTGTGATGTTGTTTGCAGTTATAGCAGGACTTTGTTACCAAATGGGATCCGCGGTGTAGCAGCGTAGACCATTTTTGTTGCAGTACTCACACAGATTGGTCCATTCAACGTCTGCCTGGTACCTGTCATGTTCTATGAGACGGTTGACAGCAGGTCCTGTACGAGGTAGTAGAGGTTTTGAATCGTCTTCCTCCACTTTGATTGTAGATAGAATCGCATCGAGGGGTAGATTCGAGTCTGGTATCTCGTTGGAAGGCGGCATCGCCTCGGAGTTCGAGGATGGTCTAAATGAGGATGCGGGTAGATTCTCGGCCGAGAGACCTCTTCGAGCGACCTCTAGCGGCGTGTCACTGTCATAAGAGTGGGAGGACTCGCAGCCCGTATCATCGGCTGGCAATAGACTTGTGGAACTCTTGATTACATGATCGCGACGAGGCGTCGGAAGAATTTGATCTGCTTCGGGAATTAGTGTGATGTTCTTGCAAGAATGATGATTTGCTGGAGCTCGTACCGAGAGTGAAGGCTGGACAGGTTCGTCCTGGCAGGCCTGAGAAGAAGCTACGGCGTTGGTCGGCTGTCTGTGAGTCGTCATAGACCAGGCTCTATTTCCGCAGCGGTCTCTGAGAACAGAATGCGAGCTGGCAAACATTCCTACAGCACGACTGACGCCGTGATCCGTGGAGCTCCGCAGCAGCTCAGCCTCCTCTAGTGAGGAGATAGAGCCGGCCGAATGATGGTTCATACTAAAAGAATAAGTCCAGCTGTCTTTATGTGTTTTCCTCAACTGATACTGGTGTCGAAGCGTGGTGTGAGTTGAAGACCACCTGAGAGGTATATGAAGATCGAGGTTTTCCGAAAAGAATTATAGAGGGGCTTGATGGACAGAATGGGTTGGAGACCTCGTGCACTTTTTAATCATTATTCACGAGTGCCTAAGTAGCAGCTCCACCTGGAACGAGTAAAGATGGAAGACAAGGGAGCATGGGGAGCACGCTGAGGAATCTAAAGGGACAATGGGATGTTTGTGGCATTGTGCCATAGACCCGATCAAAGGGCTCGACCGCGCTCAAACCCCCACCTTCAGACCATTGACCTTTAAAAGCTGCAGCCGGTATCGTGTTCGACTTGAACTTCATAGCGTCCTGTAAAGACCAAGTGGGTGCGATCCAAGCCGCCGCACGCTTCACCTCTGCACGGCGTATTTTATTATACTGTACATACGCCAGCATGCAGCCCAATCAGAGTTCCACCGAAATGGTCGCATCGCCGGCGCGCGCTGCCACTATTCACCCAGCCTTCTACTCCACTGTGGTTCCTTCATAAAAAATACATGTGCTGCCCGTGCGCCTGGATTCTGCCAAAATGCTATCTTGCGGCGAGCGACATGTAACTTGTAGCTTGACACCAGAACGTCGAAAGAGACTAAGCGGCGTTGTCTTCCAGAAGTGTTGCGATGAGGGACATGCAGCGATCGAAGAGTGTCTGTGCCAGAAGGAGGCTTGTCTCCAGCTTGTTGCAATCTGTCTCGGCTGAGATCAAATGGATGGAACAGCACTCGACAATTATGCGGCCCAAATACTGAGCGATTGTGTGCAAAGTGGCATTGGATGACGAGTCGGACACCGACGCATACCCTTCGAGAAGCAGTGACAGTGTAGGCTTCAAGGCAATAAGGCCTGTGGTGTTGGAGAGTGAGCTCTGACAGCGCTGAACAGCTTGTTTTGTGTCATGAAGAAGAAATCTGGTGTAGGTATCGAGTCCAGCCGAACTTAATGTTGAGGCATTGCGTGAAGATTGCTTTGGAAACTCATTCTTCCCACTGCGCCCGACGTGCGAGCCTTGCAAAGACACACACTGCACAGCTTTTTTCGTTGCGTTACTCCGGACGAACTCGATGTCAGAGTCATTGCTGTCGAAATGCTCTTCAACACGTGAGGCAGAGCTGAGCTTACGTTGAGCAAGCTTGGGCCTGCGCTTGCGTCTAATCGTTGAGTTGACACTCGATTGGTCGGGCCTCCAGTCGGAATCATCTTCTGCCGAGCCAAGTCGCACGTTCCTTCTTCTTATGGGTGCTGATATCTTTATCGGATTCCCAGACGAAGAGGGAAGCTTTGTGACACAAACTCCGTTGCGAGTACAAGCTAAATGTCTGGAATTGCAGTGATCGCAAGCTCTTCTCCTCTTCGATGAGATAATGAATTCGAGGCTCTGGGACTCGCATCGATCGCAGGATTTACTTTGGTCAACGGCCGTCGCTTTGCCTTTTGTTTCGTCTTTCACCATAGACTTGGAATTTTTAATGAAGTTTGGAGGCCTGAGCCTTGGAGAGAGAACCGACGTTCCAGGCTCTGTCTTGATTGATTCTTCGCTGAATAGCTCATCGACAAATGCCGAAAGCAAGCTGCTTGAAACACTTGGTGATGGCGGAGAAGGGGGTTTTCGCTCATTCTTACTTGTTGGAATGGAGGCTGGACAGCTTTTATCCTGAATTTGGGCATTGGTACTCGATCTAGCGGCAGACAGCCAGGCCAAAAGATCAACCTTCGACGTAGTACGAGATTGATGTCTGTATGTTTCCAGGGTTAGACGCATGGCACCTGGACTCTCGTTCTTGAGCTCGTCAAGGTTTGAGTGAGCACAACGTTCCAAGCTTGTTTCGTGCTCAGAGCCTGTGTGGTACGATCGCAACGCTCTCGCTGAGGTTTGCAAAGCTGGCTCGATAAGAACTGGTAGGTGATCTTTGTTTGGACTCTCCTTGACCTGTGCCTCTCTTGGTTTTAGAGAATCAGAAGGCCCTACTGAGCCTGTTTGTAACGGTGCAATCATTGTGCAAGGGAGATCAAGTCGTCAGCAAGCAAGAAGGTGGCAGTCAATGGTAAGGTTCGTCCAGGCTGATGTGTAGGAAGCGCCTTTAATCAAAGCGAAAAGACATGATTCTCGGTAGTGTAGAGTTAGCGTGCAGCGGCATAAAAGACGAGATGAAGTTGCCATCATTCTTCGGAACTTGCGTGCGCATGCTTTCATTTGCTCAGGATGCTTCATAACATGAAGCCATGCAGCTCAACCTTGAGACTTGAGGCTTTCCTTTTCGCCGAAGCATCACATTCCAAGGGCGTGAACTCCCCAGCAAGAAGCGCATAACCCAGGGCGCGCCAGGCAAGCGCTGAGGCGCCTCCCCTACCTCAGGGAGTCTCTAATCACGCGAGCGCAACACGGACCCGCCGCCTGGGCCGCATCTCAACCTTGAATCCGTCGAGAAAAACTTGCTTGACAGTGTACGAAGAATTATCCTAACCCTTGAGAGCAACTGGTCTTCGATTGGATACAGCACTGCTCAGTATATGTACCACTTTCATACCTGCTGGAGAGAGAAGTTCGAACACTAAAACAATTTAGACGATGCTTTTCGCTAGCCTCGGCATTGCACGTAGACATTCTGATCAAGCATCAGTAAGCTTGGAGGAAAGGGTATCATTGATCTGAAATTCGATGTGGATAAGATGAGCTAAAACTGTCATAGTCGCCTCACTACACGAGCAGGCGAGCATGTTGAAAGAGCGCTTTCAAAGTTTGTCGCCCGCTTCCATTCCGTCCGGTGAGGGGTTTGGCTTTCCCCATTTGTGCTCCTGGGACACTATCTTACGAATCCAATCGGTTGATGGCTGTGGAGCAGGTCCAATCTGAGGTTGGACGACGATTCAGTATTTACCGTGTTTTTTGAAAGAGAAGCCTTGTTGCTCTTCTTCACCCATGGCAATGCGACGACGCTCAATCTTCTCAATCCTTTCCTGCTTGATCTGCTTTCGGCGCATTTGCGCCTGTGCAAGCTGATCTGCGTCGAGTCTCTTTTTCATCCTTTTTGAGAGCTTGCCGCCTTGCGAAAATTTACGCGCCGTCAGCACCTGCTTGCGTTGTTGTTTCGAGAGCCGTTTCAGGTCCTCATCGTCTGAAGATTCCGACGAGCTACTACTAGAAGAGCTTGATGAAGAGCCCGAACCGGATCTGGATCTGCTACTGCAGCTTGAATCAGAGCTTTCTCCGTCGATGGGAACGCCGATCTCAACAGGTGGTACGTTGATGTAGGATGTGTCGCCTGGAAAATGTCCTGAGATACGTTTTGTGCGGGTGGCGATGAAGACATCCAACTCTCTTGGTTGGAAGAAGCGGTGCTGGTAGGTTTCGACAAGAGCGAGCACCTCCGGAATGTGGCGCTTTTTGAACGCACTCATGATCGCCTTTGTGATGAAGTAATTTGCATAGGCAGCTTTGAGGATAAAGAGTGGTGCAAGAATGACATTGGCAACTAGGTGCTCATAGCCACGCAGAGCGCCAGCAACGCGGATGTTGACCAGGAAACGATCCCAATCGACGGCGCTCACATCATGGTCTACGAAAATGTGCGCCGGATATCGAGGCTCGAATCCTTCAGCGATGTGTTTCTTGTGTTTGCCGGGTATGTAGAAGGGGGTAAAGCTTGAGTAGGTTGGAGAGAGGGGATGTGTGACTTCCTGCATAGGTGAAATCGAAGCTGGGACAGGCCGCTCAAATGAAGCTGGCAGAGGCTTGAGTGGCTTGCCTGCTGAGCGCGACAACATTGTCCGCACTTTTCCGAACATAGTGCGAGCGGGGAAAATCTGAGGAGCCTCCAAGTCGCGCTGGGTGGGGTGCCAGTCCTGATTGATAGGAATCAGAAGCGTGGGGCATCCCTTGACGAATTCAGCCTCGATAGCAGCGTCTTGTTCGCTGTAGACCTTTGTGTGAGTGAATTGTGCAGAAGCTTCCTCGTTGGAGGTTTCAACAGGATGGTCCGAATACGTCGCCAGAGGATTGGAAAGGGCAACCATGTTGATAGTCGTTGACAAGAGGACAGAGTTTACTTTCGAGACAAGATGGAGGAGTGCGGGGACGCCGATCCTTTATGTAGGCCAGACAAAGTCTATGCTGGCTGTCTGAAATGCGAGTGGCCTAAGAGTGCCGCAAGGTGATAAACGCCTTGCGGGGTCCATACGACCAAAGCGAGGAAAGGCGTTGGGTGGAACTTGAACAAGGGTGCAGGATCATGCTTGTCCTCGCTGCGCCATCTGTTGTGGAAAGCACATGGCGAAAAAGACGCCGAAATGGCAACCGAAGGAAGCACCGAGCCAGATTCCGAAATAGACTCCGCAGGATGACAACCAAAAGCCGAGGTGAATGATACCGTTCATGTGTCTCTCACATCTTCATACTCGCACCAAAGATTGCGGCCCAATCTAGCAGCCCGAAACACACGGAGCCAGACCTCGTCACAATACACGTTTCAGAGGACAGATGCGAAAGTTTCTGCTCATGCAGCATAACACCCGGCTGATACGAATTAGACTTGATTTCCCCAAGGCGACATCTGTTTGCAAAAAAGAACCCGAATCAGAAGACTTGAAAATTAATAGAAATTAATTATATTTTGTCGTACAATGACCAAAGGGTCAAGGCAAGATGGCCGAGTGGTCTAAGGCGTAGCATTAAGGAAGATATCCTGAGCAATCAGGAACCCCTGCTATCTTCGGGCGTGGGTTCGAATCCCACTCTTGTCACAGTTACTTTTTCTTTTTCTTTTTTTTTCCCCCTCCGCAGACTCAAACAAGTTGTGTTTTCTTCTCATTGGCCAGGGCTTCTGCAATTAGTCCGCTCACCGTCGTAACTACCATCTGTTCTGCCCTTTGCGGAATACAGAAGCAGTGCATAGAAGGGATCATGGCAAACAGAGCACACAGCATTCGGCTTCGAAAAGCAGACGTATAGGTGAAAATAGAATTAGAAAAGGTGAGAGAACCAAGGCGTCTGTTTCAATTTGGGCTGGTCTGCCTTGAGCGTACACTCGAGCTTGTGATCAGTCCTCAGAATCATAGGCCGTTGAAAGCATGTGTAGGTGCATAGGGGAATCGAGTGGCGGACTCCATCAATCGTGGTAGTGCTTCTCAGGGTCCTTGGCGAAGAAGCCAATGCCAGAGATTTCCCAGGTGATTCCATCCTCAGTCTTGGCCACGGGGTGATCATAGTTAGTTCCCTCGTCGTAGGCACACAAGTAACCCTTGGTAAAGTTGTAATCGGGCTTGTCGAGCTTGATAATAACCTTGTCCCACTCAGTTGGAACGTGGGCCGAAAAAGTGATCACCTTCATACCCTCAGTGGGTGCATCAAACTTTTGCTGTTGCCATGCATCAGTACCAAGAAGAAAAAAAAAGAAAAAGAAAACTTGTCAGGACTCATCCGTGACGACCAAAAGGAGTTCGACCCCGCCTTCCCTGAACGAGAACTTCTTCCACTCACGTTTGCGCAGCTGTCCGGAACTTCGGCACTCCAGTGTTGGAGGGAAGGAGTGAGGGTGGCGCAGAAAGAAACCGGCTCGTCGCGAGGAACACTGGCAGCCACACTTTGGATTTTGCTGTCCTTGTTGTACTGGTGCAGTACCTGTGCGCAATCGGTACCCTTCAGGGTTGGAAGCTTCTTCCCCTCGCATACGGGACCTTGTTTGCTTGCGATCGCCATGCTACACTCAAATCCGAAGTGCGTGAACTTGACGAAATTCTCCGCCTCGTCAATGTGGTCGTAGTACTGAGCTATAGTATGTAGTGTGAACCCAGCCAAAACGGATAAAAATGTCAGCGCCATTACGTATCTCCAGCTAATGCGAAATTGCACAATTCCACCTACGAGTCAAAGTGACGCTGGCCTGGTCCCAAGTGCCTGGAAAAGCATCGTTGGCTCCTAGACCTGTGGCAGATTGAAGCTGGACGTGCTCAATGTTGGCCTTAAAGGTCTGCATGGAGCACTGCATGCGGCATAAAGCGCTGGGAAGGAACAAAGCCACAGCAATGGCAATAGGGCTGACTTTGATGGTCATGATGAAGGTAGATAAAATTGGAAGCAGAGGAGGAGTTGTAGCTAGGGAAGTGAAGGAGTTGTGAGAGGCGATGCAAATTGAAGTTGCTAGGGGTGCAGAGAGATGTCCTTATATGCGTTTTTGGCAGGCAACTGTGCGTGTTGACATGCGAGTTCTTTTGGGTGCGTCTCCCTCAACCGATATCGCCTCTCACAGCTGAATAGGTGTGGGTGCTCTCGGTGGGGTCGCACTGCCCAATAGTTCCTGCCTTTCGATGACGATGCAAGTCTGTGGGGCTTGCTTGGTGTCGTTACTAGCCGTGGCTCCGTAATGATGTCAGACAATGTAAAGCGGTGGTGTCGTTGTGGCACCTGCAGCCTCAGGTCCCACCTTTTATATCGATCCACACTAGCCCCTTTATCGTGGCGTTACTATGAAGTTCAATCCTCGGGCCTCCGTTTCCGAGTATTCTCCCAGCCTATTACAAGTCTTTCTGCGCCATGTTTTCGGATTCCACTTAGGCTGAAGTCCGGGTGGTCACATCCCGGTTTGATGTTGTCAGAATTTGCACACCCACTCTGGCCTTTTCACTCTTAACATTACACGCTTAATACATAGGAAACAACTGATTGCGGCTAAACCTGCGAGGCCTTGAGCTCAATGAAGCTTCCGGACAAGGGAGGGAGAACAGGGTGAGAAAAGCTACAATCGCTAGGCCAATGCCTAGCATTGAGTGAAGAAGATGGTTTAAGGGAAAGGGATGAGGGCAGTGCACAAAATGAAATAAGTGGGAGAAGCGAGTTCTGCTTGCCCAGACGCTCTCGCCCTTCCCGCACGAGTTGCATTGCCACAAAACCACGACACTACTTGCTTATTCAATTTCATCAATTCGTCGAACTCAGTAAGACCTCTGCCACTCAATCCTGAAGTCACTGTAGTAAAATTGGTGCTTGTCTCAGATACAAGTCTGTTCGGTCCTCGTTTTGAGTGTTTCACACCTGAGTGGTTCACCTACAAGATTTGTCTTGGGAACGTATGGGTGAAGTGTAATTTAGTAAAACGTGAAATAGATTGGCATGGCTCAAGATGTAGGAGGGGCTTGGACATGTGATGGTGAGCGTGCCTCTTTACTCAACACGTTCCTTGAAACTTGCATCGAACGATGTCGAGCTTCAGAATGAAGGGCAATGATTGAAGCGGAGGAGCAGTAGGTTTCAGCAATTGTAGTGCGATCTTATCCAAGCGCTCCTTCAATAAGAAGTCTTGAGGAAATCTCGCGCGCTTGATTCGGCGTGTCAACTTCACCTCTTCACCTTGCCTTTAGTAAAGACGGGGGTCGAAGGAGACGCGAGTGATGGTCCAAACCTTGTAGTCGGAGGTGGAGAAGAGAGGCGTGGAGGCCATCAGAGTGCTACTGTGTTCGCATTGCCACGAGGTTGCAAATGCCTCGTCAGCTTCGTCGAGCGTTACAACAACCCTGTTCCAACGATGCATGGTCGAAGCAGAGAAGGCGAGCACCTTCATGCCATTATCGGGAGCATCAAACACTTGCTAATCACACATACAGTTGCGGTATGCAGTCCAAAGTTCCATAGAGTAGACAAGGGTGAGTATCGTCTCTACAGGTGTCTGTCAAGATCGAGTCTGGAGATGTGACTGAACTTACATCGGCGCAAGAACCAAAAATTCCCGCCCTCCAGTACTGGAGCGAGGGGGCGAGGATTGCACTAAAGTGAACTGCCGAGTTCGGAGCCTCCTGCGAGATGTCAAGCGCCTTGCCCGAATCCCAGCCAAGAAGATGAGACCTGTGAATCACTTGGGCACATGAGTTTCCGGGAAATTCGGCAACATAGCCTTCGTTGCAGATGTTGTCTTTGGCCTTCTTCACTTGGCGGCAGTCTCTTCCATTGTGTCTCATGGTAATATGGTGAGTAGCTTTTTCAATATCAGTGTGATAGTGTTCTGTTCCAAAGCAAGAGTCAGTCGTAGCGACAAATATCAGCATGCGACTCAAGCTGCGACGACTTTTCTAGGTAGACAGCCTACTCACCAGCCAGAGTTACATCAGCCCAGAGGCTGCGGCGATCGCTTGGATCAACTTGGCCAGCAAGGTCAGGCGCGGAAAACACCTGGATGCCAATGATGTTAGAATAAGTTGTCTGGAGATTGCATTGCAGGCTGGCTAGAGTGCTAGGCAGCACAGCAGCTGCAACGAGGAGAACTGAAGAGATCTTGATCATCATGATGACTGGCTGTTTTCTTGAAAAAGAAGGATATTCAATGTAGAGTGGCAGATGAGTGGCAATGTAAGGAATCTTTGTTCGTGACGGAAGCAAGAACATGGCTCAAAAGGTTCCGTATATATGCTTTTCGTCCCAGTAGCTTGGGTTGTAGAAAAACCCTGGTCCCGCTTGTTGACACTTTCCTCCTACCTAGTCTTGGTGGATCAGTGTGATGAAGTCGGTGTGTGTGTGGCAACGAAGATATGGTGATAGCACTCAATTTGGTGTGTGCTGGTAAAGTCACGCGCAGACTCGCTTTCTCGACCCACTGAACTCTGCATGTAAAAGGGGTGAATGTGTGTGGGGGAGGGGGTGTTGGTTTTGGTCCCGCACAGGCTCATCTCAACGTTGTCGGTCCCACGCCACACTCAGCACGATGAGAACAGAAGGTAGGGATGGATGGGACGTGTGGTGTGGTAGTAGAGTACAAGAATTATGCTAAGAAAAGAAAAGGGAATCATAGAGGAAGCTGTGACAAGGCGCGTCTGTCATATCGAGCAGCGAGGGCTCACATAAACGTGCGTCACATTCCGCAAAGAGGAACTGCCATTGCTTCAGCGCGCTATTGATAACTTACTTAATCTCGACGAGCTTGACATCAAAGATAAGTGTGGAGTTGGCAGGAAGACCGGGGAGCTTCTGGTTGCCGTAAGCGAGCTTGGGGGGGCAGGTGAGACGACGCTCAGCACCGACCTTCATACCCTTAACACCCTCATCCCAGCCTTTGATGACCTCACCCTTGCCGAGCTTGAAGTAGAATGGCTTGCCACTGGTGCATTGGTCAAAGACCTTGCCGTTGGTGAGCTTACCGACGTAGCGCATGCCGACCTTCTGGCCGGGCTTGCAGGCAGGACCGGTTCCTTGGCTCTTTTCTTCGATGATGAGGCCGGATGGAAGCTTGGTGGTGGCCATCTATGGACATTCATGGAAGGCAAAGCGACGAGCAAGCAGGTTAGCGACTAGATGATCCGGGCAGGACATCTCGTGCGGACGAAGCGAAACTTACCTTGGAAGCGGGCTTTTCGACAGTCTTCTTCTGTACAGTCTCAGTTTTGGGCTTGGCATCCTTTGGACTCTTGGACTGCTTCTCGGCCTTGGGCTCGGTGACCTTGGTAGGAGTAGAGGTGACGGAAGCGGCAGCGGCGTCAGCCTTGAGCTTCTTGGCGGCAGTCTCTTTGACGGGCTTCTCAGCAGCACGCTTCTTGGAGTCGGCGACGGGAGCTTCAATGGCTTTCTTGGGCTTGGAGGCAGAGGATTCGACAAGCTCTTCGAAACGGTCTGGGACTTCCTCCATATCGTCGTCGTCATCGTCGTCGTCGTTGTCGTCAAGATCGTCCGAGCCGAGGCCGTACATGTCTTCGTCGTCGTCGTCATCGTCATCGTAGAGTTCGCCGTCCGAAGGATCCTGGTCAAAGTAGTCGGGGGCTGCAACATAGTTGCCAATGATGTCGACAGGGGCATCGCCGGTAACAGAGAAACCGATGAGCTCCTCCTGGCAGAATTGGAGGTCTACGACGGCATGGTCCTTGTTGTTGGCGTTGAGGCTGCAGAGGGTGTATACCTTCTCCTCGACCTCATCATCGTCTTGAGCGGGTTTAGACTCGTCTTCGTCTTCGTCGTACTCATCCTCGAATCCGGGGACGTGAGTGTAGTGAATCTTGACGAGGGTCTTTGTGCCAGCCTTGGGTTGTTCGGCGTACGAGACGTTTGTGATCTTGAAGTCACGGGATACGTCCATCCTGTGGACCTTTCCAGGGATGAGCTTCAGGCCGAAGAAGCCGATAGGAGTAGCAGCCATCTTGTGAATGCAGCAAAGATGATTGAGATATGGGATATGAGTCGGATGCAAAGCAAGGAAGGACTGGTGCGAAGCGGGGGTTGTTGAAGTCCGTGTCACGGTGCAATAGCACCAGGCTGTCTTGTCGTGTGGAATTTTTCTTCGCGTCGGCCTCGATTCGGGAATTTTTGTGCAAATTGGAGTCAAATTTCGGATCGCGGGCAAGGATTCATCGGGATATTCGGATCGGCGATTTGTAGATGCTCATGGCTCATGCAACTCGCGCCATCCACAATTGGCCAGGTAGGCCAGCCATGAGCCGATGCCAACGAGGCAGGCCTGAAAAAGAGCCTGTGAATGAAGATCGAATCGATGTTCTCATGTCGGACGCATAGCCATACAGCGTGGGGACTTGTCTGTCCAAGGTGCCAACGAAGTGGTTGGCGTGGCAGAGCGAGCAAAGGGGCGGTGGTCCCAAAGATAGGCGAACTGCAGTGTTGCATTTCCACGAACACTTCTGATGCATTGCAACGGAACTGCAGGCGAATCGTGGGAATGCTGTGCTATCTTTGGTCACTATTTGCAAAACAGTGCCCCGCCTCAAACGTTTCGGCGAGGACCGCAAACGCGTGGTTGGTAGCAAAAGCGACGATCAGAGAGAGCCAACCCGCAAAACCTGAGTCAGGTCTGGACCTCGGTTAAGTCAACAAACTTTTCGGACTCGTGAATCTCTTTTGGTGAGTGCTTCAACTAAAGCAGCAGCTCTCCGTTGGGGAACAGACCAGGTGCCGAACCGATCGTTGCAAGCTTCTGGCAGAGTGTCGAGTTCGCGGAGAGAAGAGGCGCAAAGTTGGGAGCGCGATCAATGACCAGACAGAATATCACATGGATCGTACAGCAAACATCGTCGATGCCGCCATCCAAAAGCAAGCACATGCCCGTATCCCACACAAGCAAAATCGACTCCGACGTATTGCAGCGCGCAAGAAAGGGTCCAACAAGCCGCACGCCTCCCTTGAGCCCATCGCTAAGAGGATTGACGCCTCAGCGGTCACCATCTTGCATCTTAGACCACCCGACAAGCGACCAAACGGTTGGTCGCCAGGTTGCATCGTCGCGCGTTCAAGCCAAGCTAAGCCACTTGCCAAACCACATTTCGCGCTGACGACTGGAGTTGGAGGGCCTTATCTCCACCACAGAAGGACCATGAATGTTCTAAAGTAGCCTTCCTTAGCAGCCACCGAGCTCTGTCTACTGGAGGAGCGTGGGAGCAATTGCATGTTCAAACCGCAACGGCTGGGCTAGCTTGTAGCCATGTTCGCCTGTACCCAAGAACGGAGAGTCGTATGCCTCGGGAGGCATCTGAGTGTCGACTGTTGAAATGTGCCGACACCAGCGAGTGTCGATCCCGTGTACCTGCGTGTACCTTTTGTAACATACGAATTAGAACAATATCACCCATGTAGCCAACTGTCGAGCTACCTCATTTCGTCTGTCTGTGTACTTTACACTAACAGCACCGCTTTTCGTTCTGCGCAGGGACCCTGGAAAGCCAACGCAACGCCATCGAACAATGCACCCTCTTACGCAATTGTCCGGTTTGGGGCACCCCTTCTCTTATCCGTCTCCCACACGTACCCGCTTCGCTTCAAGCCTGGGTTTCAGATGATCCAAAGTTTCAGTTGTATGCCCGAAGCTGTCGCATTGACAGAAAGCCACGCCTGTCTTTTTCCCAACTCTCGTTCATCAGATGACCCCCTTGGCGAATCGAGCGACACATCCCGCCTCGTGTAGCCGTTCCATCCCAACCAGCTGTTCTGTATCTCTTCAAGTCGCCCGCTCCCTGTGGTCCCTGGATGCCTGCTTCGCTTTCCGGCGGATATCTGAATGACCTATTTTTGCCAGCCCAGCTGTCTCCTCCCTATCGCCTTCACCTTCACTTATCAGCTCTAGCCTTTCCTCTCTTTTTCCACCACCTCTAGCACCTCCTTGCGAATCACATCTTGTAGCTCGCAACCACACAAGCTGCACGGCATCTTCGACACGTTGCAGCTGTGGTCCATCTTGCTCTTTCCTCACAGCCCTTCTTAGCAGCGCCTCCCGATCTGGACAGCGTTGTTCGAACAAGTTAGGTTCACTACCTTCCCTGCCCACCGATCGCTGCATGCCATACAGACATAAGAATGTCGACCACGCATTACCGCCCGCACCAATATTCCATCTTCACGCATTCAGTTGGTGCCAATGTCGCCGGTCATTCGCTAATATCCAAGCTTCGCGCCATCGCCCAAGCTGGCTTTGACGGCATCGAACTATTTCAAGACGACCTCGATGCTTTCGCCACGTCTGATGAATTTCATCGCATCCAAGAGCAAGGCGATGCCATCACTGTACACCACCGCCCGAACGTCTTCTCTCTTACTCCTCCAGACTCGCCTATGAATTTGAATAGGCGCTTCTCCGATTCCTCCACCACCAGCGGCTCGTCCTCGAGTACCAGCGCTACTTCGTATGATGCTGACAAGCTATCCAGCGATAAAAAGCACTACTTCGCCGTAGCTGGTCTCGATGATGACCTCCTCGTGCGCAATGACAAGGGACAGCTCGTGATCGGTCTCGATGGCTTTCCTATGACTTACAATGCTTGGGGTATCTGCACTGCTACCGCGTACAGGCAGGAGCTGGCAGCCGCATCTTATATTGCTTCCTTTTGCGACTCGCTTGGTCTCCGCATCTTCAGTCTCCAGCCGTTGAGAGACTTTGAGGGTTGGGCCAAGCCCGAAGACCAGCTCCTGGCGCTGTGTCGTGCCCGCTCTCGATTCGAGGTCATGTATACCCTCGGAGCCGACCTTCTTCTCATCTGCTCCAACAACGAGCATGCACCTGCTACCGTTGGCCATGTTGAGAGGATTGGTCAAGATCTGGCCCAACTTGCTCAATTTGCCGATCGATTTGGGCCCATCCTTACATTTTCTGGTGCCAAACCTGACGGATCTGTGGAGCGTCAAGCCAAACCTATCCGGATAGGATTCGAGGCTCTGTCATGGGGAGCACATGTGGACGTCTGGTCGCGTGCTTGGCAGGCTGTTCAGCATGCCGACACATACAATGTCGGTCTCATTCTCGATTCGTTCAACACCCTGGCACGCGAGTATGCCGATCCCTGCACCGCCACGGGCATCACTGATGAGTATGAAGATCCATATGCCAAAGTGATGAGTTCGATCAACTCGCTTGCCACGGTGCCTGCCCACAAGATCTTTTTCCTCCAAATCGGAGACGCTCGCAAATTGAAAACGCCTCTGCGACCCTCCCCGAATCCGCAGGAGTCAAGGCCAGCGAGGATGATCTGGTCGAGGGGCAACAGGCTTTACCCGTGCGAGTATAACGAAGGCGCTTTCCTACCCACAAAAGAGTTTGTCCAAACCGCCGTAAAGGAGGCAGGCTACAAGGGTCCGTGGAGCATCGAAGTCTTTAACAGCAGTCTCTCGGACCAGAGCGAAGATGTGCCGACCTCGCATGCCAGACGTGCTCGAGCTGGTCTCGACCGGCTTGTGGAAGAGGTCTATGCGTAAGCAATGCCATCTGTTCCCAGCGTTCCCTAGTCAGAGCTCGTTGTTAGCATTTCTACTCGGCTCTCCGAGGCTGTCAATTTGTTTTCCACGTGTTCTGCGAGCTTATCACTGGACAGCCAACAGGTGCTGTCCATAACCATACCCCTCGTTCTCGTCTCGTGACTCATGCATCGTTCAGGCCGTTTTCACACTCGTTTCTGTAATCAGGCCATTCACTTCAGTTTCGGCCCCATCGCTCGGACTCTATCTTATGGACAATTTTGAATAGCATTTCGTTTATGCACAGTCAGGCGTATTCTTGGAGAAGAAGGTGCATTCCTTCACCAACGGCATTTGGTGATGCGAGTGTCTTTCTTGCTGCTAGTTGACCAATTTCGACGGCAGTGTCGATGATTCTGTGCCAGTCTGCCTCACTCTCGCCCACTCCCTTACCCGCGCCACGATGAAGCAGATGGGAAATTGTGGCTGTGAATGCCCCGGCAAAGCTATCGCCGCATCCCGTGGTGTTGACTACTTCGACGTGGCCAGCAGGGATGGGGTAATGCGCAATTCGACTCGCGTCGATTGTGACGACGCCGTGACGACCTACTTTCAAAAGGATGGTGGAAAAGATGCCAATATCTACTAAAGCCTGGGCTTTGGCCAGGGTCAAGGGATCCAATATGGCCGAGGCGATGTTGGACCCTGGAGCCGAATAGGAGGGGGAAAGTGGTTGCAAAAGACCGTGTTGAATGGATGCCGCAAAGATCTGTTCGAGCTCGACTGCGTTGGGTGTGGCGAAGCTGATTGCCTGTCCTGGGCTTCCGTCGTGTCCGGCAAAATGCGAGAGGATAATGGTGGATTTGGTCACGCTTGTTGGTTCGAACAAAGTCAATACCCTCTCTTCCGCCTTCGTGCTTTCGTCGTTGTTATGAGCTTCACACGCCGTCAAAAGCTTGCCTGCCTGTCGACTCCCAATGTTGCCGTCAAACACGATTATTGATGGGCTCTCCTCCCGCAACAATACTGACAAATCCCCGAAATGTGATTTTGGGTACAGCGCAGCTTGTCCGATATCCATATCAGCTACACCAGATATCAGGTCTCCCGAATCATCTAGCATGAGCGAGCAAACGGCAGTTCTTTCGTTTCCTCCATCCGGAATAAAAAGTCCGTCCGTCCGCATACCTGCTCGCTGCATACCCGTCCGCAGCAGTAACCCGAATTCGTCGTTTCCGTGCGGAGAGAAGAGCTTCACAGGGGAGGAGGGGCCTGCTGAGAGGAGGGGCGAGAGAATTCGCGTTGCTGTTTCTGCCATATTGCGTGCTACACCGCCGAGAGTGACCGACACGCGGCCTGGATATGTTGTAGCAGCCATTTTGGAGGAAGTGCCAGCAGAATGGGTCCGAGAGGTAATGTCCACTGCTGCTGCTCCGAAGAAAAGGATCCTCGCTTTGTCTGATGAGGCCTTTGATAGGGCCTGAAAAAGAGAGAGAGAGAGAGAGAGAGAGAGACGTTTCAGCACAATGTTTCACACAGATGCGGCCGGAAGATTGACACGGTTGATTGGATGCCTGCGTTTCAGGATTCAAGGTATCTACATGGAAAATATGTCCAGGTTCTTGGTGAAAGGTTGGAAGGAGAGAGCTCAACTCACCGTCGACTGTACACCACCGAGAGCGTACGTGTTTCCAGCTTTCTGGACATCCATCTGGATTCTGGCGAGCTCGACGGCGACTTGTGCGGCCTTCTTTGCATTGTTGACAACGAGCGCCCTGTTACTCTTCTTGCTTGCTGGAATGAGCTCTGCGAGCCTCTTGAGCAGCCATGGTGTAACTTCCTTCCCCTTCTTGTCGATTCCTTGTTCCGTCGATTCGCGCACAGCCTGTTCGACGCACGCCTGGATCTTTGCACCGACATCATTCCATTCCGAAGGGATAGGGTTGGCGAATACCTGGCCGCTCTGAATGCCAAGTTGAGCGTTGGCAAAGATCGCTGAGGCGGCTTGTGCGTCGCTGCCAGCATAGGGAACGTAGAGGCCAGAGTTGGAAGTGTAGAAGGCTGGAAATTCGCCGGTCGAGTTAAAGGTGGTAACAGAGACGCCAAAAGTTTCAAGAACTTCGAGGGTGCGAGGAATATCGAGGATTGACTTCGGACCGGAACAGAAGACGGCTACGGGGGTACGGCCAAGCTCGGTCAAGTCGGCAGAGATGTCCATCGCTGAGCGTCGAAAGAACGATGACAATCGCAACGAGAGCGTCAGCTTTTATTACTGTCCGTGCACCAGTCGTAAGCAGAAGAGACAGAAGAACACTTACTGGACTCAGCACCCCGATGTACACCACCAATACCACCGGTGGCAAAGATAGGGATGCCAGCCATATGTGCCAGCACCATGGTCCCGCTCACAGTAGTACCGCCTACGGTACCGTTACCTTTAGCGAGTACGTGCGCAATGTCCCTTCGACTGGCCTTGATAGCTTGGTTCTTGCTCGGGTCGACCGCGCATTGAGCCAACCTCTGGAGTTGTTGCTGGTCCAGTCCAACCAAAGGCTTTCCATCCAACAGGGCAACTGTAGCTGGAACAGCACCATTGTCTACCACGGTCTGCTCAAGCTCCTGCGCTACCTCGAGGTTGTACGGGTAAGGAAGGCCATGAGTGATGATGGTAGATTCGAGAGCGACGACGGGAGCCCTTGTGCTGGGGTTTAACGCCGATCGCACTGAGGAAGAGAGCGTGAGGGTGGGGTGGGGCGTGCGAGTAAGCGCCTGCGCTGCTTGACGCAACATCCGTGTTGTTCGAACCATGGTTGCTGTAGCTACTTCTCGCAGGAGGGAACTCGTAAGAAGGGCAAGAGACCGGACTTTCGATCCCAAACGAAAGGCGCCCTTATATGGTCGTCGCTGATGAGGATCAGTCTTTGCTTTGTTCGGGAAGAAAGTACAGCTTGAGCCGTCGATCCGACCTTCCCCCACGCCGCGCCCCACGTCCAAACAGGGCCAAGCGGAAAACGGAACGCGGCACTTCGGTGCCTTTCTTGAACCTAAAATTTGTGAATTCGCCGAGGCCAACTGCTCAACACACCTGCAAGGAAGATCGGAAGCTCGGCCCCACCCAAACGTGGCTGCGATTGGTTCTCACTCCTCCGTCGCTGCATGGTAGCGACTTCTCCGCAATTGTCAGTGTTCCCGATTTGTGTTGATATCCTCGGGCGACGCATCATGCTGCACAAGCAAGTTTACTCATAGATTCAAGTGGGACGTCGATTGCGAATGAAATACCGGCAGCTATGGTCAAGAAAGTAAGCGCCTCACTCTTCTGTCGGACAGCACCTGTTTGTAACACATTCCAGCTGCTGAACATCAGAGCTCTTCATGATTGTTAGAAGCAGCAGTACGTTGGGCTCGCACTCGAGTTCGATCAGACACAGTTTCAAGCACTGTAGATCAAGAGGAATGAGTTGCGTTAGTCCTCATCACCATGTCCAGTGAATCAGCCTTTCCTCATGACACTTACCTCTTTGCAATTCTGGGTCCACCGTTTCGGGCAATATAAGCTGCCACTCAATATACAGTTTTCCAAAGAGCATGTCGCGTCCAGCGTGACTGACATCTTCGGGTGCATCGGAGAGCATCGTGCCGTGAACTGGCATTCCCTCGTCATCGACGACAGAGACGAAGCCGGGTTGTGTAACTCCATCACGCTTAATAGTGACTGTACGACCGTCCATATGTGTTAGGTTGCGTTCGAAACCAAGCAGTGCTTCAGAGAGGGAGATGGTGAGAGTCTTGTAGAGAGATGTGCCGCTTCGTCGGAATTGGCCTTCGGAATGTCTTGCACTGTGTTCATGTAAACCAAGAGCCAAGTGATCAATAGCATGTTAGCAGCTCAAACGCCTACTGGTCAACACAAGGTGGGTTGGAGAATGGTCGTAGCTACGTACCTGATTTTGACGACAATGTCACCGGCCTCGTAGTCGGGCGCCTCATCAGCCTCACCTTCGATCAGAACCTCTACTCCGTCCTCTGCTCCTCGCTCCAGATCCACCTCGATCGACGCAATTTCTTGAACTATCCTCTGGCCATGGCATTTGGAGCACCTGTGCGCTATCACCGACCCTGCACCGCCACACCTGTCACAAGTCATCTGTGCATTCGTGATAAAGCCGGGCATGATCTGCTGCCTAACGATCCTTACTCCTCGTCCGCCGCATGCATCGCAGGTATGAATGTCAGCTGGCGACTCGGCGCCGCTACCATCACAGTGCTGACATACCACGTTCCTTTGATACTCCAAAGTGAACGTCTTGCCCTTGTAAAAGTCTTCGACATCCACCTCGACGTTGAATGCCTTACTTGGTCCTTTTCTGACTCCACCTCCCCCGCCGCCACCACCAAAGAAGCGGGAGAATATGTCGAATGGATCCTGCGCGTGTTGATGAGGGTTGTCTTTCCGAGCTTGGTGCTTCTTGACCCCATCCACACCGTACCGGTCGTAGATCTTGCGAGTCTCAGCATCGCTCAGGGTTTGATAAGCATCGCTGAGCTCGAGAAATTCGGCTTGTTTGTCCGGATGCTTGTCAGGGTGAATCTTCTGCGCCCTCTTGCGGTAAGCGCGCTTGATATCGCGCTCTGAGGCGCTCTTGTCAACGCCAAGCACTTTGTAGTAGTCCTTGGCGGCGGCGACAAGGGCCGCCATCCAGATCGAGAAGATGAGAGAGAGGATGAGCAGCCATGACATCCGAGCTCGGCCTTGTCTTGAGCTAGTTATCAACGGCTTCATCTTGTATGATTGCCCGAAGGCTGTGACTGGCCTGCCTGACCAAGAGCTAGCGGAGCTTGTTTCGACTGGATCGAGATTGGAACCGAGAAGTTGCGCCCTATTCTCGATACATCACCATCGAGCAGGATGTCCTATGTAGGCCGACTTTCAGTCGAGCAATTGTTCCAAAGCGGCGACGTGGTGCTTGCTAGTGAGGTGTTGAGCAGGAGGTCCCACCGGGGTCCAAGCATGATAGTTGATTATGGTTATTTCGGCTTTCGGCAAAGATGAGCTGGCAGGTCTGGTCTAGTTTCTGCCATTTCTTCTTCCGCCGCGTGCTGCCCTGTCGTGCGACAACTCCGGAAATGTCGAACCAAGCTTGAAACGCATTCGTCCTCATACTTCGACTCTGCTCCATCAAAATAGCAACACCATGCAATGCAATGCAATGCGCATCACAACACAACACTGTGCAGTACAGGAGAAGTGCGAAGAGCCGAAATTACCATTGCATATATTCCACAGCCATGGTATAGTTTCACGATACAAGAAAGGCAAGCGGCACGGCTTAGAAGGCCCAGTTGAAGCATCCGACGCTCTTGAGGAAGAGACCCCAATCAGTGGGCGTCAAACCGCTGTCAACTAAGCTCCACAGGTGCTCATTGAGCTTCTCCATGCGTTCAAGGTCGAATTTGTAGTAAGGACGGAGCTGGTTTAACATGAGGCGAATCCGGTCTCGGTCCTGCTCGTTAGCTGAAAAGGCTGCGAACGAGAGCGGGAGCACCAGTCTAGCATCGTTGAAAAAAGAGGCATCGCAGTGGTCAGTGTTAACGAGTCTGGTTGTATCAGCAAGTAGGAGAAAAAACTTACCCCTTGGTGATGCCGGCTTGGATAGCCTCCTCTGTGCGGTCGAGCACAACCGCCGTAGGCTCGGCGAAGCATGGATGGTCCGCTGGCTTTGAAAATATTACCGAATGGATGTACAGCTCTGCAGCAGCGACGTACAGGTGGTTCATGATGACAGGCAAAAGAGTCTGGAGTGTCCGTGTTGCCTCGGCTGGGAAGGGCATCTTGGCCCATATCGGGATCTCTGCTACGAGTGCGCGCGCTGTAGACTCTAACCACAGCCGAGTTTCCTCGTATTCCGGTGGCAGGGCAGGGGGTGAACCACCGCCAACAGTCTCGGAGAGGATGATAGTGACGCTGGTTCGCTCCTGGAGCTCTCGTCTCGTCGCCTCTACACGTGTCATTCGTGCTAGCATATCAATCATACCGCGATGGAGACCAAAGGTTTGGAGCACGCTGTCCTCCTTGATGCTTCGAGGTGAGTCCATCAAAGCATACCACCAATCATCCCAAGGCTGCAAGAAGAGCGTGTAATCGTCCGAAGTGAGCGAGCTGAGCGCATCGAAGCAGGCGATCTGCTCTATGAGGAAGAGGCTTGCGGGATCCGACTGATCCACAAACGCTGCGGGACCACCGAGCTCTGCGATGGCTCTGGAGGCAATGTGCAAGGCATCCTGCCAGTCCTGCTGTGCGGCGAGTCGATCACGAGTAGCAAGGCCAAGCACAGTGGCAAGCATGATGGCAGCATCGCTACGGTCCAGCGGTGCGCGTCTCTCTTTGAGCGTGGTTCGAAGCAAGCGGAGGCTCTCCTCACGCCGGAGATTGCTCAATTCGAGCAACACATTAGACATGATGCTTTTGGTGCTCGCGTTGCTGATAGCATCAGCCACTACATTCATTCCCAAAGTCGCAGCGGCATTATTGTCAGGCTGAGGAGTGGAATCATGTGGAGAGGCAGCAGACGCGCTCCTCGCGCCGTTGCCGAAATGATCAGACTTTGGTGAGGGATCTTCGGCTTGTGAAGCGACAGCTGGGAATAGGTCTGGAATGGGTGCTTGGGACAGTTTATGGCCGATGTCGAGGCTCGCCATGCTGAGAAGCGCTGAGCGGAGCGCGTCCTCATAGCCGTTCGTTCCATGAGGATGTTTTACGGAAAAGGTGGCATGATATCGGATCCACCGGTTGTCCGAAAGCGGCATCCTCATCACACAAAGTTGTGGCGCTACCTCGAGGATGTAATGTCGGAAAAGACACTGCTGCTCGTATGTCGGAAAGAAAGCATCCAAGTGATCAAAGCCGAGGCCTGGTGGCAGCTCTGGCAATTTGACCTTGGAGATATCGATCGAGGAGCCTAACGAAGCCGAGTATAGGTGGGAATGCATCTGGGGTCTGTGGTGGTCGTAATCCGAGCCCGCCTGTCGCACTGATTGCGAATATGGATTTATGTCGTTGTTTACACGGTAGCGATCATGGTGGGTGCTGGTGGATGCTCTAGCGCGGCCATTGCGGTGCAGGAAGGGCGCATGCGTGACGGGTGCTTCGAGCAGCGACTGCGGCGAGGTAGACGAGTACATTTGTGGATGCTGCGAGGATGGAAATAGGCGTACGCCTTCGGATGGTGAAAAGTGCGAAGAGCCACTGCTTGCTGGATTGTGTGGCTCAGCGGGCGAAGTAGGGTGGATGAGCGACGAGACGTGAATGCCTGGTAGCGTGGGAGAGCTAACACTGCGGGGTAGAATGTCGGTCGTTGGCGCGTGTGTTGGAGGAGGATCGTTGGAGCTGGGCAAGGAAGATACGTCTGCATAGACACATTCTCGGTCTCCGCAAGCACACCTACGACACACTGGCTTACCCTCGTCGCACTTGACTCGTCTCTTACGACACGTGAGGCATCCGGCAAGGGATCTTTCGTGGTAGCGCTTGACACGGTTGGGAATATACTTGGGCTTGCCCTTGGTGCCCTTGGAGGGCCCAGGTCGCGCATCGGTAGGGTTGGCAGAAGGTGCAGGGGTATCGGTTCGGTGTCGCTTTGCACTAGGCGCGCTGGGCGAGGCTGAAACTCGTTCACGACGCTCTATGCTGGCAGCTGTAGATGCTGGCGAGTCAAGGGCATGTCTCTTGGCGGATTCCAACTGTGGTGGGGAAGCGGACTCCGAGCTTGGTCTGTTGTTCGGAGTGGATGTGGACGCTTGTCTGCGGAGCGTCATGTCGACTTTGGTGGTCTGAACATTCCCGAAAACAGGATCGCACCAAAGCTACAAGCTCGTGCTCCGCAGCGGTTGCGACTGAATGAGATTGTGGATGCCTCTGGGGGCGGTCTGCGCTACGCGTGCCAGGGGATGTGTGACGGAAGCGATTTGCCTACGTCACGCGAGCTCTGCTAGAGTTGTTGGGCGAAGCGAGTCGGGTGAGCCACATGTAGCAGCACCAGCGGTGTTGGGAAACAGAGGTTTTGGAACGAGGAGGTTGATAGCTGGGATCAAGTTGTAGCGGGTATAGACCAAATCCACCAGCGCGGAGCATGTAAACGCAGATGGGGAAGGGGATTTGGGACACGTAGAGAGACGGCAAGAAGTATGCTAGCTTGTGCCGGCGAGTTCGGCCAGGGATGAAAAATTAAACATTTGAGACGCTGAACGAAGCGGACAACCAGCGGAGGGCAGCACGAGATAAGGACGGGGTGCACTTGCCATGCTCATAGGCAGCAGGTGGAAAGGCAGCCCGAATTGAAAAGCGGGGTTGAGTTGGGTTGTTGGCGAGAACTTGTCCATGATCTACGGGCGGGTCCAATCACAACTTTTTTGGGTTTCTCCAATCAAACAGCTACAGTCAGAGTACAGTATAGTATGGACATGTCATTACGCACAGCGGAAAAGCCGCAACTTGGGTCGACCCCGCGCATTTGGCTACCAATCAAAAGCGCCCAAACCGAGTTGGCTTGACGAGCTGGACCCTTTGGCCGTCACGATTCACCGACAGGCTATTTGTGATTGTGAAAAGGAAAACAAGTCAACCGGCGCAGACAAACAAAGTGCAATCCGCACCTGCACACCGGTGTGAGGTTATGCACCAGCACCAGCACCAGCACCACACGGTGGCATTGCTGGCAGGTGGACAAGCAGATAAACAAATCGCGCAAACACTACGCGACAAACAGCCTGTGCCTTATCGCCCGCACTCTCGACAAACCAATCACTGCTTGGACTTGTTGGACATGGTCACGGTCGTGTCGGCGACTCAACCAAGACTCTGAATGCACCCACCAAACACCGACAGCACCGCCTGTGTTTCATCGAGAACCACTTACATTCTGTCGAGAGAGGACCGCATTCAGGGGCAGCGCAGCTTGTTGTACGAGAGAAGCAAAACACTTAGGGTTAAATGCTCTCTTCGCTAAGCCCAAGTTGTTCGAAGACTGCGCCCACACGCTAAGTCTGAGCCAAAACCATGACGACAAGCCACCTCGGTACCAGGAACGCCCACAGAGACTGAGACAGGCAGTTTACCCAGTCTATGTACGCTCATGTGTTTCAGTCAGGGTCCTGCCCATCGGTACGCGGCTGCTCGCACCTCCACCTCAAGCCAGCCGAAGCCGACTTTTCATAAAGCACAGCAGCACAGCTTTTGCTATCATAGCCACCTCGTCACACCCGGAAAAAGCTGCGCCTGGACGTCTGCTCCCATTCTACCATCGCACGGGGTGATCGCACAACACGGATTCTGCACAGCGTAACAACCCCTCGTGCGGCCGCTACGAATTTGCCATGGCTCACCTCGGTCTTCGACGCAGAAGCAAAGTCAAATGTTGCTCTAGATCACCATCACTCTCTAATTACCTTGATCATCCGTTGAAGCAGATAAAACCATATCACTGCTTGCACCTGCTACCCCACGATGGGTCTTAAAGCCAACTTCGAACAGACTCCCGTACTGCTTGCCCCACCGTCGTACCTCGACAGCACAGTCGGCAACGGCACTGACACCGCAGCCAAGCCACAGGGTGGACACACCAACATCGCTCCGCACTATACTGCATGGAAGCTAGTTCTTACATCATTGCTTGGATCAACACAGATCACCGCGAGTAATGACCTCGATCAGGAGGAGGACCAGGCCACTGCTCTGCTGGAGGTCTTGTGTAACTTCAGGCTCACGTCTCGGCTTTTCTACCCAGTGTGCATGTCAATCCTACGACCAATGTACTTTGCCGAGTAGCGGAAGGCTATACAAGCCACAATTTACTCGACGAATCTCACGCAATCTCTCGACCGGCCATGCCGCGAGACGCGCGTACTGGACCACTACATCTCGTATCGCATCAACCGGCGCCATCTCGCGTCGCGATCGTCTCTCCTGCTCAACAATGATGACGTTGAATCAGACCACAGGCAAGTATCTCAGGACCTCTTCAAGTGGCTACAGCTACAAACATACATGGAGGACGAAATTGGCAAGGTACTCGGTGCCTCCAATACCATCCCCAACGGCGTACACTTTCAGGACGTTTTGGTCAAATTCCAATTCACGCGAGCCGCCATCACTCTACCGTATCTCGTCGGCAATGTATCGGCGCACTCTTCCGCCTCTGTGCCTACCACTGTCAGAAGGGAGTGTGTAGCAGTGGACAGAGCGACCAACGAGCCAGTCTTTGTTACGGCGCACAAGCTGCTTGATCTCTTGAGCCGCCTAGTGTTTGTCCGGAAAACACAAGGCGACAAGACATGGTACGAGCTGGTAGGACAAACCGGTCGAGGCAAGAACAGTTAGCACACATTCTGGCTCGGCGATTTATCCCGAATGGCTCCTTTGAGAGCATTCCACACTCTTGATTGTTTTGATTCAGACAAGCTATGGATTGATTCTTTCGCATGGAATGGTACGCCTGGTGCGACCCTGTCATTCTGTCTTTTGACGAGCCTGGTGCATTCTTTGCATGCTTGTATTGGAACCAAGCATCCAATGGATGAAATCAGTGGCCCAACTTGGAAGGAGGGCAAAGGTTTCGGACCAGTTTGCGTACCATGGAAGCGCTATCGTTCCTCCACGTCTATGCTGTACCGCGTTTACGATTCTGTTGGCTACTGCTTCAGGCTCCACAGAAGGACCGAGAAAACGAGCGGCAAAATTAGCGCGGAAACCATGGAATAGATTGGTGTTGACATGGCCGAGCACGAGGAGTGTAGTGCGGATCTGTGGGCAACGATGATAGTAGTCGAGTTCGTATCTAAGCGCCTTGTGCAATCCAACCACACCGTGCTTGGAAGCACAGTAGTCGATCATGTGCGAAACACCAGTGTGACCCATTACAGATGCGGTGGAAACAATGTGGGCAGAGTTGCCTTGGGTCTTGGCGCGCTGAATCATACTGGGCAACAAATGTTGGAGCGTCCAGAGATGCGAAGTGAGGTTGACGTTGATGATGCGTGAGAGTTGGGATGTGGAGAGCAAAGTGATGGGCTGTGAGTGGGTGAATCCGGCGTTGTTGATGAGTGCGGTGGGCGGGCCATGGATGGCAAGGATGGAATTGAGTACTTTGGTGAGATCCTCTTGGGAAGCAAGATCGCATATGTAAGCCGAGATGTTGCTGCGTGCCAAAAGGTGAGTGGGCGAGGAGGACGAGGTTTCGGGATCCAGAGCGGGTAGCTTTTGGATGTCGATGACGACCACTTTGGCTCCTTTGGATGCAAATTGAACGGCTGTGCTGTAGCCAATTCCAGAAGAGCCACCGGTGATGACAATGAGTTGGTGCTTCCACTCGTTGGAACGGATGGGTGGCAGATAGACGCGATTGTACCAGAGGTGCGAAGAAAGAACAAGGTACCATCCCAGCAATACCGCGAGAGCTGCCACAGCTATTGACCATCGTTGGCGCCCATCATCAGGCAGCAGTTTTCGAGAGACCTCGATCCAACGCCCGAGCCATTGGCTGGATGTGCCGCAGCTGTGAGTGCTGCAGCCTAGAGCGGCTAGACACGCAATGCTGAGCAGCGGATCTGTATATACCGAGGACGGTGTGGAACGAAAGAACAGAAGAAGGAGGCGAACGGCGTTAGCAGAAGCATCATCGCTAGGAACGAATGACACTAAAACCTACGTACTGAAGATGGACCACTTGGATAGGAAGACGACTGTATCGATGCTACATATCGACATGATCGCTTTGGAGAGGGTTGATGCAAAGACGTGCCTCGGCCCGGTACAGGCAACAGCTACAACAAGGATGCCGTGACTGTGGAGCTAGAAGGAACAAAGTGATGTGGCGAGCGAGCACTCAAGTCTTTGCGGACTGCATGTGTGACCGGCGGTGCGAAGAAGCGATTTGTATGGCGAGTTGCAAAAGCTTGCCGGGCATGGTGACTTGAGCGGGATGACAACCCGGATCGTCTCCGAGTGCATGCGAGTACCGCGTCGATCCATGTGGAGGGAGGGAGCGTGAAAGAGCCAAACAGAAGTCTAATTTATCATTTTCATTCGCGGTTAGCCAAGAAAAGGCTTGCCGTCGGCGGGCCTTGGCTTGACTTGGCTCGAGTTAGTGAGTCAGACATGTGACGGCCTATCAGACCGAGCATTGGGAAAAGCATGAATGGGACCAAATCGAAGCACCACATGACGCATGCCAATCGTCAGTTAAGACTAGGTAACTGGTGGGTACTGTATTGTACTGTACTGTACATGCTACGCAGCTGATCATGGTCGCGCAATTCATGTGTCAGTATTGCATCGGGGTTGCATTGGTGCCGATCAGGTTGCTGCCGATAGAATCACTCACCGCCGCCATGCATCGTGGAGCTGCCCGCTAGAGGGGATGGGCATCAGGAACTCCCGAAGGTGCCGAGCAGTGTGCAGGTTCGGAAACTGGTTGGCGTGGACTTTGAGTTGCTAGCGAGGCGCGGGGGAGCGCACCCAAAACACTGACAGCTGAACTTCTGCTGCGACGCCGAGTGTTGAGGGGCAAAGCAATCATGAATGAGCTTCGGGATGGATTTGCCGCTTCTAGAGACGCGGATGCGATTGGCGCAGCACAGCCAGTCTAGACTCGCAGAATGCTGTGCCAAATCTCAGCACAGCATGCGCGGTGATTCCGACTCAGAGCAAATCAACTTTGTTGCGCAGATTCCATTGGATGGTTGACTTCAGGCTTGGTCTATGCGTCGAAATGACGTCGATGCACACCTCGCATTCCGCCTCGTTTCGTTTTTCTTTCTCGCTCGTCTTTCTCCCCACTCGCCATACGCACAACCACTCCAACATGCTCTCGGCCAAGCGCGTGCATCAACCACGTCACGTCAGTGTATCGTCCCTCTCGTTTGTTGCCCCTGACTCGTTTTGGCTACTGCTGGTCCCGCCTTTTTCATCCTAAAACAGGTCGCGCTCGAACCCTATATATTCTCCTTCACCCACAACCATTTCCGCCATCCAACTCATCTATAAACAAAATCGCCCAAGATGCCTTTTACCTGCAGCGACATTATCAAGATCATCTTCGCCATCATCCTCCCACCTCTCGGAGTCTTCCTTGAGCGAGGTTGCGGAGCGTACGTACTTGCTTTCCATCAACTCGCTCGTCCAGCGTGCCCAGATCAACCCACCCTTTGCACCGAGCTGCTCTCCAACGCATAACATCCTTTGCTAACCTTTTCTCTTTTGCCTCCATCCTTCTGCAATCAAACACGATGCTACGCCCGTATCAATCAACTTCACGCACTTCAGTGACTTCTGGATCAACGTCCTCTTGACCATCCTTGGTTACCTTCCAGGTATCATCCACGCTCTCTACATTATCTTCAAGTATTGAGTAGCCTTTCGGTCGCCGGGGCACAAATCACGCTTTCACTAAACATCACACCCCATCCGCGGAGCAAACATACGACGAACAAATACTACCATAACATCTGCTTCCCCTGTCGGTTGAAACAACACCCTTCGCAGCTTCTTCCATACTTTGTTCCTACTATGCTTGCATCCAGCAATTGATACCATTTGATATGCCCAGCAGAATACACTCACGATGACAGTGCTAGTTAGTTTCTGACCTGCTACCAGAAGATTCACCATCGCAAGTTTTCCGACGCTGATCATTCCAAAGTTATTTCCATCCTAGTATTCATGAGCATCGTCGAGCATTTTATACAACATCGAACCTCGGGTGGACATGAAGCATGGTGAATGTAGGAGGATCCACACACAGGCAGCAATCGTAGATCCAACGCAGAGCATTGCAAGTCTAGATGGCACGTTTAGTACCATCGCCGGTCTTTGTAGGAAGTGTCTTGGGCTCCGACGAGTCAGCATGTTGCACAGTTCCAGTGAAGTCCTTAAAGATGATGAACGCATCCGTCAGCTCCTCTCTTCCGTCTTCTGTCTTGAGCATACCAGCCATGGGTAGCCTGCCAACGATTGTGAACCCCAGCCTCTGCCAGATCTTGACGCTCGCCACATTGTTCACATAAACCAGGTTGAACACCGACCCCTTGTAGCCTGCTTTCGGTCCGTAGTGCAGGAACGAACGGCCAAGCACACCGCCTAATCCGAGACCACGGCCGGTTGGAGGCACAACAAATCCGGCATTGCACAGATGTGACGATCGACCCGGATAGTTTGGCTTGATGTAATAGAATCCTGCAACCTCAGTCGAGTAGTCAATGCAAGACAAGTCCGGCAGCGTCGACACGTTGTCCACTTCAAGCCCATCTTCCGGAATGGGAGTTGTCGACATTGTCGCGAGTTGCTTTGCAGAGAGAAACAAGCCAACAAGCAGATCGTATCCAACAAAATAGCCCTCGAACTCGGCCAGCTCCATGGGGCCCCTTTGGGGATAAGTGACACCACGCTCGAGTTCATGGTTGAACACCTTGGCTAGGTACTCGATCAATGGTTTCGGCGGTTGCAGCACTTTCTTCTCCCCAGTGCTAGCGCCCATGTACGAAGCCTGATCCACACCTTCGGCGTTGAAAGGGATCATTACCAGAGCTTGTCGATCTTGCGACTGCGCTCGATTCGGAAGCGCGAAGAGGCGAGGACGAAGTGCGCTCGGGGTCGATCCGTCGGGTCGGGGTACGTGTCCGTAAGCCATCCTTGCTACGTCAAATGCCTACCCCGAGTTCTTGAGTGGGCTTCTAAAGAGTGGAACAATATTCGATGATCTGGCCGGTTGAAGTGACCTACCTAGCTTTTATCTTTGTCGCACTCACGAAGCCCTCTCAGTCTTTTGGCAAAGATACGCCTCTTTCTTTCGGTGCCTCGTTGTCTTGATCGGTCCTTGGTCCTTTTCTGAGCGCCTGATCCCCGAATCATGGGGCTGATCTCTCCCACCCCCGATCTGTGATTTTCAATTTGCAACAGCGTGGATGCCCACATGGCAGTGCCAAACTCAAAACCGTAGTCGGCCTGCCATGACGCCAATGCGCTTCCCAAAGCAAGCTCCTCTTCACGTCATCACACCGCAATGACGATGACACACCAGTGCCAAACAAAGTACTGTATTTGTGTTCCATTCACATTATCACCACTCGGTCGCTGCTGGACCGCACAATGGTGTTGCATGGTCGAACAAGGTTATTTACCGTGAGAACATGCCGAATCGAACGTAAGCCACAAACAAGCAATTCCAGGTGCTGGCCGAAGAGGGAACGTGTGGCGGGGAACGATCTTGTCCGTGCATACACTTCGGCAATGCAGAAAAAGAAAAGAGAACAAAAACCTTCGCTCTGTTTTGAGAGGAGTTAAGTCCGGCCCTAAAAGTCTCCGCAATGTCGACCATTTGTCAACGCCATGCTCAGGCTCACTGGGCGCAGACAAGGCCGGTTTCTTTTGACGATCCCCGCCCAAGGTGCTGGCAAAACAAGCAAACAACTTAAAATCGCTGCCACTTGCTCAATCCCCTCCGCCCCCCCCCCCCAACCGTATATATCTCTTCCACTCGTGGCATTCCAATACATTCCACCCGAACTCGACAACCTCCCTTCCACGCAAGATGTCGCATCTCAAAGTACTAAAGGAGCCTGTCGTCTTCTCCAACGGCGTTTCGGCACCCAATGCTACACTTAAGAGTGCCATGACCGAGCGCCTCTGCACTTGGTCCGACACCGACTTTAAGCAGCGTGGCTGGCCCACGCCCGAGTACATCCAGCTTTACAAGACCTGGGGCGAAGGCGAGATCGGAACCATAATCCTAGGTAACATTCCTTGCGATGCTAGATATCCGGAAGCAAAAAAGAACGCCTGTATCGATCCTGAAATCGGCTCACACGACGAGTATGTCAAGGCTTATAAGCCCGTCATTGACGCTGCCAAGGCCCATGGTTCACTCGTCGTTGCCCAGTTAACCCACGCCGGACGTCAGACCTCTACTGAAGTAACTGCCACTCCTGTCTCGTCTTCCGACGTGCAGTGCCCTCCCGGTATGGGCATGACTTTCGGCAAGCCTCGCCCTTTAACCGTTGACGAGATCCACGACATCGCTCGCCGATTCGGATTTGCAGCAAAAGTGCTCTACGACGCCCAGTGCAACGGTATCGAGCTCCATGCTGCCCATGGCTACCTTATTTCGCAGTTCCTTTCGCCCCGTGTCAACAAGCGAACCGACCAGTACGGCGGTGACCTCGAGGGCCGATCCCGCATTGTATTCGAGATTATCGAAAGCATCCGCAAGGCCGTTCCCGACCCCAAGTTCATCGTCTCCATCAAGATCAACTCGGCCGACTTTGCCGACGGTGGCTTTGACGCTGAGGATTCCTTCACCATGTCCAAGAAGCTCGAAACAGCCGGTGTCGACCTCATCGAGCTTTCAGGTGGTACCTATGAGAGCAGCGGTTTCGAACACAAGAAACAGTCGACCATCGCCCGTGAATCTTTCTTCATCGAGTTCGCGGAGCGTATCCGACCTCACCTCTCCAAAGCTAAGCTCGCAGTAACGGGTGGTTTCCGTTCGTCTAAGGCCATGGCCCAGGCTGTACAAGAGAAATCGTGTGACATTGTCGGACTCGCAAGGCCCCTCTGTGGCGAGCCGTACCTTTGCAAGGAGCTCCTCAACGGAGCAAAGGACAAAGCCAGGGACGTGCACCCCGACTTGCCCAAGCAGATTGAAATTGGCGCCTGCGTTGTCCAGATCAACCAGATCGGTCACGGTGCTACCCCGTGTGACACTTCGACTGCTGAAGGAGCCAAGTTCGCCACAGATGCTGTTATGCAGCGCAAGGAGCCCAAACATGGTGGCGAGAAGGAACAGAAGCTTTAGTTAGTTTCTTGCACATTCTCAGGCGAAGAATCTGTACACGTTTTGTCGATCTGACTCCCCTACATTTCTAGAACGAAGCATAGAAATCAATCTCGGAAACGTTTTAAGGAAGTCAACAGTATCGTGAGAAGCGACACCCATATGAGCATGTGAGCAGCCGTGTTCTGGTTCGAGCTTGTGAGTTGCGATGAAGAAGAGGGCCCTCGACCAGCCGGTCGCCGCCACGCCAGCCGCGGGAAGGAAGCGTACGTCCCTCCGTCAGCACCAACCATGTTCGACCTCGCCCCTGTTGCGCTTCTGAAAGTGCGCAATGAGGAGTATATGGAAGTTATTATTTTGGGGGTGATTTCTGGCATAGATGCCGCTATATATACTTGTTAATCCTGGTAATCAAAAATTTTCACTAATATGCATGTGCACGCACACATGCAACACCCCCACTCACATCATATAGTGAAAAGTGCAAGAAGGAGGTTGTGTGCAGTTGAATGCACACTTGGAGGGGTTGCACAGTTGATGCTCACACACACACAGTTGTGTGCTTTACTTGAGGTCTTCTTCTGCATAGGTTAGGAGGGTTGCAAGCATGCTACTTGCTTTCTCTGGGATCTCCAGGTCTGGGTGGAGTGTCTTGATGAGGGAGAGTTTGCTCTGTGCAAGTGCAATCTTTCTTTCTGCACATTCTGCATGCATGTGCACTTCTTCTTCTCCTGCAAATCTCCAGCCTGAACTTTGTGGTGCCTTGAATCTGTCACTGACTAGCTGCACACTCTTCTGCACAGTGCACATGATTTGTGTGCCCTTCTTGTGCAGCTCCTAGCCCTAGCCCATTGATTGTCACTTGCCCACAACGGCCATGTCCGTCCTGCCAAATCAACGCGTCCAGCCCTGTCCGTCAACCCCAACAGACAAGGCCAAGTAGACTGGTCTAGTGCCGCAACGCATCGAAATTTTTTTTGGCTGGGCAACGGCCAGGTGGGTGACGGACGCGTGAAAATTCTTGGAAATTCCCAATGGCCCAATCCAACTTTTTGGCAGGCAACGGCCAGGTGAGTGGCAGATGCCAATAGCAGGCAACGGGCAACGGCCAGGTGCGTGACGGACGCGTCAAAATTCTTGGAAATTCCCAACGGTCCAATCCAACTTTTTGGCAGGCAACGGCCAGGTGTGTGACGGACACGTCAAAATTCTTGGAAATTCCCAATGGTCCAATCCAACTTTTTGGCAGGCAACGGCCAGGTGTGTGGCAGATTCCAATAGCAGGCAACGGGCAACGGCCAGGTGCATGACGGACACGTGAAAATTCTTGGAAATTCCCAACGGTCCAATCCAACTTTTTGGCAGGCAACAGCCAGGTGTGTGACGGACACGTCAAAATTCTTGGAAATTCCCAATGGTCCAATCCAACTTTTTGGCAGGCAACGGCCAGGTGAGTGGCAGATGCCAATAGCAGGCAACAGGCAACGGCCAGGTGTGTGACGGACACATCAAAATTCTTGGAAATTCCCAATGGTCCAATCCAACTTCTGGTCAGCCACCTACCGGACACATCAGCACTCCACAGAGTTTGGCTGGGCCACAGTCACATCACATCACACTGGTCTACTGTACAACGGCCCAATCCAACTCTTTGGTGGCAGCAATTGGCAGTGCAACAGTTGTGTTGCACTGCATTGGCCTGCCGCACAACAGTCCAATCTCACATTTTTGACAGCCCTTGACAGGTGCATACTTGATTCACATCAGATGTCAGCACAGCTGTCACATAGCAGTCCATGCAATCTCAAACCACTGAGCACCAACAGACAGCTGCCGTGGCTGCCACATGTTGGCTACCACCATGCACAGCTGCAGTTTGAGAGTGTTGACCAATGTGTGCGTGTCTTTGGTGTGCAATAATTTCATTTGACCAGCAGTCTCCATGCTGGCGGAGCAGTGTGTGCACACTTTGCACAGACGTACACTCATCCCTGGAAATTGCACACTGTACGTCAAACAAATCCATTGGAAATGGAGGATCCAAAAAGGAGTGTGTTGGTGTGTCCAAAATTGTCAGAAATTCCACGTCACCCACCCCAGACGTGTGCTGTCCTAAGTTGGTGCTGGCTCCTGGCTCCTGGCAATGGTCACACGCATGCCCTCCCCTTTGATTGCTGCTTAATGAATTTTGGATTTTGGGTAGCAACGTCACAGCAGCAGGGACCACACACGTCCAATTTCCAAGGGCAACAGACACAAAGCAAAGGACACACATCCCCTTTGACGCGTGTGCACAGCAGACAGATTCCAAATTGGCGCAGCAACGGCCACACACGTCCAATTTCCAAGGGCAACAGACACAAAGCAAAGGACACACATCCCCTTTGACGCGTGTGCACAGCAGACAGATTCCAAATTGGCGCAGCAGGGACCACACACGTCCAATTTCCAAGGGCAACAGACACAAAGCAAAGGACACACATCCCTTTTGACACGTGTGCACAGCAGACAGATTCCAAATTGGCGCAGCAACGGCCACACACGTCCAATTTCCAAGGGCAACAGACACACATCCCCTTTGACACATGTGCACAGCAGACAGATTCCAAATTGGCGCAGCAACAGCCAGACAGCAATGGCCACACACGTCATCCCTCTTTCATTCACACACTTTGATCTGAGTTTGGCACATCAAAAATGTATCACCGTACTGCAACAGCCCGGCATTTTTTTTTGGCCCTTTGCATTCCCTGCACTTTGATGTCTGGGCAACAGACACTGGTCCTTTGATCTTGAGTGTTGCGTGGTGACAGCCCGGCATTTTCTGCCCATTAACAAGTGGGCAGCAACAGATTATTGAATTTGGCCGAGCAACAGTCACTGGTCTCTTGATCATGAATGCAGGGTGATGGCAGCCCGGCATTTTCTGCCCATTAACAAGTGGGCAGCAACAGATTATTGAATTTGGCCGAGCAATGGTCACTGGTATCTTGATCATGAATACAGGGTGATGGCAGCCCAGCATTTTCTGCCCATTAACAAGTGGGCAGCAACAGATTATTGAATTTGGCCGAGCAACAGTCACTGGTCTCTTGATCATGAATGCAGGGTGATGGCAGCCCATCTTTTCCTGACGCACAGGCAGCCAACAGACTTTGAAATTTGGCTGGATGATGGACACTGGTTTGTCAGGTATGCATGTACAGCAATCAAAGCCCGTCATTTTCTGCCCTTTGCACTTCTTGACATTTGACGTGTGGCCACCAACAGAATTTGGAATTTGGCTGTGAACATGAGCACTGCGTGACAATGGCCGGAATTTTCCACCTCTGACTGGCACAAGGTACGTCATCCACAGTCCACAGCAGGGATCACCACAGATGGTGTCCAGTGCACTGCTCACTGTGGAAGAGCTTTTTTGTCTGTACAGTGTGTGGTTCTTGCCCTTACGGTGCACACAGGTTGTCTGCAGTGCCTCACTTTCAGTCCCAGTTGTCCCATTGTTTTTTGACGTCAGTGTCTGCATCTCTATGCTGGTCCACACCGGCTTTTTGTGTACCGTGTGTGCTGTCTGAGCCATCCCACCACTCAATGCTAGTCAGTTGGGCCATCTGTCAGTATGCTGTGTGCTGTGTGTGCATGCTGAGATCTTGCACATATATACAGGCTGTGTGGCCGTGATGGATGACATTGAAAAGCATCTCACCACTCCAGCCTTTCTACAACACTACTGCTCTTTACGCTGCAACAACCACACTCTAAACCATGTCTCCCATCACTTCCCAAGCCAACATTGCTGCTGCTAGCAACTCTCATGTCCCAGAGGCTGGACCCTCTGTTGACACCAACAGGTACGTACAGAATTTCACTGCATCACCACACAGCCTCACCTTTTCAGTTTTTTATTTTATTTTATTTTTATTTTTTGCTGATTTCTGACACGTCACTGTTCTGCTTTTGCATTTGCCGTGTTCAAGCTGTGGCCTGCCGGCACCCAACCAGGAGGCAGCTACTACCAACATCCAGCCCAAGCAGGTGCAACAGCTTGCCCGCTTCAATCTGCGCCTGGTCAACCATCCACGCATCCTGGTCTGCACACATGTCAACTGCCCCTATGGTCTTCCCATCTACCCGTTCTTCAAGGAAGTTGTGGCACACCTCAAGCGCTACCACCAACACCCACTGGTGGATTCTTCCAAGAAGGCACTTCAAGATGTGCTTGATGAGTTGGACATGGAGCATCCAGCCACGGTGGCCATCAACAAGGATCTCCTCCCAGTCCCAATCATTCCAGAGCTGGAGGTAAAGTACCAGGGCTTCCACTGCATGCAGTGCCCTTACAGCATTGCAGCCAGGTCCTCCATGTGTCAACATGCACGGGAGCATGTGCATGAGGATGGAAAGCCCAGGTACCTCCACCCGGTGCCAGTCCAGATAATCTTTGAAAATGGCAAGAACAGGCGCTACCTGTATGTCTGTAATCCAGCACTGCAGCCCACCCCTCCGCCAGCAATCCTGACCACAACCATGGATGCAGACAAGCTGGATGCAGCAGTGCAGGCCAAGGTCAATGCTTTCATCAAGAAGGATCAAGAGCGGCTGCAAGAAGCAGGTTTTGGTGCTCCTTGCATCCAGCCTGCCACTGTCCTGACTGGCAACATCAGTCCGTGGGCCAAGCAGCTTGGCTGGAACAAGTACTGGGCCGGGAAGCCTATTATAAAAATTGGCTCACTCGGATCAGACCCTCAAGACTGGCCTGGTGCACACCATGACATTGTGCACTGGATTCTTGCAATGGCCAAGCAAGCAGCCCATGGGTGGATGTCTTGCTTGCTCAGTGCTGGCCGTCAAGTGCAACAGAGCTTCCATGCTTACAGCACTGAAGCAAGCACACCCTACAGTCTCACTGCAGCAACAGTCCGGAAGCGTGCTGACATTTGGGCTTTCCTCCTTGCCCTTCTTGCACACATCTTGTTTGACGGAGACCATCTGGAGTACTTTGGCAGCAAGAGTCTGGAGGAACATCTTTGCATGGAGGAAAGGCTGGAAGAGGTCATGCTGGAACTACGGGACCAGTACAACACAGTGGTTAATGAAGATGTGGACATGTACAAGGATCCCGCAGTGGTGGAGAAGGCAACATCTGTGCTCCTGCAAGCATCTGTGCTCCTGGTCATGCAAGAGCCAGTCAAGTATGGACAGACAGAGCAGCTGACATTGGTCCACCTGTTTTTGCATCTCTGTGTCAGCAAGGACGGCACACCCAAGCCTGTCAGTGCAGCCACCTCTATCATTGCAAGCTTGGAGTTTGGGTTGCGCAGTGTGCTGCACCAGCGGCTGCTCCACCCAGAGAGCGGCACCCTCTGTGACATGCCACCATCAAGGATTCAAGCAGCAATGGACAAGATTCTGAAGCGGTATGTGCACCACAACAGCAACTCTGCAAGTGCACACCTTCAGTCTCTCCTCCGGTATGGAATGGTGCTTGCGCAAGATGATGGCAGCCTTTATGCATTCCAGTGGAGCAAGGACCTGCGGACAGTCACCTTTGGGACAGAGGTGATTGTGGTGGACCGGCTGCAAGAGCTGATGCAGGGTGCACAGCAGCAGGCAGAGAGGCTGCTCACTCAGCTCCGGCTGCTTGCAGAAGAAAAGGACATCAACATGATCAACATTGGGCGCATCAGGGACAACCACCGCAACACATGCCCTGGGTTCAACTTTGCTCCTGCCTTCTTGGAGCCGCCAACCATCCCCAGCATCTTGTGCCGTGCAGTTGCAGGTGGTGCTCCTCCTGCACAGCCACTGATGGATCCATACTCTGACGAGCTGGAGTTTGATCCAGAAGCTGCGCAAAGCTACTTTGCGATACACAATGAGTTCACCAAGCTACTTGCGGTGCTCATTGAGCTTGGGAGTGGTCTTCCGGCAAGGGGCACAGAGCTCATGCAGCTCCAACACACCAACACACTCATGGGTCCACGGAACATCTTTGTCCATGATGGCAGCATCTTCACTGCTCTGCCCAGCAACAAGGGCACTGGGCGCCAGAAGATCATTCCACGCTTCCTGCCATATGGAGTTGGCTGTCTTGTGGTGCTATACGTCTCACAGGTGGTTCCATTTGTCCACCTTCTCTACAATGCAGTGGTGCAGCCACGTGAGGCTAGTACGATGCTCTTGGTGGATCATGCTGGTAGGCCGTGGGACACCAACACAGTCAGCAAGACACTGCAGGCACTTTGCCAGCAGTACATTAGCTCAGTGTCCAATGGTCTGACAATGCGGACATGGCGGCAGCTTGCTGTCAGCATTGACCGCAGGCTGATCCGGCCCAGGGTTCTGACGGCAGAGAATGTGGAGGATAATGCTCATGACCTGCAAGCTGGCCACTCCACCAACACTGCAGACCAGCATTACGGTCTGGATGCTGGTATGCTGCATCAGCTCACACAAGAGAGCATGGATGCAATGCTGGCAGTGTCAGAGCGGTGGCACATTTTCTGGGGCTTGCGCTCACGGTTCCAGGAGGAGATCAAGCCATTTGGGACTCTCACTGGTGCAGCATCAGGCACAGAGCCATCAAGAGTGCTGGAGACAGTCAAGCGCAAGCTGGAATCCATGGAGGAGGATGTACGGAGCATCAAGCGCAAGATGGTTGATTCTTCTCCAGTCACGGCTCCTTCAGCTTCAACCAGCTTGGCAGCTTCCACTGGTCTGCAACGGTCAGCAGCCCTTCCTCCAGCGGTGCGCAGTGCATTGTTCAAGATTACTGGCAGCCGCTACACCAAGACTCTGGAGCAGGCATATGCACTGAATGCCATCTATGCCAAGGAGTCTCCACTGGTAGTTGTTATGGCGACAGGGTCTGGTAAGTCTGCCTTGTTCATGGCACCGCTGCTCTGGCTGCCGCCTGCCTCTGTGGTCATTGTGGTGGTGCCATACATTGCACTTACAGAGGATCTACTGCAGCAGTGCCACCGTGTTGGCATCTCAGCCAGTAAATGGGCAGGGTACCAGAGTGCGGACAAGGTGGAAGGGAGCCAGCTGGTCTTTGTTGCAGCAGAGAACTGCTACAACCAGGCTTTTGCAAGCTGGGCACAGGAGCTGGACCAGCAAAGGCGGCTGGCTGGAATCTTTTTTGATGAGTGCCATGTCTGTGTGACGCAGAATACCTTCCGGCCTGCAATGGACAAGCTCAAGGCACTCTTTGCTGCTGTCCGTGTCCAGCAGTACTTCCTAACAGCAACACTGCCACCAGCTCTGCTACCTTCCTTCAAGATGGTGCTGCACCTTCCACAAGATGGGACTGGTCTTATCAGGGCTGCAACCAACCGAAAGAACATCTCATACCAGGTCTGCAGAGTGGCATCTACAGCTGATATGCTGCTTCATCTGCAACGTCTCCTCAAGTCACATTCCTCTGGAGCAGTGATGGTATTCTGTAAGTCTATGGCTGCAGCACAGAACATGGCAGAGGATCTTGACTGCCGGTGCATCTATTCCTGCATGGATGAAAGGGAGAAGCAGGACACACTCTTGGCTTGGTTGGAGTGCTCAGCTGCAGAGACCGACAACAGCAAGCGTGTTCTGGTTGGCACATCTGCAATTGGCACTGGGATCAATCCAGCACATGTCAATTTGGTGGTGCACTGCAATGATGCTTGGGACATGGTCAGCTATGTTCAGGAATCAGGCCGAGCTGGGCGCAGTGGTGGTCAAGCATCTGCAGTTCTATTGGCAGCTCCAGGCCCATCACAAGATGAATATATCAGGAAGTACATGGAAGAGCAGACGTGTCGGCGCTTGGCCATCTCCAGCTACATGGATGGGATGCCAGTGACCTGCCTCAGTCAGCCTGACTTTGCACTTTGTGATCTTTGTTGTCCACACGGTGATGGGCCTGTAACACCTTCCAGACAGGTTGTTGCATTGGAGTCACCGCCAAAGTCAGCCAGGAATCCTCATTGTCCTGGTGAAAGAGCCAATTCCAACACACAGCACAACCAATCTGCCTCTGGTGCTGCCATTCCGAGCGAGTCTCCAACACATACTCAATGCCGCCAGCACCAATCATTCATCACTGCTCTTGACCTGCATCACCAGAAGATGGCCACTATGTCACCGCAGCACCAGCACATCCTCAGTACTCTGTCAGAGTCTCCGACAATTGATCACAGTCCACATTATCAACCATTGCAGCACCAGGATATATACAGCACTCTGTCAGAGGATCCATTGCCGCAACATTGTCACCAGCAGCCACCGCACCAGCAGCCACCGCCTCAGCAGCCACCACACCAGCAGCCACCGCCTCAGCAGCCACCACACCAGCAGCCACCGCACCAACAGCCACCACACCAGCAGCCACCGCACCAGCAGCCACCGCACCAGCAGCCACCGCACCAGCAGCCACCGCCTCAGCAGCCACCGCACCAGCAGCCACCGCACCAGCAGCCACCGCACCAACAGCCACCGCACCAGCAGCCACCGCACCAGCAGCCACCGCACCAACAGCCACCGCACCAACAGCCACCACACCAGCAGCCACCGCACCAGCAGCCACCGCACCAGCAGCCACCGCACCAGCAGCCACCGCACCAGCAGCCACCGCCTCAGCAGCCACCGCACCAGCAGCCACCGCACCAGCAGCCACCGCACCAGCAGCCACCGCACCAGCAGCCACACATCACCAAGCTGCTGCTGCAGAGCTTAACCAACAGTTGCTCACTGTGCTACCTCTTCCGTGACCAGCATTCATGTGGTCAAGCACACCGCTTCAGCAACTGCAACTGCTGGGCCGAGATTGAAGCCATCCTACCACTGTCTGTGGAGCCACGCATCAATGCCACCTACATTGGTAGGATCAAGCACCGCATGGTCAAGGCCAAGAACATTGCATGTTTCACATGTTTGGTCCCAATCAAAGTGTGCACTGACAACAGCTCAGCCAGTATGATGCAGTGCTCACGGAGGTACTCAGATATTGTGCTTCCAGTTGTGGCTGCAGTGCTCCGTAGCAAGGAACACTGTGCACAGGTTTACCGACAGCTCAAGATGGAGTTCACAAACATCAGTGCAGTGGAGGCAGCATTGGGATCAATGGTTGTGTACAAGGGTGAGAAAGTATTGCTTGCATATGCCATGTTTGCGGTGGCAATTGAGCTCACCATGTAGATAGTTTGTTGGCGAATGTTCATTTTTTTGCATGCCAGTTGGAAGCAGTGTACTCATGTGAGTTAGAATTTCCTTTGCGGACAACAAGGATCCAAATAGCTTAGTGGCTGATCTCTTCCATGGCGGTTGTAGACATTGAGAACCCATTTTTGGGAAAAGGGGCCTGCCGGTGCGCAGGGTGTCGGGAGTTCGACTCCTGGCATTGCCGCATTGTTTTCACAGTGTTAATCCTCCGTCACCAGCTGGACCAATCTTCTTTCAAACCCAGAGTGGGTTCAATTGATGAGGATCAATCCGGCTGGCGATGGTGAATTGTTTTGTTTTGTTTTTTTTTTTTTTTTTGCCGAATTTGCTAGAGTAGTTGCACCGGCTCTGAGAGACGCATGCTCACCCACTAATTGGACTGGCTCTGAGAGACGCCAACCCCCTAGCCACCAACCCCCAAGCCACCAATGTTCCAACCAGTCCCAAGCCTGCAACCACAGCAGAAGCAAGTCAAGCGGCAACTCTTTCACCTTGCAGTCTCACAGGCAGAAACCCATCAGCTCAAAAAGGTGTTCAACTCCAAGTCCGGTCTACCAACCAGAGACGCCAAAGTTCAGCTTCTAGATCCAACAATCATCACTGGCGAGGCAGTCACTCAGTTTGCCTACAGCAAGAATCAAATCTATGTCTGCAACATCACCTTGGAGGATGCTGACACAGGCAAAGTGTTCCTGCATTGCTTTGGTCCACCAAGTCTCAGTGCTGCCGAAGCTATGCAGGAGTCTGCAGACCGTGGTGTGGAATTCTTCAAGGCAGTGAATGACAAGGCCAACTTCAAGAAGCACTTAGCTGCCACACGGCAGACTGAAGTGGAGCGGAACCTCAACCACTTTCACTTTGGTGCCTGGTATGATCTTCCAATGGTCAGCTTGGTTATCTCAGCAGAGACTCTTCAGTGTGGCAATGAGCAAGGCAAGCAGGCAGTAGCTGACTTCTGTGCATGGTTCAAGCTCTTTGCCGTCAAGAACATTCAGCCAGTGGTAGACGGAGAAGAATCAGGACTCTGTGATTCCTTCCGAGAAGAACTCAAGCAGAGGGCCAAAGTACACTTTCCCTGGGCACTGGAGCGGGTGGCTGGCCTGGATGTCTTGTGCCACAACCTCTACTCAACATTCTCACCGTTCTTTGGTTTCTCTGGGACATCACATGTTGACAGCAAGGATGCAGATGTCTCTATTCTGGTCAACCTTGGACAGCATGCAATCTTGGAGCTGCGGGAGTACAACTGCCAGATTGTGTTGCAGCCGCTGGATATTGTATTTTTCCTGTCCAACTCTGTGTATCACCGGACACTCCAGCACCCAGCACACATTGCTGCAAGAAGCAAGCCAGAAGACCAGATGGCCATTGCATGTTTCTACCGGAAGGCTCTTATGGAGCGGCAGGAGCCCAAGAAGAAGAATGTCATTCACTTGACGCAGCTGGCTACTGAAAAGCAGCAGAGGAAAAAGCGGCAAAGGAGGCGGAGCTCTCGCTGAGCAAAAAAAAGTTCATTGATGTGATGATATGTTTTTACTTGTGCTCAGTCTCAACTGTGTCCCATCATTGTATTTGATGCTGTGTACTGTGTTTCAGAGTCTCAAAGAGATGTCTCTGGGCAGTGTGTGGCAGCATCTCAAAGATATACTTGTGTGCAGCCAACTTTGGTATCTCAAAGAGTCGTCTCTGGGTGGCAATTTTTCTAGTGGGGCTTGCCTGGTACTTGAGTTTGGCAGGGAGATTTGGCAGGCATTTTTGAGTACGAGGCAAGCCCCACCTCTCCAGATCTGACCTCAGTGCAGAATTTCTTTTCGAGACTTGGCCTTTTCTAGTGGGGCTTGCCTGGTACTTGAGTTTGGCAGGGAGATTTGGCAGGCATTTTTGAGTACGAGGCAAGCCCCACCTCTCCAGATCTGACCTCAGTGCAGAATTTCTTTTCGAGACTTGGCCTTTTCTAGTGGGGCTTGCCTGGTACTCGAGTTTGGCAGGGAGATTTGGCAGGCATTTTTGAGTACGAGGCAAGCCCCACCTCTCCAGATCTGACCTCAGTGCAGAATTTCTTTTCGAGACTTGGCCTTTTCTAGTGGGGCTTGCCTGGTACTCGAGTTTGGCAGGGAGATTTGGCAGGCATTTTTGAGTACGAGGCAAGCCCCACCTCTCCAGATCTGACCTCAGTGCAGAATTTCTTTTCGAGACTTGGCCTTTTCTAGTGGGGCTTGCCTGGTACTCGAGTTTGGCAGGGAGATTTGGCAGGCATTTTTGAGTACGAGGCAAGCCCCACCTCTCCAGATCTGACCTCAGTGCAGAATTTCTTTTCGAGACTTGGCCTTTTCTAGTGGGGCTTGCCTGGTACTCGAGTTTGGCAGGGAGATTTGGCAGGCATTTTTGAGTACGAGGCAAGCCCCACCTCTCCAGATCTGACCTCAGTGCAGAATTTCTTTTCGAGACTTGGCCTTTTCTAGTGGGGCTTGCCTGGTACTCGAGTTTGGCAGGGAGATTTGGCAGGCATTTTTGAGTACGAGGCAAGCCCCACCTCTCCAGATCTGACCTCAGTGTAGAATTTCTTTTCGAGACTTGGCCTTTTCTAGTGGGGCTTGCCTGGTACTCGAGTTTGGCAGGGAGATTTGGCAGGCATTTTTGAGTACGAGGCAAGCCCCACCTCTTGAGGACTTCAGACTGTATCCTGGAGTCTCGAGCTCAACAGCATCTGAACCATGTCTTCCCGATCCCAAGAGGCATTAACAAGGAGGATCTCCTTAAAGAAAGCCAGGGAGGCAGCCAAGAGGAAAGAGTATCGAGACATGCAGGCCAACAAGCAGACCATCAGCCTGGAGAAGAAGCACAACATCAGCAAGAATACAGACTTCAACTTGTTCGAGACACTTGACTTCCAGGAGATCAATCCCAAAGGCAATTTGACCCTACTGCATCACAATATGGTGATTCTCCAAAGGATTGCACCCACTAGTCATCGAAAGGCTTTGAAAGCTCAGTCTAGTTGCAAGGAAGGCAAGATTCTCTTTGAGAAGTACTGCAGGAAAAAGCAAGGTTCGAGCATCAATACCAGTAGACAAGCTATCGAGCATCACTTGGGCATCTGGCATCATCAGGGACACTCGAGCATTGACTTCACAGCAGAGACACTCAATCATCGATACAAGGAGGAAGGTCTTGACTTACTGGCATGGTCAAGGAGGCACACCAACAACATCCTATTGCCCTCGAGACACTTGATTGAGAAGGAATTCCAGGACAACCTTCGAGAAAGGCCTGCAGCAATTGCATGGCTCTCCAGCATCTTTGGATCGAAGGCTGTGGGCCTCCTATTGCATCCTTGGTACAGTACAACAGCCTTCTTTGTCAATTACTCGGGAGGATATCATCAGGATCCTTTGGATTGCAGCCCCTCTTTTCTGTTCAACTTTGATCAGCCAGCATGGGTTGAGCTTCCCGAGTTCCAAGTCAGGGTCAAGCTGCAGCCTCTTGATCTCCTGGTTCTCAATTCACAAGCCTATTATCATCGAACAGTCAAGCCAGCTGATGCTAAGGGGGATGGCAGATGGGCATTCAGTGCTTTTCTTCGAAGAGCTATCCTTGAGAACAAGCCAATCAGTAAGATTGCATCCAGTAGGCTTGAGTCTAGGGCTGGTTAGGTCAATGTGTTCCCTCATTCTCTCTCGAAGCAAATTTTTTTGGCCAGTGAAAATTTTTGATCTCGGTCTACCCCTCTGTCAAATTCCAAATTTCAGATTTTTGATTTTCACTCGTGTTGCCAGATCACTCTCAGCCCTTTGTGACTGCATATACTCAGTGACTGAAGCAACTCACCATATCAGTGACCAAACTCCAAACCCTCTGTATCAAACTTAGACCCTTATAGGCACCTCTGTATAGCTGAGAGGATCACAGAACACTGCTTGCAGTCTGCATCACTTCAGAATTGAGAGACATTACCTTGACATGCCTTTATCTTGCATATATGGCCACTTAAAGGCATGTCAAGGTAAAGTCCATGGGAACACAAGTGTTTGACCCAGGGATTGTTGCACTGCACTCAGTACACCTATGTGCAGTGTTCTGTGTGCTCAATTTGGCTGTATCTTGACTTTCACTTGTTGGGGCTGTTCCACTCAAGCAGAGTATACAGTGCGTTTTCAGCAAAAGTTCTCAGACTGGAAAACAGCTTCCATAGAACACTGCGCAGGGTTGAGAGGATCTCAGAACACCCATTAGCGTAGAGAATATCTTCCATCTTGGGGTACTTCACTTTGACATGCCTTTATCTTGCATATATGGCCACTTAAAGGCATGTCAAAGTAAAGTCCATGGGAACACAAGCGTTTGACCCAGGGACTGCTTCACTGCACTCAGTACACCTATGTGCAGTGTTCTGTGTGCTCAAATAGACTGTATCTTGACTTTCACTTGTTGGGCCTGTTCCACTCAAGCAGAGCATATGGTGCGTTTTCAGCAAAGGTTCTCCAAATAGAAAATGGCTTCCATAGAACACTGCACAGAGTTGAGAGGATCTGTGAACACCCATTAGCGTGGAGAATATCTTCCATCTTGGGGTACTTCACTTTGACATGCCTTTATCTTGCATATATGGCCACTTAAAGGCATGTCAAAGTAAAGTCCATGGAAACACAAGTGTTTGACACAGGGTTTCCTGTACTGCACTCAGGACACCTATGCACAGTGTTCTATGTGCTTATTTGGCCTTCACAGTCACCTTTGCAAATTCAGCCTCATATACTCAAGCAGAGCATACAGTGCGTTTTCAGCAAAAGTTCTCAGACTGGAAAACGGCTTCCATAGAACACTGCGCAAGGCTGAGAGGATCTCAGAACACTCTTTAGCGTGGAGAATATCCCCTGTTTTGGGGTACTTCACTTTGACATGCCTTTATCTTGCATATATGACCACTTAAAGGCATGTCAAGGTAAAGTCCATGGGAACACAAGCGTTTGACCCAGGGATTGTTGCACTGCACTCAGTACACCTATGTGCAGTGTTCTGTGTGCTCAATTTGGCTGTATCTTGACTTTCACTTGTTGGGCCTGTTCCACTCAAGCAGAGTATACAGTGCGTTTTCAGCAAAAGTTCTCAGACTGGAAAACGGCTTCCATAGAACACTGCGCAAGGCTGAGAGGATCTCAGAACACTCTTTAGCGTGGAGAATATCCCCTGTTTTGGGGTACTTCACTTTGACATGCCTTTATCTTGCATATATGGCCACTTAAAGGCATGTCAAGGTAAAGTCCATGGGAACACAAGCGTTTGACCCAGGGATTGTTGCACTGCACTCAGTACACCTATGTGCAGTGTTCTGTGTGCTCAATTTGGCTGTATCTTGACTTTCACTTGTTGGGCCTGTTCCACTCAAGCAGAGCATACAGTGTGTTTTGAGCAAATGTTCTCAGAGTGGAAAATAGCTTCCATACAACACTGCGTAGGGCCCAGACAATCTCAAAACACCCTTTAGCGTAGAGAATATCTTGTGTTTTGGGGTACTTCACCTTGACATGCCTTTATCTTAGGGTTATATGACTGTCCTATGAGGGTCCCAAAAAACATTGCAACTTTCAACGTCTGACAACCTCAGTTGGTGCATTAGCTCTTATATGAGTTACAATCAGGGGTAAAGTTTACCCCCTACCGGCTGGCTACGGCCTGTCAAAGTTTCAGTCGGTCAATGTGGAGGTACTAATTGATGAGGCTGCAGATGGTGTGAGGGGGTGGATTGGGGTGCTGTGAGGTGGGAATGGACATTGATTTGTGGTTGTAAAAGGAGTTGGAGGTTGGAGGGCATGATCAAGGTTGGGCAACCTCAGAACCTACCCCCCCAACCTCATTTGTCATGCAAGGTGTTGAGGTTGGGAACCTCAGGAACCTCAGGAACCTCTGGACCCTCAGGACCCTCTGGACCCTACCCTCAGCAACCTCAACAATGTGCATGCAACCTCAACAACCTTGACAACCTCAACAACCTCAACAACCTCACTAGCCCACCCACCCTGCCCACACTTTTTTCCACTTTTTTGTGCCACCTTTTTGTAATGAATTCTAGCAATTGTTTTTGCATTTGTAGTTGGAAGCTTGGTGGCAAGCTGGTGACCCTCCCAACCTACCCTGCTACCCTGGTACCCTCACCAACCTCACAACATGTGAACCTCCACCTAGGTTGAGGTTGCTAGGCCTATCAACCAACCTTTTGACCCACTGAAGGATGAAGGAGGTTGGTGGAGGTTGAGGGAGGATGAAGGAAGGTTGGGGAGGGAGGTTGAGAGGATCAATGGGGATTGCAATGTTGTTGTTGAGGTTGGTGAGGTTGGTTGGTGAGGTTGAGGTTGGTTCAATGAGGTTGGTGAGGTTGGTTGGTGAGGTAGGTTGGTGAAGTGATATGCTGAGATTGTGGGATGGAACTGGTCTGGTCAAGCTGGCTGGTGGGTGTGTGATTGAGGCTGAGGCACGGCAATCAAAAAATTGACCGGTGTGGACACGTCTGCATAGGGTGAAATTTTTTTCACCTGGCTGGATGCGTTGGGCCCTGGACATGTCAGACACTCACCAATATTTTTGAACTGGGTGCTGGACACGTCAGATGCTCACCAATAATTTGCACTGGGTGCTGGACACGTCAGACACTCACCAACAATTTGCACTGGGTGCTGGACACGTCAGACACTCACCAACAATTTGCACTGGGTGTCAGACACGTCAGACACTCACCAATATTTTTGAACTGGGTGCTGGACACGTCAGATGCTCACCAATAATTTGCACTGGGTGCTGGACACGTCAGACACTCACCAACAATTTGCACTGGGTGCAGGTTGTGGGATGCATCAGACACCAATATTTTTGAACTGGGTGCTGGACACATCAGACACAATTTCAAAGAGACATTGGAACATTGACAGAGACTGGAACACATCACTGGGAATCAGGAAGTGGCTGGAACAGGTTCCATGCTTGGAGACACTCTTGACGGTAGGCCTGTTGCTGCTCCTTGGAGGTGTCGCAGGCCCTGCCACCCAGGCCGTTCCACTTGGCCACATCAGAGGACATGAACATGGTCATGGAGCCACGTGTCTCTCCAGGCAGGATGGGAGAGTTGAAGTGGTGCAGCACATGTGATGGGAAAAAGCAGAGTGCACCAGCAGGAAAGTCAAGGCTGACCTTGGCCTCAGTGAAGCTGATCTGCAGGTTGGTGTAGTCACCGTAGCTAAAGACACCAGCTAGGCCCTGCAAGTAGTCACGCCTGTCTCTGTGTGGGAGACTGTAGGCCTGGCCCTCCTGATTTATTGCAAGGGAGGGAAAGCATGGAGCCCAGAGGAATGCACCATGGGGACGGTAGTGCTTGGAGCCACCGATTGCAGCATAGTGGGCAGCGTGGTGGGGGAAGCACTCATAGAAGCGTGTGTTGCAGTACTCCCTGAGGGCCTTTACATGTTTGTTGCGGAGGAACTTGATCATCTTCCTGTAGTTGTTGACAAACTTCCTGTTGAAGTATGGCTTGGGCATGCAGGCAGTGTCTTGGCCACTGAGCATGAGGTGAAATGTGAAGAAGTTGCCACGGAGTGCTTCGACGGGTGCACCGGCTGACTTGGGCAGTGCTGCCTGCAGGCTCCTGAACTCCTGGTACATGAGTTGAAACTCTGCTGAGTCTGGTTGCTTGATTACACTGGCGTAGTGCAGGCCATTCTTGTCTACCAGGTGCACGGTGTCTTCTCGGCCTTCGAACATGACTTTTTGGAATCCGGTTGTGTCAGGCTGCACGTCTAACTTTGGGAGCTGAAATTCTGCATGCATGAAGGCCTGTAGATTGAGCTCAGTGTGCACAACTCTAGCAGTGTGGTCCTTGAGTTTGTTGGCAAGTGCTGGTGCACACCTCTGCTGTGCATCTTCCCAGCCTATATAGTGATCACTCTGAGGGGTGTACTGGTGGACAGGGAGCTTGGATTGCTTCTTAGGGCGCTTTGGAGCGTCCAACTTGGCTATATCTTTGGCTAGCTTGAGTGTGTCTGCACTAGGAGAGTAACTGACAGGATAGGGATGTGATTCTAACTCCTTTTTGAGCCTGTCAAGACTTTTTTTGACCATTTCTTCTGCATTCTTCCTCTCCTTTTGGCTTTCAAAGCCATTGGAGCGTGTAGCTTGGTGCTTAGAACGCTTCCTATGTCTCCTAGCCATCCTGAAAAGCGCAGCTCCTGAAAACCAATAGTGATGGAAAACTAAGTGACCAAAGTTGATGATTTTTAGAAAATCCAATAAATTGTAGAACGTCGAATCCTTTCGTGTGTCGATAGAACCGATGTTGATGTGTCTTGAGAAAAAGTTTGAAGTGAATCGCAAATTTTTCGAGTCCAATCGTGAAGTCTTGAAGTGGAAAGTATACTCAAAAAGCGACTTTTAGAGCAGATACAACTAAGTATCACCCCTCCAGCTATACTAGAACGAGGCTGGCCAGGCCTATGGTGTTCAGCACGCTTAGCAGGGGCAGGGTTGCAAGGTTGACACAATGTAAGATGCCTAGGACACCTATTCAGAGGCAAGTCAAGCTCCTGATGCTCAGAATGTCGTGATTGAGGTTCTTGAAGGTCGTATATCGATCGAGCTTGATGAGACAAAGAGAATGAGCCTATGTACGCCTCAAACGGTCCACAGGAGGCAAAGATATGGTCAAAAGAAGGTATTCATCACCATATACTATATACTTTATATACTTACTGAGATCTTGATGGTGTGGAGGCTGTGTAAAGTGTGAGGAACTTGCTGCAATGGTCCTACTAGACTAATTCGAGGTCCAGGAGTTCGAATCCGAGGTCATATGAGTGTGGTGACTTGACCCCTGTGGTGGTACTGTCAAAATCGTCGATTTTGCAGACTGAGGCTTGAAAACTCCTATGCAAGGGCCTGTGCCACTCTCGTATATCGATAGAGAACCAATAGACGAACAAAACAAGCCTATACACGCATAAATCGTCCAACAGAGCGCAGAGATATGGTCAAAAAGGTGTGCTCAAGTCTGATCATATATGGTGATGTATACTGACCTTGTATCAAGATGGAGGCTGTGGAGGCTGTGTAAAGCGTGAGGAACTTGCTGCAATGGTCCTACTAGACTAATTCGAGGTCCAGGAGTTCGAATCCGAGGTCAGATGATGGTGGTGACTTGACTCCTGTGGTGGTACTGGACAAAATCGTCGATTTTGCAGACTGAGACTTGAAAACTCCTATGCAAGGGCCTGTGGAGGCTGTGTAAAGCGTGGGAAACTTGTTGCAATGGTCCTACTAGACTAATTCGAGGTCCAGGAGTTCGAATCCGAGGTCAGATGAGTGTGGTGACTTGACCCCTGTGGTGGTACTGTCAAAATCGTCGATTTTGCTGACTGAGACTGATGACTCCAATGCAAGGGCCTGTGCCACTCTCGTATATCGATAGAGGACCAATAGACGAAGAGAAAGAGCCTATACACGCATAAATCGTCCATCAGATGGTAGAGATATGGTCAAAAAGGTGTGCTCAAGTCTGATCATATATGATGATGTATACTGACCTTGTATCAAGATGGAGGCTGTGGAGACTGTGTAAAGCGTGAGGAACTTGTTGCAATGGTCCTACTAGACTAATTCGAGGTCCAGGAGTTCAAATCCGAGGTCAAATATGCATGGTGACATGCAGAATATGGAGGTATGCAAGGAAACATGTCAAAACAGAGCGCTTTCTGACTGTTGTGGCCTATATATGTGACTTAGAGGCCAGGGGCACATTGCTACAGCTGTGTAGCATTGATGCGACGATGCAGGAGCATGTACAGGGCAGGGGAAGCGTCCTACACTGCTCAAGTGCCTGGAATGTGACAATTTGGGCACTTTTTCAGAGTGACTCACCTCCAGCTTCGATTTTCTGGCCTGTGCACCCCCTGGTGAGGTGTACAGTGGGGGTAGGACGCTCTACAGCGCTCCAGGGGGCCTGGGGAGCGAGATGGAGTGGGTGCACAGCCCCAAAAAGCGAAGATGATATGCATATAGTGGGATTTGGTATCATGGACTAAATTTTGGTACCAAAATAGTGCAAACTTGTCCAAATGAGGGCTGTGAGGGCTCGTTCTCTTCGTCTGGACGAGGGGACAATGCTCCCGGTGTCAGAAATGCACTCAGCCCTCGATTTGGTTGGGTGGGAGCTGAATGAACCTCATAGAGGGCCCAACCCTAACCCGAAAGTTAACGAAATGGCACGAAATTAACAGGAGCTGTGCACAGGCGTTTCACAAGGCTGTACAGCTCATTTGCACGCGCCCAGGGCGTCTAATATGGGCCCTAACCCTAATGAAGGGGCCTAACCCTAATGAGGAGGCCCAACCTTAACCCGAAAGTTAACGAAATGGCGTGAAATTAACAGGAGCTGTGCACAGGCGTTTCACAAGGCTGTACAGCTCATTTGCACACACCCAGGGCGCCTAATATAGGCCCCACAGTGATGAAGTGGGTGAAAAATGGGTGTATACATTTTTTTTCGATTTTTGGGTGAGACCCAGGCCCAGGGTCGCTTTTCAGGGTTGCTCCTGGGTAGAGGGACGCTTCAGATGGGCTTGAGTGTGTTCCTGAGGTTCCCCGCATGTGAATGAGCTCATGTGCGCACTATGAGCTCATTTAATGAAGAATAATGACTTCATTTCATCAAGTCAATGAAAATCAGACTGATTAACCCACATTTCATTTCGTTTCATATTTATTTCATTAATGAGGTCATTAATGAGTTCATCAACGCATGTGAATGAGCTCATGTGCGCACTATGAGCTCATTTAACGAAGAATAATGACTTCATTTCATCAAGTCAATGAAAATCAGACTGATTAACCCACATTTCATTTCGTTCCATATTTATTTCATTAAAGAGGTCATTAATGAGTTCATCAACGCATATGAGTTCATCAACGCATATGAGTTCATCAACACATATGAGTTCATAATGAATTCATCAACACATATGAGTTCATAATGAATTCATCAACACATATGAGTTCATAATGAATTCATCAACACATATGAGTTCATCAACCCATATGAATTCGTAAATCCATATGAGTTCATCAACCCATATGAGTTCATCAACGCATATGAGTTCATCAACGCATATGAGTTCATCAACCCATATGAATTCGTAAATCCATATGAGTTCATCAACGCATATGAGTTCATCAACCCATATGAATTCGTAAATCCATATGAGTTCATCAATGCATATGAGTTCATAATGAATTCATCAACCGATATGAGTTCATAATGAATTCATAAGCGCATATGAGTTCATCAACTGATATGAGTTCATAATGAATTCATCAACCGATATGAGTTCATCAACCGATATGAGTTCATAATGAATTCATAAGCGCATATGAGTTGATGAACCCGGTGGGTAGCCCAGGGAATTTCAAAGTGAATTTTCTCAGTAAGTAGAGGGCGAAGAAAAGGGTTAGGGTTAGAAGGGGTCCCCCGAGCTGTGTTTGGGTTAGGGTTAGGGTTAGGGTTAGGGTTAGGGTTAGGGTTAGGGTTAGGGGTTAGGGTTAGGGTTAGGGTTAGGGTTAGGGTTAGGGTTAGGGTTAGGGTTAGGGTTAGGGTTAGGGTTAGGGTTAGGGTTAGGGTTAGGGTTAGGGTTAGGGTTAGGGT